>JAVGWX010000024.1:32788096-32896449 GCA_036924085.1 Ariolimax columbianus
CGACTTCAGCAGGCATTTCGATCCCTTCTCCTTAGCCAGTCTGCCCTGCTGCAGTCTGTTATCCAGGATCAACGCGCGGAGGTGTAGAAGGGTCTTGGCAGCTCTGACGCTAGCAGTCAGCTATGGGTCGCTGACCACTGCAGCTCATGCGCTGCCCAGGGATCCAGCAGCATCCAGGCTCTCGCCCTTCGGTCCAATGCAATGAAATGGTATCTGCACGAGTTGATCAGCTGTTGTCTAGTGCCATACAAAGTGTTCAATGTATCTGGTCACGGAGGAAGAAGCATTTTCCTAAATCCTTGAGCAATGAATACTAAAAGATAGTAGAAGAAAAGAGACTAAGTCGCAATAGTCAAGAGGTTAAGTCACTCGCCTCTCACAGTGATGAACGGAAACGGTGGGCGATCGAATCCCGCAAGTTTCAAGCGACCCATTGGTCTCTGATAAGACCAGAGTGCCTGCATCCCGAGTTACCTCCAGTCGTCTCTACCAATAGTCTCTAGAACGAAGGTTGGCTGGTCAGTTCACGGTGCTGTCTCTAGAACGAAGGTTGGCTGGTCAGTTCAGGGTGCTGTCTCCACAAAGAAGGTTGGCTGGTCAGTTCAGGTGCTGTCTCTAGAACGAAGGTTGGCTGGTCAGTTCAGGTGCTGTCTCTAGAACGAAGGTTGGCTGGTCAGTTCAGGGTGCTGTCTCCACAAAGAAGGTTGGCTGGTCAGTTCAGGTGCTGTCTCTAGAACGAAGGTTGGCTGGTCAGTTCAGGTGCTGTCTCTAGAACGAAGGTTGGCTGGTCAGTTCAGGTGCTGTCTCTAGAACGAAGGTTGGCTGGTCAGTTCAGGTGCTGTCTCTAGAACGAAGGTTGGCTGGTCAGTTCACGGTGCTGTCTCTACAACAAATGTTGGCTGGTCAGTTCAGGGTGCTGTCTCCACAAAGAAGGTTGGCTGGTCAGTTCAGGTGCTGTCTCTAGAACGAAGGTTGGCTGGTCAGTTCAAATACTGTCTCGACAACGAAGGTTGGCTGGTCAGTTCAGGTGCTGTCTCTAGAACGAAGGTTGGCTGGTCATTTCAGGGTGCTGTCTCCACAACGAAGGTTGGCTGCAATGAAAATCCAGTACCCTCCGTCTCTTGTCTTGACGGTACCCTTTGCCAGACTGATATTAGTCCATCGGTTTTCTTCTTCGTTAAAGGTTTGCCTCTCTGTTATCTACTGGCGGAAACACGTACCTTTCCACCCCGAACCGCAGTCTTTCAAGCAAGACAACACGTATTAACCAATGCTTGGATGCGTGTGTACGTCTCTACGTACCTCTGATAGGGCCATCTCAGTGGTCAAACCCAACCAAAGTATAATTGAAATGCCACGTCCTGAGGGTGCGAGATAATGTGTGGGTGTGTGTGGGTCTGTGTGGGTGTGTGTGGGTCTGTGTGTGTGTGTGTGGGTCTGTGTGTGTGTGTATGTGTATGTGTCTGTATGTGTGTCTGTGTGTGTGTTTCTGTGCGTGTGTGTGTGGGTCTGTGTGTGTGTGTGTCTGTGTATGTGTCTGTATGTGTGTCTGTGTGTGTGGGTCTGTGCGTGTGTGTGTGGGTCTGTGTGTGTGTGTGTGTGTCTGTGTATGTGTCTGTATGTGTGTCTGTGTGTGTGTTTCTGTGCGTGTGTGTGTGGGTCTGTGTGTGTGTGTGTCTGTTTGTGTATGTCTGTGTGTGTGTGTCTGTGTATGTGTCTGTATGTGTGTCTGTGTGTGTGTCTGTATGTGTGTATGTCTGTGTATGTGTCTGTGTGTTTGTGAGTGTCTGTGTGTCAGTATGTGTGTCTGTGTGTGTGTCTGTGTATGTGTCTGTGTGTATGTGTGTGTCTGTGTGTCTGTGTGTGTGTGTCTGTGTGTGTGTCAGTGTGTGTGGCTGTGTGTGTCTGTGTGTTTGGGAGTGTGCATGTGTGTGTTTGTGTCTGTATGTGTCTGTGTGTTTGTGTCTGTGTGCGTCTGCGCGTGTGTCTGTGTGTGTGTCTGTATGTGTGTTTCTGTGTATGTGTGCGTCTGTGTGTGTGTCTGTGTGTGTGTCTGTGTGTGTGTCTGTGTGTGTCTGTGTCTGTGTGTGTGTCTGTGCCTGTGTGTGTGCCTGTGTGTGTGTCTGTGTGTGTGTGTCTGTGTGTGTGTCTGTGTGTGTGTCTGTGTGTATGTAAACTCATTGTCCTGGTACATGTCTAGCATTTATGCTCCCCAAAATCCGGGTGTTTCACTATTTGTCCATCTTTTGATGCTGCTCTCCGATTATGGCGCGGTACCCCCGTCGCCCCTGATTTTCCATATTCTCTTATTGTTTTCAATAAAGTATCGTGTCTTTTAAAACGTCTAAAATATTTGACCTGCCTAATTTAATTGTCTGTCAAACGTTCTCTACCCATACCTACTCTCGTCAGGAGATCTCTACCCATACCTACTCTCGTCAGGAGATCTCTACCCATACCTACTCTCGTCAGGAGATCTCTACCCATACCTACTCTCGTCAGGAGATCTCTACCCATACCTACTCTCGTCAGGAGATCTCAACCCATACCTACTCTCGTCAGGAGGTCTCTACCCATACCTACTCTCGTCAGGAGGTCTCTACCCATACCTACTCTCGTCTGGAGGTCTCTACCCATACCTACTCTCGTCTAGACGTCTCTACCCATACCTACTCTCATCAGGAGGTCTCTACCCATACCTACTCTCGTCAGGAGATCTCTCCCCATACCTACTCTCGTAAGGAGGTCTCTACCCATACCTACTCTCGTCAGGAGGTCTCTACCCATACATACTCTCGACTGGAGGTCTCTACCCATACATACTCTGGTCTAGACGTCTCTACCCATACCTACTCTTATCTGGAGGTCTCTACCCATACCTACTCTCGTCTGGATTTCTCTACCCATTCCTACTCTCGTCTAGACGTCTCTACCCATACCTACTCTCCTCAGGAGGTCTCTACCCATACCTACTCTCGTCTGGAGGTCTCTACCCATACCTACTCTCGTCAGGAGATCTCTACCCATACCTACTCTCGTCTGGAGGTCTCTACCCATACCTACTCTCGTCTGGAGGTCTCTATCCATACCTACTCTCGTCTGGAGGTCTCTACCCATACATACTCTCGTATAGACGTCTCTACCCATACCTACTCTTGTCTGGAGGTCTCTACCCATACCTACTCTTGTCTGGATTTCTCTACCCATTCCTACTCTCGTCTAGACGTCTCTACCCATACCTACTCTCCTCAGGAGGTCTCTACCCATACCTACTCTCGTCTGGAGGTCTCTACCCATACCTACTCTCGTCTGGAGGTCTCTACCCATACCTACTCTCGTCTGGAGGTCTCTACCCATACCTACTCTCGTCTGGAGGTCTCTATCCATACCTACTCTCGTCTGGAGGTCTCTACCTATACCTACTCTCGTCTGGAGGTCTCTACCCATACCTACTCTTGTCAGGAGGTCTCTACCGATACCTACTCTTGTCAGGATGTAGATATTTATTTGTTTCTCTTTCTAGGTAATACGACAGAGTCTTCTGTACAACCACCCTTCAATGGCCTCTATTCTGCTCGTAGTTCATGTATCAGCCCCGTATAATAATGTTGAATATAAATAACACCTGGTGAATCTAATTTATAATGTATTTGTTATTTGTCTGCACGACAAACTATTCCATATCATATAGAATGCACTTTTACTAAATAATTAGCCATCATCATCATTAGCTCTTTCCGTCGTGTCAGACGATAGTAATTGTGCTTTGAAAAGGTCTGCAACTACAGTCCATGACGGTAAAGAATGTGACTCGTAAGACCAATCCGGGCAGACAAGCGTCTTCCACAGTGTGGCGTGTCTTCTCAAAGTCTTTAGCTTATCAGTATCTCCTTTCTCCGTTTTCTATGCTTAATTATGCCACTCCATGTAACACTATCCATGGGATCCTGTTCCCATGATTTCAAACCGATGCCTGCAACATTCAAATCCCGCTTGCATACATCCTTGTACCGAAGTAGTGGCCTGCCCCGAGACCTTTCCTCCAACTGTAATTCCCTATAGAGAAGATATTTTGGTATTCTGTCATCATCCATCCTCCGAATATGTCCCAGCCAGCCGAGCCTTCGATGACTAAGCATGGAAAAAGTTGTGACAGTGCCTGTCCTCTCCTATGCCTCAGCGTTGGTGATCTTGTCCTGCCACCCAACGCCCAGGATTCTGCGCAGGCACCCCACGTGATAGCTGTTTAGCCGCCTCTCCTGGTGCATGCAGGTAGACCATGTCTCACTGCCGTAAAGAAAAGTGCTGAGGACACAGGCCTGGTAAACAAGTGTTTTTGTTTTAACAATGAGATTCTTGTTCTCACAGACCCTTTTTGTTAATCTGCTCATTGATCTTGCTGCCTTGCCTATCCTGATATTGATCTCTTATTGAAATTAGCCATAGACAACATACACATAAACAGATCTAAACTTGCTGCAGAAAATGATGAAAAAATAAAATCTCAGACATTATAAATAGTCCGGCTTAATTATCAGTAGGGGATCAAGTTGCTGAGAAGCGAATGAGCGGCTGCCGTCAGCGACCTTCAGCTGGCTGCTAGCGTCAGAGCCAGCGAGTCGGAGCTGGCTGCTGGCGTAAGAGCCAGCGAACCTGAGCTGGCTGCTAGCGTCAGAGTCAGCGAACCAGAGCTGCCAAGACTCTTCTTCTCCTACAAAGCGTGATCCTGGATAAGAGGCTGCAACAGGGCAGACTGGCTAAGAAGAAGGGATCGAAGAGGGAATGCTAACCCCATTCCCAAAAATTTCTACTGAAGTCGGATGTGTCGGACTGAAAGTTGCAAATATCGCAGTCGAACTGTACATTCCGTTCCACGGACTACATTCTGCTATCTGCGAAACCCTTTTCAGGGCTTGGTAGTGGGAGTTTCAGAACGAACGAATAAAGAAGAAGAAAAAGAAGAACAGAAGGAGAAGAAGAAGAAGAATTATCAGCAACTATGAAGACCGCCAAACAATAAATCAGGAGCCCATTGCTATGGAAACGCAGATGTTAAATAATGTTAGAAACGTACGATAAAACACGAACAGAAGAACATTGTCAGAAATTCTGAGGACAATATCTTCCCTGGGGCATCGTAAAGATGAGAAACATGGATCTTCACACAAACGCGAAGAAAGAAAATTAAGTATGTTGAAATAAACAGCAGCAGAAAGGTTCTCTGAGTACCACGGACAGGGGAACAAGAAAAACACAGACGTCCTGAAAGATGTGGGTGTAGATCAAAGTTGGCGGTAAACGTCATTACGTCAAGGAAACTAAACCAATTTGGCTACATCAAACGTCAGAGTACGTATCTGGAACGTATTCTGGTTTTTTTTTGTTATTTTTTTTGCATTCGCCTTTATATCTCTTATCCCCGTGGCGATTTGCGTTGCACTGTGGTTTCTATTTTGCGAGTGTCGGCCAAGTGCATCCGACTTCAACATGCATTTTATGTAAGGGTCTACTTCCTCCTGCATTTTCTAAGGGTTTGCTTCCCCGGGATAACGGCCGGTGCTGTGATGGGGATCGAACCCAGCACCTTTGGATTGTGAGCCGTGCCACTTAACCACTAGGCCACGCCGTCTCCTCAGTGATAATTACTGTTGAGTTGACATCGTGGGCATTTAATACCAACAAAAACATAAACATCTTCAACAACAACATCTGACCAAGCTACGATTGAGTATAATGAACTGCCGAAGACGGATGTGTTGGACCGAAAGGCGCAAATAACGCAGTAAAACTGTAAACTAGCGACACAACGCATTCCGTTCTCTGGACTGCATCCTATTACTTTACAAAGCCCTGCTTAGGGCTTGGTAGCCGGAGATTGAGAACAAACGCAGAAGAAGAGCTGAGTATAATGACATCTTTAACGCTTGTCTCAGTTGGAAGTTTATGGATCTATACTGATTTTTTGATTTTTTAAGAACTTAGGAACGGATCAAAACTACCTGAAAAATCATATCTCTGGAAGAAATCTAGCATAATTGGTGTCAAATGAAGCCCTCTTATCAGATACCCTAGCGTGGATGGAATACCATGGGACTCAGGAGGTCTCCGGCTGGGAGAGGGCACTTTAATAGCATCGTCCGGTGTAATCGGCAGAGGAATTACTTCCCCCTTTAGCCCAGGGTCTTCAGCGTCCACTGATTGGGTGTGCGATGTCAGGAAAACCGTGAGCGATTGGAATCTTCGGGAGAAGCGGATTTTGTGACAATTTGGAAACGGTTTATGCCGAGTTATAATTACGTTTTTTATTCTTTCATTGTTATCTGTGGGGGAGAAAGGTTTCTTCTTATTCTTTTTCTCTTCCTATTCTTCTTCTCTTCTGCTCTTCTTCTGCTTCTTCTTCTTCTTCTTCTTCTTCTTCTTCTTCTTCTTCTTCCTCTACTACTACCACTACTACTACTACTACTACTAATACTACTACTACTACTACTACTACTACTACTACTACTACTAATACTACTACTACTACTACTACTACTACTACTACTAATACTACTACTACTACCACTACTACTACTACAGCTACTACTAATACTACTACTACTACCACTACTACTACTACTACTACTACTACTACTACTACTACTACCACTACTACTACTACTACTACTATTACTAATACTACTACTACTACTACTACTACTACTACTACTACTACTACTACTTTATCTTTTTCTACTTCTTCTTCTTCTTCTGCTTCTTCTTCTTCTTCTTCCTCTACTACTACTACTACTACTACTACCACTTACTACTACTACTACTACTACTACTACTACTACTACCACTTACTACTACTACTACTACTACTACTAATACTACTACTACTAATACTACTACTACTACTACTACTACTACCACTTACTACTACTACTACTACTACTACTAATACTACTACTACTAATACTACTACTACTACTACTACTACTACTACTACTACTAATACTACTACTACTACTACTACTTTATCTTGTTCTACTTCTTCTTCTTCTTCTTCTTCTTCTTCTGCTGCTTCTTCTTCTTCTTCTTCTTCTTCTTCTTCTTTTTCGTTTCTTCTTCTTCCTCTACTACTACTACTACTACTACTACTTCTACTACTTTATCTTGTTCTACTTCTTCTTCTTCTTCTTCTTCTTCTTCTTCTTCTTCTTCTGCTTCTTCTTCTTCCTCTTCTTCTTCTTTTTCTTCTTCTTCTTCTTCCTCTACTACTACTACTACTACTACTACTTCTTCTTAGTCTTCTTCTATTTCTCTTCTTCTTTTTCTCCTTCTCATCATAATCTTCTTCTTCCTCTTCTTGTTCTTCTTATTTTTCGGCATTCGTCCTAAAAAGGACATTGTGTCATTGTGTCGTAGTTTACAGCGAGGCTGCGATTTCTATGCTTTTCGGCCCAGCACATGTGATTTTAGCTGTTTCTTTTTAGTGCCGGTCTTGCCTTCCCACTGCGATCCCTACCTCTTGACCAGACTACACCCACGATCCCTACCCCTTGACCAGACTACACCCACGATCCCTACCCCTTGACCAGACTACACACACGATCCCTACCCCTTGACCAGACTACACCCACGATCCCTACCCCTTGACCAGACTACACCCACGATCCCTACCCCTTGACCAGACTACACCCACGATCCCTACCCCTTGACCAGACTACACTAGTGACTAATGCAGCCCGTTCACGGGGCCCGACATGTGTGCGACATAGGGCCTTGGTGCCCTAACCATTTCACTTGAACCTGATTACTTTTTGCTCGTAGTCCGGAAAATAAATATCCTTTGCGACGCCAGTTTTAATGTTCCCGACACGAACTTGATGTGAAATAGAGGACGATTAAAGATACGATCTCCGACTTTTAATTTTATCGACCAGGTGAATGTTTCCTACAATTTCTCTTCCAGTACCAGCCGGTACTTAAACACGGAGCCGGCACATTTGTCATCTGGATATAAAAACAAGGATAGGCACACAAATCAGGCTTAGGAAAGGCACACAAATTAGGCTTAGGAAAGGCACACAAATCAGGCTTAGGTAAGGCACACAAATCAGGCTTAGGAAAGGCACACAAATCAGGCTTAAGAAAGGCACACAAATCAGGCCTAGGAAAGGCACACAAATCAGGCTTAGGAAAGGCACACAAATCAGGCTTAGGAAAGGCACACTAATCAGGCTTAGGAAAGGCACACAAATCAGGCTTAGGAAAGGCACACTAATCAGGCTTAGGAAAGGCACACAAATCAGGCTTAGGAAAGGCACACAAATCAGGCTTAGGAAAGGCACACAAATCAGGCTTAGGAAAGGCACACAAATCAGGCTTAGGAAAGGCACACAAATCAGGCTTAGGAAAGGCACACAAATCAGGCTTAGGAAAGTCAGTACTGAAGGCGAGCCAATCGAATGCAAGATTCGTTCACCATCCCAAAATTTAAAAACTGTCATTCGAAATTTTTCTTATTGCTGGGATAGCTCCGGACTGCAGGCCGCTTCGCCACTGCTGTCGCCGCGTCGTGTACTGGCTATGTTTGTTTATTTCACCCCCCAGTAGAAAAACAACATATGCCATAACGGGGATTCGAGCGGCTGCCTTGTCGGCAGGCAGGCATTGAAACTACTCAGCCATGCGCTCCTCTATCATACATACCGGGTTCTTCTTTTTCTTCTTCTTCTTCTTCTTCTTCGTTCGCTCTCAATCTCCCACTACCAAACCCTGAAGGGGCTTAAGCAGCAGAATGTAGTCCAGAGAACGGAATGCGCTGTGTCGTAGTTTACTGCCCGGCTGCAACATTTGCACCTTTCGGTCCAACACATCCGACTTCAGCAAGCATTTTTGAGTACCAGGTTAGCATTCCCTCTTCGATCCCTTTTTCTTAGCCAGTCTGCCCTGCTGCAGCCTGTTATCCGGGATCACCGCGTGGAGGTGTAGAAGGGTCTTGGCAGCTCTGGTTCGCTGGCCCTGACGCTAGCAGTCAGCTATGGATCGCTGACCACTGCAGCTCAGAGGATCAAAAGATAAAAGGGTCAGAGGATCAAAAGATAAAAGGGTCAGAGGATCAAAAGATAAAAGGGTCAGAGGATCAAAAGATAAAAGGGTCAGAGGATCAAAAGATAAAAGGGTCAGAGGATCAAAAGATAAAAGGGTCAGAGGATCAAAAGATAAAAGGGTCAGAGGATCAAAAGATAAAAGGGTCAGAGGATCAAAAGATAAAAGGGTCAGAGGATCAAAAGATAAAAGGGTCAGAGGATCAAAAGATAAAAGGGCCAGAGGATCAAAAGATAAAAGGGTCAGAGGATCAAAAGATGAAAGGGTCAGAGGATCAAAAGATAAAAGGGTCAGAGGATCAAAAGATAAAAGGGTCAGAGGATCAAAAGATAAAAGGGTCAGAGGATCAAAAGATAAAAGGGTCAGAGGATCAAAAGATAAAAGGGTCAGAGGATCAAAAGATAAAAGGGTCAGAGGATCAAAAGATAAAAGGGTCAGAGGATCAAAAGATAAAAGGGTCAGAGGATCAAAAGATAAAAGGGTCAGAGGATCAAAAGATAAAAGGGTCAGAGGATCAAAAGATAAAAGGGTCAGAGGATCAAAAGATAAAAGGGTCAGAGGATCAAAAGATAAAAGGGTCAGAGGATCAAAAGATAAAAGGGTCAGAGGATCAAAAGATGAAAGGGTCAGAGGATCAAAAGATGAAAGGGTCAGAGGATCAAAAGATAAAAGGGTCAGAGGATCAAAAGATAAAAGGGTCAGAGGATCAAAAGATAAAAGGGTCAGAGGATCAAAAGATAAAAGGGTCAGAGGATCAAAAGATAAAAGGGTCAGAGGATCAAAAGATAAAAGGGTCAGAGGATCAAAAGATAAAAGGGTCAGAGGATCAAAAGATAAAAGGGTCAGAGGATCAAAAGATAAAAGGGTCAGAGGATCAAAAGATAAAAGGGTCAGAGGATCAAAAGATAAAAGGGCCAGACGATCAAAAGATAAAAGGGTCAGAGGATCAAAAGATAAAAGGGTCAGAGGATCAAAAGATAAAAGGGTCAGAGGATCAAAAGATAAAAGGGTCAGAGGATCAAAAGAATAAAAGGTCAGAGGATCAAAAGATAAAAGGGTCAGAGGATCAAAAGATAAAAGGGTCAGAGGTTCAAAAGATGAAAGGGTCAGAGGATCAAAAGATAAAAGGGTCAGAGGATCAAAAGATAAAAGGGTCAGAGGATCAAAAGATAAAAGGGTCAGAGGATCAAAAGATAAAAGGGTCAGAGGATCAAAAGATAAAAGGGTCAGAGGATCAAAAGATAAAAGGGTCAGAGGATCAAAAGATAAAAGGGTCAGAGGATCAAAAGAGCTTTTCTCAAAACTCTTCCTCTTCTCTCTCTTCTCACCTCACAGTCTGTTTCATTTGACTCTGTCCTAAAATCACAATCTTGCACAACTTTCACACGCGTTCTCGGGGTGAGACCCTTCCATTGCACTTTGGTTGGGCTGGCTTCTGAGCTCGCACAAACCTAGCATAAGTACATACAGACGCACACATACATCCAAGCACTGGTTCATGCGTCTTAATATCGCCCAAATTGACTACGGTCTGGGGTGGTATAGGCGCGCATCAGCCAGTAGAAACTAGTGAGGGAAACACGTAAATTTTTACAAAAAATTTGTTAAAAGCTGAGCAGTGCATAAGCTGCAGCGGTCAGCGACCCATAGCTGACTGCTAGCGTCAGGGCCAGCGAACCAGAGCTGCCAAGGCCCTTCTACACCTCCACGCGGTTAGCCTGGATGACAGGCTGCAGCAGGGCAGACTGGCTAAGGAAAAGGGTTGAAAAGGAAGGCTAACCCGGTACTCAATAAAATGCTTGCTGAAGTCGGATGTGTCGGAATGAAAGGTGCAAATATCGAAGGCAAACTGTAAACTACGACACAACGCATGTCATTCTCTGGACTACATCCTGCTACTTTAAGCTCGTTCAGGGCTTGGTAGTGGGAGTCTCCGAACAAACAAAGCCAAGTCAAGCCATAAACGGGTCAGAGATATACGAGAGTACATACAAATTTGGCAACGGAACAGTCCAGCAAATTGTATGATCCACGCGAGAGACATAGGCCATATGCAATTCATTGGTCGGCCCTCGCGGTGGAGATGGCACCTACACTGAACTGCAAGGAAGCGGGCGGATCCACTGAGAAGGACAACAACAGAAGCGACACCTGAGATCGGGAACCCCTGCCCTCGACCCAGTTTTATTACTCCCGCCTCCAGACAGATCCTCTGATACGATTGATAGCGCGCCGCTGGAGTAGTCGATGCCCTTTGCTTACACGCCAGCAGACGTATCTTGGCCTGAGAAGTTATTTGGCAACATTTGATCCGTCCGTGCCGCTCACATCAAATGCCAGGCTTCCAGATCAATGGGGAAGGCGGGGACTGATCCCCGAATTGATAATATTGCCACTGAATGGTGTTCCGTGGGTCAATTGTGTGTCTTTTGACTTGTTGGGGGTAGGAAGATCTGATTACTGGCTTCACAAACTGAATGGGGAAAACGACCTCTTGAACTGAGCTGTCCGGTCGACTTCGTCTTCTTCTTCTTACTTCTTCTTCTTCTTCTTCTTCTTACTTCTTCTTTTTCTTCTTCTTATTCGCCTTCTTCTTCTTCCTCCTTCTTCTTCTTATTATTATTATTATTCTTCTATTTCTTCTTCTTCTTCTTCTTCTCCTTCTTCTTCTTCTTCTCCTTCTTCTTCTTCTTCTTCTTACTTCTTCTTTTCTTCTTCTTCTTCTTCTTCTTCTTCTTCTTCTTCTTCTTCTTCTTTTTCTTCTTCTTCTTCTTCTTCTTCTTCTTCTTCTTCTTCTTCTTTTTCTTCTTCTTCTTCTTCTTCTCCTTCTTCTTCTTCTTCTTCTTCTTCTTCTTCTTCTTCTTCTTCTTCTTCTTCTTCTTTTTCTTCTTCTTCTTCTTCTTCTTCTTCTTCTTCTTCTTCTTCTTCTTCTTACTTCTTCTTTTTCTTCTTCTTCTTCTTCTTCTTCTTCTTCTTCTTTTTCGTCTTCTTCTTCTTCTATTTCTTCTTCTTATTTTTCTTCTTCTTCTTCTTCTTCTTCTTCTTCTATTTCTTCTTCTTCTTTTTCTTCTTCTTCTTCTTCTTCTTCTTCTTCTATTTCTTCTTCTTCTTTTTCTTCTTCTTCTTCTTCTTCTTCTATTTCTTCTTCTTCTTCTTCTTCTTCTTCTTCTTCGTCATCTTCTTCGATTCTGCTTCTTCTTCTTCTTCTTCTTCTTCTTCTTCTTCTCTATGATCTTCTTCCTCTTCTTCTTCTTCTTTTTCTTCTTCTTTTGTTTTCTTCTTCTTCTTCTTCTTTCTCGTCTTTTTTTGTTTTCTTCTTCTTCTTCTTCTTCTTTTGTTTTCTTCTTCTTTTTCTTCTTTGTCGTCTTCTTCTTCCTTTTTCTTCTTCTTCTTTGTTGTCTTCTTCTTCTTCTTCTTCTTATTCTTCTTATTCGTCTACTTCTTCTTCTTCTTTTTCTTCTTCTTCTTCTTCTTTTTCTTCTTCTTCTTCGTCATCTTCTTCTTCATGGTCTTTTTCTTCCTCTTCTTCTTCATGGTCTTTTTCTTCCTCTTCTGCTTGTCTATGATCTTCCTCTTCTTCTACCTCTTCTTCAGCAAACTGTTTGTAGCATTTTGGAAAAACTACTGAGAAGGACCTTTTATAAGACCTTTTATATGACCGTTTAAATGACCTTCAAGGGTTTGTACCGCCAAGAAAGACTCATACTTTCAGAAGAATGTTTGGAGTCTTGAAAAAATGTTGTTTAATCCACTGAAGCGAACCTTGTAGTCCAGGAAAAGACCGTTTTTATCATAAAATGGGCCGTGTTTCACCCAGAAAAGGGCTGTTTGTTTGCCCTGTCAATGGTAGGTTTTAGTCCTGTGAGATACTTTCATTAGCTCTTTGAAAAACAGTAAGGCCAGTGAAGTCAGTTTTAGCCATGTGACGGACATGTTTAGCCATATGACGGACATTTTTAGTTATGTGACGAACATTTTTATCCATGTGATGGACATTTTTAGCAATGTTACGGACATTTTTAGCCGTGTGAAGAACTATTTTAGCTACTCGACGGAAATTTTTAGCTTAGTGTAGGGCAGCGTTTAGCTCTGTCAAAAACAGATTTAGCCACTTGGAAAATACAGTTTGTAGCCTTTTGATGAGCAATTCTTAGCCCTGTGACGGACAGCTTTCAGCTCTTTGAAGACCATTTTTAGCCCTGCGGGGTACAATTTATAACTCTATGAATGCCAGTTTTTAGCCATTTGAAGCCAATTTGTGCCAAATTCAGCACAGTTTGGGATCCAGCGAAGTTCAGTTTATAGCTGTGTGAAAGATTTGTTTAGCCTGTTTAAGACTATTTTAGCACTATGAAGTACTTCTTATAACTCCGGGACGGTCAGGTTTTTAGCATTGTGAGGGTCAAGTTTTGAGTTCTGTAAAGGTCAAGTTTTGTCCCTGTGAAGGTCAAATTTTGTCATTGTGAAGGTCAGGTTTTGTCCCTGTGAAGGTCAGGTTTTGTCCCTGTGAAGGTCAGGTTTTGTCCCTGTGAAGGTCAAGTTTTGTTCCGGTGAAGGTCAAGTTTTGTCCCTGTGAAGGTCAGGCTTTGTCCATGTGAAGGTCAGGTTTTTCCCCTGTGAAGGTCAGGCTTTGTCCATGTGAAGGTCATGAGTTGTCTCTGTGAAGGTCAGGTTTTGTCCCTGTGAAGGTCAGGATTTGTCCCTGTGAAGGTCAGGATTTGTCCCAGTGAAGGTCAGGTTTTGTTGCTGTGAAAGTCAGGTTTTGTCCCTGTGAATGTCAGGTTTTGTTCCTGTCGAGGTCAGGTTTGTAACCACGTGAAGGTCAGGTTTGTAACCACGTGAAGGTCAGGTTTGTAACCATGTGAAGGTCAGGTTTGTAACCACGTGAAGATCTAGTTTAACCCTGTCAAGGTCAGGTTTATAACCCTGTCAAGGTCAGGTTTGTAACCATGTGAAGGTCAAGTTTGTAACCACGTGAAGGTCTAGTTTAACCCTGTCAAGGTCAGGTTTGTAACCATGTGAAGGTCTAGTTTAACCCTGTCAAGGTCAGGTTTGTAACCATGTAACGGTCAGGTTTGTAACCATGTGAAGGTCAGGTTTGTAACCATGTGAAGGTCTAGTTTAACCCTGTCAAGGTCAGGTTTATAACCCTGTCAAGGTCATATTTGTAGCCCGGTGAAGGTCAGGTTTTGTCCCTGTGAACGACAAATGTTTAAACCAAACTATGTCTGTTGTTAAGGTCTGGGAAGATCCCTTATTATTTCACATGTTCACCCAGTTGTAGAAAGCTAACAGTAGCGCGGATGCAGTCCTCACAAGGCGGGGAAAGACTAATCACTAATCTGGCAGAGAATGGGCTATGGTAGTTTCATTAGCCCAAACCAAAGAACATCGCCCCGAGGGCCCGCAAGGAAGATAATTCTAGTCATGCAGGCTCTAATAGGAACATTTGGGGCCAGTAGCCGAGACGAAGAATTTCATCAGGGAACGAAATTTGAGCAGAGTTCTCAAACTCGGGGCTGGGGGCGGTGGATGGTGGGGGGCGGGGTGGTATTAGAAAGGTGAGGGGTAGGCATGGTGAGACAGCAAGTTGCACGGCTCACAGTTGAAGTTTGTTTGTGTTCGGATTCATGATTATGTAAGATCGGATCACTATGGGAAGTACGACCATTTAAAATATTCGTGGTGAAGCCGGGTGCATAGGGGTCTATGGCGCATAATACGGTACAACAGACTCTTGGCTAGAAGGAAGATGGGATTCTTACATTTTTACCCTGTTTAATAGGGAGGGAGGCTAACGTCTGGTGAGATAACACAAACTGGCCAAGACCATCACCTCAGCTTCATAGGAGACCTTCCTGGAAACGGGCTGTTTTCATGGAGGCCTGGCTAACAAGGTGACTGATTCCAGAAGGTGATAAGGTGATCCCCGAAGTAGTGAGCGACACACAGATGAAGCCAAGCATAGCACAACCGCCTGGAGGACCTCGGTCCACCTTTATCAGCACACTCGGGATGTGAGGAAAGCTACTACAACCTGCCACTTAACGTCCTTTTCAGGGCGCACAAAAGAGTAAACTTACTCCTTGTGGGCACTAAACAACAACAACAACAACAACAACAACAACAACAACAATAACAACAACAACATACAAGCCTTTGTTCACCGAACTTGTCAGCATGTAAACCTTTGTTCACAGGACTTGTCATCATGCAAACCCTTGTTCGCAGAACTAGTAATGATGCAAACCTTTGTTCACAGGACTTGTCATCATGTGAGCCTTTTGGAACTGAAAGTTTGCTTATACGGCCCTTACGGTTTTCGGCTTGTCTGCTTGCGGCCCTTAATGTATTGAGCTTGTCTGCTTGCGGCCCTTAATGTATTGAGCTTGTCTGCTTGCGGCCCATAATGTATTGAGCTTGTCTGCTTGCGGCCCTTAATGTATTGAGCTTGTCTGCTTGCGGCCCTTAATGTATTGAGCTTGTCTGCTTGCGGCCCTTAATGTATTGAGCTTGTCTGCTTGCGGCCCTTAATGTATTGAGCTTGTCTGCTTGTGGCCCTTAATGTATTGAGCTTGTCTGCTTGCGGCCCTTAATGTATTGAGCTTGTCTGCTTGCGGCCCTTAATGTATTGAGCTTGTCTGCTTGTGGCCCTTAATGTATTGAGCTTGTCTGCTTGCGGCCCTTAATGTATTGAGCTTGTCTGCTTGCGGCCCTTAATGTATTGAGCTTGTCTGCTTGAGGCATATCGGCGTCACAACAGAGGACCTCGGAATGTCTGAATGTGAGATGTAACTTACATATAACAGCTGTCATAGTACCCAGCCGTTTCTTTTTCCTTTTGACCTCTACCTATACATTAGACAAGTTCTAGAACTGTTCTCGGGGAGGAACATGTTGCGGTCAATGGATGAGTTTGATTGGGAGTTTGCAGGCAGTGGTTAGTGCCCGATGTGTGGCATAATTTATTACAATTGTAGTGTCATGTTTTCTGTCCAACTCCATTGGAGTTAATTAGAAAATTCTTAACAAAGCCGTTTGTGCGATGTTTAAGGCCGAATGGGGGTTAGGGGCGGAGAAAGGGAGAAAGAGAAAGAAAGAAAGAAAGAGAGAGAGAGAGAGACAGTAAGAGAGAAAGAAAGGAAGTAGATAGAAAGAAAGAGAAAGAAAGAGTGAGAGAGAGGGAGAGAAAGAAAGTGAGAAAGAAAGAGAGAGCTAGAGAGAGAGAAAGAAATAGAGAGAGAGAGAGAAAACGAGAAAGAGAGAGAGAAAGAGAGAAAGAAAGAGAGAAAGAAAGAGAGAGAGAGAGAAAGAAAGAGAAACAAAAAGAGAGAGAAGAGAAAGAGAGAGAGAAAGAGAGAGAGAGATAGAGAGAGAGAAAGAAAGAGAGAGAGAAAGAGAGAAAAAAAGAAAGAAAGACAGAGAGAGAGAGAGAGAGAGAGAGAGAGAGAGAGAGAGAGAGAGAAAGTACGCATTACTGGTAGTTCAAACTCTTATTCTTCGTCTGCGTTTATGTTTTCTGATCATGCTAATTCTTCAGTCCTATCGCCAGGATGAAGTCCACAGTCCCTGTCCAGGTCTAAGCGGTGACCCTCATAACTTTTGTCTCAGTTCTGCTCTATCTGGCCACGTCTGTCATCTTAATTCTTCGTGGGTCGGGCATTCTTGAATTATGTGTTCAGGTGTCTGGACTTCTGTTCCACGTGGACATTCATTTGTTTGGGAGATTTGAATCCTGTAGTTTGAACAATTTCCTTCTTGGTTCAGTGTGGTGTATGTTAACCATCTCTTGGCATTTAGAAATCTATTGGTAGTTAGAAATCTATTGGTAGTTAGAAAACTATTGGTAGTTAGAAATCTATTGGCAGTTAGAAATCTATTGGTAGTTAGAAATCTATTGGTAGTTAGAAATCTATTGGTAGTTAGAAATCTATTGGTAGTTAGAAATCTCTTGACAGTTAGAAATCTCTTGGCAGTTAGAAATCTCTTGGCAGTTAGAAATCTATTGGAAGTTAGAAAGCTCTGGACATTTAGAAATCTCTTAGCAGTTAGAAATCTCTTTGCTGTTAGAAATCTCTTGGCAGTTAGAATAGAAATCTCTTGGCAGTTAAAAATCTCTTGGCAGTTGGAAATCTCTTGTCAGTTAGTAATCTCTTGGCAGTTAGAAATCTCTTGGCAGTTAGAAATCTCTTGACATTTAGAAATCGAAAAGACTAGACCCAACAGCCACTATCGTACAAAATTCAAATATTTTAGTTTAAAAATCTACACATTTTATTTGTACATTCCCCCAGGCCTAATCTACCTCGTGAAGTTTGGCTTGGTTTGGCTTGGCTTGGCTTCGTTCGTTCTCAATCTCCCACTACCAAACCCTAAAAGGGCTTAAGTAGCAGAATGTAGTCCAGAGAACGGAATGCGTTGTGTCATAGTTTACAGCTTGACTGCGATATTTGCACCTTTCGGTCCAACACATCCGACTTCAGCAAGCATTTTTTAGTACCGGGTTAGCATTCCCTCTTCGATCCCTTCTGCTTAGCCAGTCTGCCCTGCTGCATCCTGTTATCCAGGATCACCGCGCGGAGGCGTAGAAAGGTCTTGGCAGCTATGTTTCGCTGGCCCTGATGCTAGCAGTCAGCAATGGGTCGCTGACCACTGCAGCTCATGCGCTGATCAGCATCTTGATCCCTACATCAGGAAGTTTAAAACATAATCACATAATCCACATAATCACATAACCACATAATCTGGAAAGATATTGTTGTAGGAACAGATGTTGAACAGGAGTGGGAAAGTTTTAAAACAGTTCTAGAAACGCTAAAAGAGGAATGTGTTCCATGTAGGGAGGTAAACCCTAAGCGTAAAAAGTAGATAACTAGATTTGTAGTGAAATGTAGAAGAGCAAAAAATAAAGCATGGAAAAAATATATAGAGGCAGGTAAATCAAAAGAAACATATGTAAAATATTTGGACAAGCAATACATATCTCAGAAAGTGAATACAACAACAAAAATAAACTTTGAAAAAAAACTTGCTCAGAGGATCAAGACTGACAGTAAAAGCTTCTTTTCTTATGTTAGAAATAAACAAAGAACGAAAGACAAAGTAGGCCCTCTCATAGACAGTACAGGGAAAATAATAAGTGAGAATAGGGAGGCTGCTAATCTGCTCAATCAGTACTTTGGCACAGTCTTCACAAAGGAGGACTGCTCCGAGATCCCAGAGCCTATAGATATTTTTCAAAGAGACATAGATACAGCGGGATTAAGATCAATCTGTATTACAGAGGAAATGGTTTCTAAAAAATTGGAGGGGTTGAAGGTGAATAAATGTCCATGTCAAGATGGTATTCATCCAAAAGTGCTGTATGAAATTAGAGACCAACTAGCAAAACCATTGGCTATATTATGTTCTCAATTACTTACAAAAGGGATTGTTCCACGGGATTGGAAAGATGCGGGAGTGATCCCCTTTTTCAAAAAAGGCAAAAAATCAGATCCGGAAAATTATAGACCGGTGAGTTTAACGAGCATAGTCTGTAAATTGTTAGAGTCAATAATCAAAGAAAACATTGTAATGCATTTAGACAAATTTAATCTAATTAGAAATAGTCAGCATGGGTTTACTAGAGGGAGATCATGCGTAACAAATCTATTAGAATTCATGGAGGAGGTTACTAAAATCATAGATAAAGGGGAGCCAGTGGATGTTATTTATCTAGACTTTGCAAAGGCCTTTGATAGAGTACCTCATCAAAGATTATTTCGAAAGTTAAAATCACATGGAATAGGTGGGGAAGTTGCCAAATGGATTGAAAATTGGTTAACTGGAAGAAGGCAGAGGGTGGGCATAAATAAGGAGTACTCTGAGTGGAGTGAAGTGAAAAGTGGTGTGCCACAGGGCTCAGTTTTGGGACCAATTTTGTTCTTGATATATATAAATGATTTGGACATTGATATGAGATCCATGATTGCAAAATTTGCTGATGACACAAAACTATGCAGTAGTGTCTCATCTAAAGCGGAAGTGGATATATTGATGTCGGATTTAGATAAAATTCGAGAATGGTCTGTAAGCTGGCAAATGGAGTTTAATGTAGATAAATGTACAGTCATCCACATGGGTAGATCCAATATGGAACATAATTACAGAATGGGAGAAAACAATATTAGAAAGATAGATAAGGAAAGGGACCTATGGGTTATAATAGATCATACAGGAAAGGTGAGTGAGCAAGTTAAGGTAGCAGTGAAAAAGGCAAATGCAATGTTAGGTATGATAAAAAGAAATATTAAACATAGGAGCAAGGAAGTGATCGTCAAACTGTATAAAGCTTTAGTTAGACCTAGATTGGAGTACTGTGTACAGGTGTGGAGTCCTTATCATAGAGGGGACATAAACATGCTAGAAAGAATACAAAAAAGAGCGACAAAGATGATAGTGGGATTCCAGAATTACAGTTAGGAGGAACGACTCAGAAAAACCGGCCTACAGTGTCTCGAAGAGAGAAGAATTCGTGGTGACTTAATACAGGTTTATAAGATGATCAGAGGAATCGATAAATTAGACTATAACAAGTTTTTTTAAAATACAGCCACCTACAATAATACGAGGGCATAGCTACAAGCTGATTAAAGAGAGGTCCAGGTTAGATATTAGGAAATATTTTTTTAGTCAGAGAGTGGTGTCTGCTTGGAATGCATTGCCAGGGGAGGTAGTGGAGGCAGGGACAGTTAATGCATTTAAGAATAAACTGGATTCGCATAGATTTTAGAGCAAGGTGATGTAAATGTAACTGGTTGTATACAGACTCTGCAGGGTCTTCTAAACCAGTATAAAGACGTTAAGTTAAGTTAAGTTATATAATACGGTTATCCTTCGCCTACCTGGCAACATACATTAATAACATGCCTATTTTAATACCATAATTCCAATCATTCCACGTCTGAAGCTTGGTAACCACACTGCTATGCCATTAAATCCTTCCTCGTGTAAAATTGTTAAATAATCTTCCTGGTAATTCATCAATTGTTGTTGTTTCACATCTGACGAGACTTTGAGATGTCAGAAGATGAAGAGATAGAATAATTGTTATAAATAACAATACGGGATTTCCCAACATCTCTAAAGTTCTGAATCCTAAACATCTCTGTTCTCGTGATGGAACCAATAATGTGAACAAAATGCCAGTACTTGAGGCGTTGTTGTAAGTACAAGATTTTCAAGATCTCAGACCAGCGCCTGTCCTAAAATGGTCAATGGTTCATTACATGGTGAAGGACTTGTATTGTCTGTTTGATTTTCAAGATCTCAGACCAGCGCCTGTCCTAAAATGGTCAATGGTTCATTACAAGGTGAAGGACTTGTATTGTCTGTTTGCAATCATCGCCACTCTCGAGACCGGACGCGGGGGGTGTTCGTTGTTAGACCCAGGAAACCACTCGCTACTTCAAGAGTTCCAGCTGGTGCCCCCTTTCAGGAATAATGGACAACGCCGGACATCATTTACCTCAGGTCCAAAGTGGGACCAAGTCGGCCAATCGGGTTGGTCATTGTCTTTCATTCTCGTGTGCTTTTATAACCTTTTGAACCCAATGTAGAAGATACAAAGCTAGGGTGTTCTGAGCCTGGGGTGCGATCAGATATTGAGACGTTCTTGAACTTGAGTGGATCAATCTTATTATGATGACAGGGTGACACCATCTTGTTTCTTTATCACAAATAGGACACTCGCTGAAGTCGGATGTGTTGGACCGAAAGGTGCAAATATCGCAGTCAAACTGTAAACTACAACGCATTCCGTTCTCTGGACTACATCCTGCTACTTAAGCCCTTTGAGGGTTTGGTGGCGGGAGATTGAAAACGAACGAAGTCAAGCCAAACCATATTTGGACAGTGTTTCTAGATATTAATTAAGCAAAATGTCTCAACCAAAAAGTAACGATGATATAAATAAACTACATAGACGAGGTCAAAGTCTCATCTTTCAGTTCTGAACAGGGGATACTTCTTCTTCCTTGTTCGTCTTCAGACCTCGACTTCAATGACTCTAACGAAGGCATTAGTCGACTCAAGGCTCTGCACACTTCCGTACAGCTTCTAGTGGGAGGACACTGGCTGTTGCCAAATGCTATTTCTTTTGTCGGTAGACAGTGGACAGGACTGCAAAATATGTTCTGCCTTCATGGGGGCTGTGCCGCAGGCACAAAGGTCTGTAGTGCCAATCTTGAACTTGTTGTACAGGTGACATCTAAGTCTCGAACAGGGCATACCAGAGTCAATATCCTCTTGTACCGCATCAATCCCCAGCACCTGCCCTTGTGCAGACACTGCTCTCATCCTGATGAAACAGTTCGCCATCTACTCATTGAAGGCAAGGCGCTTGCGGACATGAAATATTCTTACAAGACCTGCCGGTAAATTACCAACACACTGTGCGGAGCAGTGAAACAACTGAAGAAGACCTGTATCTATATAAAAATGGCATTGGGCTGCCAAGAGCAGACTTACTCAGCAGGTATGGGATAAGAACCACAACATGGATTGATTTTAAAGACGCTATTCCAAGCGACGATGGCGGCTAAGAAATCAAACTCCAAAATGCCGTGTTAAAGTGAAATGGGATCGAATTGAGACAAGTTAACACGTTTAAGACCTCTACACCTCACGGTAGAAGAGGAGCGACTAAGTAAGTAAGTAACACGTTTAAATACCTTTGTCACATACATAACTGCCCCAGAGGTCTGCCGGGGTCTTTGTGTATGACAAGGACAAGAATAGCACCACTGCCTTACAGAGAGCATTTCGTAAGAGGAGATTAACTGTGTGACATGGCATAACACCAAATATAATTAGGTGGTTTGTTCAGAGCAGCATAGATGGCGCCTAACAGGCTGCGGGTCTACTTTGCTCTAGTGTTTGAGTCTATTGAGATGGACTCGCACATCAGTTAACCACCCTCCGTAAGCGCTTGTCCCAACGCAGCGGAGTATTATGCTGCTCGAGCCTACCCCGCTAAGCAGAAACTCCTTCTCCTAGCTACATCCAACTTATACCAGAGCTGTCTAAATCCTGCTTGCTGTGGAATTAGTTTGTGTTTTTCTTCCAGATGCCACATCAGTCTGGTGTTTATCATACGCTCCATCAGTTTGCCTACACAGCTCAGTAGACTGATAGGCCTGTATCCATTTGGATCAGTTCTGTCTTTTTCTTTTTTTGGTACTGGTATAAGTACAGAGTCTTTCCATGCCTGTGGTACAATTCCCCTTTTCCAGCTTTGGTTCAGGACTGATAGTAACTTCCTTTTTGCTGTTTGGCCCATCAACCTCAGCATTTCGTTTGTTACCCCATCTTTTCCGGGCGATTTCTTTTTCTTTAAAGTTCTCGTGGCCTCTTCCATTTCATTCATTGTTAGTTTTGCTGGGCTATCTGTCCGTGTAGAAGTGCAGGTCAACTAGGATACATCCAACTCATACCAGAGCTGAGACCTGCACAGGGCTATCTGTCCAAGTAAAAGTGCAGGTCAACTAGGCTACATCCAACTCATACCAGAGCTGAGACCTGCACTGGGCTATCTGTCCACGTAGAAGTGCAGGTTGACTAAGACCTAAGAACATCAGATGGAAGCTACAATTACGAAATAAAATGCGGAATAGCACCAGAAAAATTGGTCTTCCAACCCATGAAGGGAATATTGTGCAACAGAACCTTGTCGCTTAAACTGAGAAAGGTTGGGATCAAGATGTTGAACAGCGCATGAGCTGCAGTGGTCAGCGACCCATAGCTGACTGCTAGCGTCAGGGCCAGCGAACTAGAGCTGCCAAGACCCTTCTACACTTCCACGCGGTGATCCTGGATAACAGGCTGTAACAGGGCAGAATGGCGAAGGAGAAAGGATCGAAGAGGGAATGCTAACCCGGTACTCAAAAAATGTTTGCTGAAGTCGGATGTGTTGGACCGAAAGGTGCAAATATCGCAGTCAAGCTGTAAACTAGGACACAACGCATTCCGTTCTCTGGACTACATTCTGCTACTCAAGCCCTTTCAGGGTTTGATAGCGGGAGATTGAGAACGAACGAAGCCAAGCCAAACTGAGAAAGGGAGTCATTGGATGCTACGTGGAACCAGGACTGACATATGGCAGTGAATCATGGACAATCAGCAAGCAAGCGTATAGATCTTTCAAAGCAGCGGAGATGTGGTTTTAAAGATGAATGCTGTGGATCCCATGGACTGCAAAGGGGCTACTATAGTCAGTTATGACTGAAAGAGGCTACTGTAGTTAGTCATGACTGAAAGGGGCGTCTATAGTCAGTCAGGACTGAAAGGGGTTTCTATAGTCAGTCATGACTGAAAGGGGTTTCTATAGTCAGTCATGACTGAAAGGGGTTTCAATAGTCAGTCATGACTGAAAGGGGCTTCTATAGTCAGTCATGACTGAAAGGGGCTTCTATAGTCAGGCATGACTGAAAGAGGTTACTGTAGTTAGTCATGACTGAAAGGGGTTTCTATAGTCAGTCATGACTGAAAGGGTTTTTTACAGTCAGGCATGACTGAAAGGGGTTTCTATAGACAGTCATGACTGAAAGGGGCTTCTATAGTCAGTCATGACTAAAAGGGGTTTCTATAGTCAGTCATGACTGAAAGGGGTTTCTATAGTCAGGCATGACTGAAAGGGGCTTTTATAGTCAGTCATGACTGAAAGGGGTTTATATAGTCAGGCATGACTGAAAGGGGTTTCTATAGTCAGGCATGACTGAAAGGGGTTTCTATAGTCAGTCATGACTGAAAGGGGTTTATATAGTCAATCATGACTGAAAGGGGCTACTTAAGAGAGTAATGAGTGGGGCTACTTAAGAGAGTAATAAGTGAATGGGGCTACTAAAGAAAGTAATGAGTGAATGGGCTACTAAAGAGAGTAATGAGTGAATGAGGCTACTAAAGAGAATAATGAGTGAATGAGGCTACTAAAGAGAGTAATGAGTGAATGAGGCTACTAAAGAGAGTAATGAGTGAATGGTTCTACTAATACTATAGTGAGTCATGACTGAATGGGAATACGTCTATATCTTATTTTTCTTTTTCTTCTTCTTTTTATTCGTCGTTCGTTCTCAGACCTCCGCTACCAAGCCCTGAAAAGGAATTAGCAATTACAGTATGAAGTCCGGAGAACGGAATGCGTTGTGTCGTAGTTTACAGCTTGACCGATATTTGCACCTTTGGGTCCGACACATCCAACCTCAGCAGTATGGTAATAATGCAAGCTGCCTCCCAGAAAGCACCGGGCGATAGCCTTGTTTACAATTCCTTACAAAATTATCTTTAAAGATCTGACAGATTTGACGATCACATATCAAAATGCACAAACCGGGAAGAGTAAAGAAACTGCTTTCAATTTCGAAGCCCTGTGTTTGTTCTTCCCGTTGGGTTTTGGTTTCCACTAGCTCCGGGTAAAAAGGGCATATCCACAACATGAGAGAAGGTGGGCAAACAGATATACAGGAAGACCTGGGTCTAAGCTGGGAATATCTGTCACAGCTTTCTTTTATAGTTTTGTTCTGGTCGGTTGTGGAGCTTTGTTCTGGTAGGGGGTGAGTTGACCCTGGGTTTCGGTAGGTGACAGTTGATCTGTTTGCTATATTCTGGCCACTACAGAGTTAGATGTCATCTTTTCAACTTGGAACAGTAGGACCGGGGTCGTAGGAGGCGAACAAACATAGAAGAGCGTGTGCTCGGAGTGTGCGGCTCCGCGAGAGAAGCAATGTGGCAGTATGGCCGTTCGAACATGTTTGAGGGTTAAAATGTAGTGTGCTTGAAACAGCCACAGTTTTGTAGGGAAAGTGTGTTTTTATGTTTTGAACCGTAAACCCGAGAAACCTCCAAGGTTTTTAGTGAAATAGATGTGATTATTTGAGGGCATAAACTATTGAGTGATGAGAGAAACAAGAGATAGACCTCCAAAGGTTTTTAGTGAAATAGATGTGATTATTTGAGGGCGAAAGCGAAACAAATTGAGGGAGCAGAAGATGAGAGGGTTGGTAGAAAAGTTTTTCATTTCAGTATGAAGAAGTCAAGGAACTTACCTGTAAATCGGTGTGGACTTTAGTCCTTCTCTTTGAATCCGCCCTGCAAGGCGACACACTTGTTTCATCTTTTCTTCGCCTTCCTGGTGCCCTGATTGTAGAACTCCCCCGTCTGGGTCCGAAACCACGTCTCCAGTTCAGTAATCAAGTCCTGAACGTCAGAAAAACAATGTCCACAAAGCGGACTCTTCTTGTTCAGAAATAGCAAGAAGTCAACGGGTGCCGAGTCCGCTGAATATAGTGGATGGGACGTCATATTTCATTCTTGCACATTTCCTGAAGAGGAGTTAAGACTCTACCTGTGTGCCGGTTTGTATCCATACGTATCGTGTCGCATCACCTGTCTTGTAACCTGCGTTGTTTGCTCAGTTATGTCTCTTGGATGCAAGCTGTGTCGATACTCTCAGATTGGGGTCTTCCTGTGAGGGCTGGCCTCTTATTCATTTTCCCTTTCCCATTTCATTGAAGGATGTTTAGCTGTTTTACTTTGCTCGGGTTTTGGCAACAGTATTTATCGCTAGTTTCCTGAACTTGAAAGAGGAATGGCGGAACCGATGGACGGAAGTGTCTACTGGTCATGTCATACATAAAGAAATGACACATCAAGACAAAAATAACAACATCAACAAACTACAACCCAGGGAGCAGAGACTAAGCGTCCAGGTTGGGGCAGATCACTTCTTCTTCTTCATCGTACGCAGGACAGAACATATCTGACTTGACAGATATGTCAATAGGTTAGACCTTACACACGAACCTGCCACACCTGGAACCTATCCACGCGAGATTTTTCCAAACTGGCCACAGACAAAGACAAGTTATTGCCGGGACCCAACAATCACCAACACCTTACACAGCTCCACTCAGTCCAGGACTGGCCACAGACAGAGACAAGTTATTGCCGGGACCCAACAATCACCAACACCTTACACAGCTCCACTCAGTCCAGGACTGGCCACAGACAGAGACAAGTTATTGCCGGGACCCAACAATCACCAACACCTTACACAGCTCCACGCATCAGCTACATAAAAGTTGAACATTTTTAAACTTGGCGTCGACTGCAAACAAGCGAACAACTTGGCATCGACTGCGAACAACTTGGCATCTACTGCGAACAAGCGAACAACTTGGCATCGACTGCGAACAAGCGAACAACTTGGCATTGACTGCGAACAAGCAAACAACTTGGCATCGACTGCGAACAACTTGGCATCGACTGCGAACAAGCGAACAACTTGGCATCGACTGCGAACAAGCGAACAACTTGGCAGCGACTGCGAACAACTTGGCATCGACTGCGAACAACTTGGCATCGACTGCGAACAAGCGAACAACTTGGCATCGACTGCGAACAAGCAAACAACTTGGCATCGACTGCAAACAAGCAAACAACTTGGCATCGACTGCGAACAACTAGGCATCGACTGCGAACAACTTGGCATCGACTGCGAACAAGCGAACAACTTGGCATCGACTGCGAACAAGCAAACAACTTGGCATCGACTGCAAACAAGCAAACAACTTGGCCTTGACCCAGAACAACTTGGCATCGACTGCGAACAACTTGGCATCTACTGCGAACAAGCGAACAACTTGGCATCGACTGTGAACAAGCGAACAACTTGGCATCGACTGCGAACAACTTGGCATCTACTGCGACCAAGCGAACAACTTGGCATCGACTGCGAACAAGCGAACAACTTGGCATTGACTGCGAACAAGCAAACAACTTGGCATCGACTGCGAACAACTTGGCATCGACTGCGAACAAGCGAACAACTTGGCATCGACTGCGAACAAGCGAACAACTTGGCAGCGACTGCGAACAACTTGGCATCGACTGCGAACAACTTGGCATCGACTGCAAACAAGCGAACAACTTGGCATCGACTGCGAACAAGCAAACAACTTGGCATCGACTGCAAACAAGCAAACAACTTGGCATCGACTGCAAACAAGCAAACAACTAGGCATCGACTGCGAACAACTTGGCATCCACTGCAAACAAGCGAACAACTTGGCATCGACTGCAAACAAGCAAACAACTTGGCATCGACTGCAAACAAGCAAACAACTTGGCATCGACTGCGAACAACTTGGCATCGACTGCGAACAACTTGGCATCGACTGCGAACAACTTGGCATCGACTGCAAACAAGCGAACAACTTGGCATCGACTGCGAACAAGCGAACAACTTGGCAGACTTAGTCAATCAATAACTACCTATGGTTTCCCTCTCTTGATTCGGACAGATGATGGTTGTCACTAGCAAGATTAGGTAACCCCTTCGAGGGTTGAGTACCTGATAGGAACCCTCAGATGGAACACTGAATGTAAAGTAAATATACGCGATTTTCTGCTGGGAGCCTGAAATAAAACGGAACAGCCCAGTGATACAGATCGGGTATATTTTTGTCCAGATGAATATTCAGCAGTTAGAGATTACTTCCGCCAGCTGTCTCGATACGGGCAATTCCACGTCAGCTTTACTTGAACCGAGTATAAAATGTTATCGATAATTACCGCACTTCTCTGGGATGGCCTCTTTCTTCAAAAACCCGGTCTACGGTGTCACAAGGAAGACGACTCTGGATAAAAGAGGTGTGGGCATTTAAAATAAAGGGATAAGTGGTCACAAAATACACATCGTCATATGGGATGAAGTGTAACATATTTAATTGTGTTCGGGCTTAGATCGTTCGTGTTATTTGTTTCTCCAAGGCGTGCATATATATATATATATATGTGTGTACCCTAGGGGTCTGCCAGGATTTTTGTGTATGATAAGGACAAGAATAGGACCACTGCTCACAGAAAGTATGTCTAGGACAAGAATAGCACACCTGCTCACAGAAAGTATGTCGTAAGAGGCGACTAACAATGTGACATATAACATTGGCCATAGTTAGGTAGTTTTTTGGGAGCAGCATTGATGGCGCCTATCAGGCTGCGAATCTACTTTGCTCTAGTGCGTGAGCCATTTTTTTTTTGCGTTCGGCCAATTTCTCTATTCCCCAAGGCGGTGTGCGTTGCACTGTGGTTTTTATTTTGCACCTGTCGGCCCAGTGCATCCGACTTCAGCATGACTTTAATGTAAGGGTTTGCTTTCTCCTGCCTTTTCTAAGGGTTTGCTTTCCCGGGGTAACGGCCGGTGCTGTGATAGGGATCGAACCCAGCACCTTCTGGTTGTGAGCCGTGTCACTTAACAACTAGCCCACGCCGTTCCCGTTCTTGAGTCTATTAATATAGACTCGCGCATCGGTTAACTACCCTCTGCGGCGCTTGTCCAAACACAACTGAGTAATAAGCTGCTCGAGCCTGCTAAGCAGGAAATCTTCCGCCCGGCTACATCTAACTCACGCCAGAGCTGAGACCCCACAGGGGCACCCACCCCTGCCTGACAGTAGTCATACCCTGCACTATGAATACCAGAATCTCAAGTATATGGGAAGGAAGACTAATGTCTGATTATGCAAAATATTCTGGCAAAGACCATCACCTTGGCTTCCTCGTAGCCCTCCGTGGAAACAGGCTGTTTTCATAGCAGCCTGGCTAACATGGTGAGAGACCGACGTGATCCCCGTAGTAGAGAGCGACACGCAGCTGAAGCTAAGCATAGTACAACTGCATGAAGAATCTCGGTCTACCTTCATTAGTACGCTTAGGGTGTGAGAAAAGCTTCGACAACCAGCCACTTAACGTCCTTTTTAAGGCGCACACATGAGTAAACTACTGATTATGGGCATTCGCAAACAACAACTGCAGAGTAGACTGGTGAGTGTCGATACTGGAGACTGAACCCAGTTCGCTTGGCGCATACAGCAGGCGCCATATATATATATACGTGCGGTATAAAAATCTCGGATTAGCAGGGGCGGGCAACTATGTTTAATATTCTGTTCGGCAAGGGAGACAAACTAATTCAGATTTCTTCTTGTTCTAGTTTCAGCTGCAGATGAAGAATATTTAGAATGAAATAAAAGTGTCTTCATGTCGCCGTGTTGTAGGCAAAGAATGACATTCATTCAACACGGATGATTTCTCGATAGATATGCTTCAACACTATATTCAGGAACGAACCGGGAGATCAGGCTTTGGATTAGGCATAGCTTTAGAGTTACTAACACGAGAGCCGGGGAACACACGTGTCTGCAATCAATATCTTCTGTTGTTTTTCATTTTCTTTCTCTCCTTTTTTAATTCTACTTTTTCTGCATCTTCTTTTTCTTCCTCTTTTTCTTTTTTGTCTTTTTTCCTCTCTACTTTTTCTTCCCCTTTTCCTAATTGTTATTCTTGTTTTTCTTCCCTATATTGTTCATCTTCTTATTCTTCCTTATCTTTTTCTTCTTTATATTCTTTTTCTTCATCTTTCCTTATTTTTCTTTGTCTCCCTCTACTTTCTCTTCATCTTTTAATACTTCTCTTTTTCTGTTAATTTCTTCTTCAATTAATTTTGTTGGTGGTCCTTTTTCTTTTCCTTCATCATCTTCTTCATCGGCTTGTCCTTCTTCTTCTTGTTCATATTTTTCTTCTTCTTCAATTTTTTCTTCTACATTTCTATTCTTTTCTCTCATCTACTTCGACTTTCTCTTCATTATTTCTAATTATTGTTTTCTGTCCATCATTCAATATGGCAGTGCGGTTAGCCTGTTCTTTCCTCTACAGACACCGGGTCGGATTAGCCAGATAAGGAATGCAGCTAATCCGAACGATGTAAGCGACACAGCCTTGCCCCAGACAGAACCCCACAGTTCCTTACCCTGGGGGACAGAACTGACCCCTCGTGCGTGAAGTAAAATGTCACTAAATAGAGTTGTGCTAATGTCTAGTATCCTTATAATGTAAAACAAATTGATGCAGCAACCGCAACTGCAAGGGTGATTTGGCGCAGGGTTCCTGTTGGAACTTTATGCAGTCGGCCCTAGAATTTGTCAAACGGGTAAATTGTGAAGGAGAAACGACTCAGTGTTACTTCCCTTTGTTGATGTTAAAATACCGACGAAAATGACCCAGAAAGCAAAAACATTGGCTCTATTAGGATTGAAAAGATGCAGGTGTGATCCCCTTGTTCGAAGAATGGCACACAATCAGATCCAGCAAAATATCTGATCTGAAGTTTGAGAACGAACAAACGAAGATGAAGGAGAATTGATCTATGAGTTTAACGAGCAGTCTGCAAAATTGTGGAGTTAGCGGTTAAAGAAAACTTTAGAAGACTGCAGAGTCTGTATATAACTAGTTTATTTTACATTCACTTGATCTAAAAATACCCAAGTGAATAAAATATATTCTTGAATGCAATGAATTCCAAGCATTCGCCACTCTCTGCCTAAAAAGATATTTCCTGGTGTAAATATAAGCCTGTATTGTCGTATCGAATTCCTCTGATTTTGACACCGAAGGCCAGTTTTGTCGGAGTCTTTCCTGATTAACTGTTTTTCTAGAATCTTACTATCAGTATTGTTGCTCTTTTTTGTATCGTTTCCATCATGTTTATATGTCCTCTATAATAAGGACTCCACACATGTACACAATACTCCAATCTAGGTCTAACTGGTGCTAGGTCTAACGTATTTGATCACTTAAAATTGACCTTGACACTGCATTATACTTCGTGGATAAAAATAGAAACCCGCTTCCTGTCTTGTCTGCAGCATATTCAAGGTTACCGTAATTCTTTCACACTAGGGTATCCAGCAGCACTCTTCTTCTTCTTCTTCTTCTTCTTCTGCGTTCGTTCTCAATCTCCCGCTACCAAACCATGAAAAGGCTTAAGTAGCAGAATGTAGTCCAGAGAACGGAATGTGTTGTGTCGTAGTTTACAGCTTGACTGCGATATTTGCACCTTTCGGTCCAACACATCCGACTTCAGCAAGCATTTTTTGAGTACCGGGTTAGCATTCCCTCTTCGATCCCTTCTCCTTAGCCAGTCTGCCCTGCTGCAGCCTGTTATCCAGGATCACCGCGTGGAGGTGTAGAAGGGTCTTGGCAGCTCTAGTTCGCTGTACCTGACGCTAGCGCTGCTCAGCATTTTGATCCCCAACAGCACTCGACACATACTGGCATCCAGGCCAATCAATCAGATCAATAAGATCAATCAGAATTTGAAAATGCGACCGGTGGTCAAGTACAATGTATACTCGTTACTACTCTATGGTGGAGAGACATGGACAACAAATGAACAGGTGGACAAGAGATTAGAGACACCCAAGATGTGGTTTTATATAACTTTGGGCCATGTCCCGTGGGAAAAATGTCTATCACGAGTATTGAGACAGAACATCTGATGAGCTGGTTGATCCTGTTGGAACATATGTTCAAATTATGAGGCAGAAATAACAGCATTGGAAGTATATCTGTACCACTTGAGGATTGTATTTGATGTTTCCCATCAAAAGCCCAAAGCATCGTAAACTTTACAGACTCATTATCTGTCCTTCACGCTCTGGAAGATGGTGGTCATTGTAAGCCTGAACCTACACAAATATCCCTAGATGCCAACCAACTTCTCACATCCCATAAAGTCAGGATAGTTATGCAAAGTATCCCTGACTGGTGCCTGGAAGGCTATGATGGCTGGTGTGTAGGCGACTACTGACCAGCAAGTCCCTCAGGTTTCTGTCCTGTTTGTAGGCGACAAGGGGAGGATCGCGAAAACCTATACGAGTATAATTTTACAACGAGTATATTATAACGAGTATACTATAACGAGTATATTCGAGTATAATATTATTTCTAGTACCCTCTATCAGAATTGTCAATTGTGTTATGGGAGTACTCAGTGACCTCGAGGTAAGGTGTCCTCCTCGGGTGGGGGGACCAAGTGACCTCGAGGTAAGGTTTCCGCCTCGGGTGGGGGGGGGGGGACCCAGTAGTCTCGAGGTAAGGTTTCCGCCTCGGGTGGGGGGACCCAGTGGTCTCCAGGTAAGGTTCCGCCTCGGGTGAGGGGACCCAGTGGTCTCGAGGTAAGGTGTCCGCTTCTGGTGCCGGAGGTCGCGGGCTCAAACCCCGGTGGAGACCAGGATTTTTTCACGTGGACTCCCGGACTCCCGTGTCCAGTTCCAAGCATGGCCACTGCCCGGACAAAATTCCAGCTAAAAAGCTACCCTAACTATTTGTACTTTCCTCTAAGCCCAGGTGGTTTTGTTAAGCGATTGACTCAACACATCGGTGTTCTGAAGATGGTACTGACAGTCGAGAGAGCTGGTTTACGATTGAGAGTCTTACAGTACGGATGTGATGATAGGAACGTTCTACAAAGGACGTGCTACGTGATGATGATGTACATATATGTACACACACATACACACACACTATTACTACAGCATCTAAATTCTGTGTGTGTGTTTTATTTAAATTGAATGATCAGCTCCCTTCCTCGCTGCCTTGCCTTCCCTAATAGTAAATCACGTATCAATTTACTGCAGGGTAGACTGGAGAGTGTCGATACTAGGAACTGAACCCGATTCCTTTGCCGCACTCAGCAGGCGCTCTATTCATATGCGTGTGGTATAAAGATCGCAGATCAGCAGGGGGGAGCAACTATGTGTATAGATGGCGCCTAACTGACTGCGGGTCTACATAGCTCTAGTGTTTGAGACTAATGCGATGGACGTATGACATCGTTTAAATCATACTCCAAGAAACTGTTTGTATAGACTATGTAGAGTCTTCTAGACCAGTATAAAGACGTTAAATTGAGCTAGTCCGGGTAAACTATAATTTTAATTTTCTTGTCTTTTGTTGTTTTTTAAAGGTTTGTCTTTCTGGATTATATTGGCATAGGTACGCGCCCTTTGAACCCCAGATTGTAGTCTTTTAGGTTATATCAAGACGTATTGGTCAATGTATGGATGCGTGTGTGTATCTGTTTGTAATATGTTGTGCATGTGTTTTGCAGTACAGTAGTTTTGCCAATCCCTTCTGTACGTGGAGAAGTGGCCATCCCTAGATTCATCGCCGATACGCTTAGAGAACACAGGGAGATTTCAAACCCGGTATTGTTGAATTACAAACCAAGCTTGCACTTAATTTACAGCCCTACGCAACACTGTACTGTAATTCGGACCTGGGAGCCAGTAACATATGGCCCAGACAAACAGAGAATAAATACACTATTTACGCTAATACAAGCCAAGGGATATAACTGACAAAATAAATTACTGCCGTTCCATTCCAGACAAGTCAGACCAAGTTGTGTTTGGAGGAATGCCGAGTTTTCACAGAACTCCCCTCAAGCGTGCAAGTGAAAAGTTAATGGGTTCAGACATCAGGAGATAGAAAAAACGCTTCCGGCATGTTTAAGTCGCCGGTGTAATATATATTTATCAATTTCCAATCAACCGTGGCTGGAGAGTGATAATAAACGTAATTATCAGCCCCTGCTGTTGATAACAAGTCTGTAGTACGCAGTGAATATGACAGACTGAGACTAACCACAGATGTAGGGGTAGGGAAACGTAGTATGTCTGCTGGGAAAAGCACCTATTGTACATTCACTGGCGTGGCTCGTTAACCCTTTGTCCCCCATCTGCTACCCAGCTCTCACCTGCGAGTCCGTGGGGATATCCATAAAAGACGTCCACAGGTGGGTGGGGATGGGCAGGTATACAAAATGCGGACAAGCGGGGTCAGGAAGGGGGGAGGGAGGGGGTGATGTTGTTTCGAATGCCCATAATGAGTAGGTCTAATATTTTGTAGGCCATGACAAGGAGGTTAAGTGGCGGGTTGCAGTAGCTTTCCTCACATCCCGAGCGTGCTGATGAAGGTGGACCAGGGTCCTCCAGGCGGTTGTGTTATGCTTGGCTTCATCTGCGTGTCGATCACTACTACTGGGATTACGTCGATCCCTCACCTCTTTAGCCAGACTACCATGTAAACAGCCCATTTCCAGGGAGGGCTACGAGAAAGCCGAGGTGGGGGTCTTGGCCAGTATATTTTACCTGACCCTGACTAACATGTCTGATCAGTATATTTTGCCTGACCAGTTGTTAGTCTTCCTTGTGGGGGGGGGGGGGGGAGGGGGCGGGTGGTATTTCAGTTCAAAGTGTTGATGTCCACATAGCAACTCTCACTCACACACAAAAATATCCAGATTAACAAACCCTCTTGTCATTGACAGCTTCTTCAAACAGTGCAAGTGATTTCTCCACAATCAATGTTGGCAGCTGTGGCTCTCCATCATCCTCTACTTCTCGCCCTGATGGTAATAATAATAGTTTCTCATCGCAAGCAACACCATATTTCCAGGGAGAACTGCCTTGAAGTGAGCTGGGGGTCTTGATCAGTATGTTCTACCTGGCCCTGACTAATATAGTCTGATTAGTATGTTCTACCTGGCCCTGACTAACATAGTCTGATCAGTATGTTTCAACTGACCCTGACTAACATAGTCTGATCAGTATGTTTCAACTGACCCTGACTAACATTGTCTGATCAGTATGTTTTACCTGGACCTGACTAACATAGTCTGATCAGTATGTTCTACCTGACCCTGACTAACATAGTCTGATCAGTATGTTTCAACTGACCCTGACTAACATTGTCTGATCAGTATGTTTTACCTGGCCCTGACTAATATAGTCTGATCAGTATGTTCTACCTGGCCCTGACTAACATAGTCTGATCAGTATGTTCTACCTGGCCCTGACTAACATAGTCTGATCAGTATGTTTCAACTGACCCTGACTAACATTGTCTGATCAGTATGTTCTACCTGGACCTGACTAACATAGTCTGATCAGTATGTTTCAACTGACCCTGACTAACATTGTCTGATCAGTATGTTTTACCTGGACCTGACTAACATAGTCTGATCAGTATGTTCTACCTGGCCCTGACTAACATAGTCTGATCAGTATGTTTCAAGTGACCCTGACTAACATTGTCTGATCAGTATGTTTTACCTGGACCTGACTAACATGGTCTGATCAGTATGTTCTACCTGGCCCTGACTAACATAGTCTGATCAATATGTTTTACCTGGACCTGACTAACATAGTCTGATCAGTATGCTTCAACTGACCCTGACTAACATAGTCTGATCAGTATGTTCTACCTGGCCCTGACTAACATAGTCTGATCAGTATGTTTCAACTGACCCTGACTAACATAGTCTGATCAGTATGCTTCAACTGACCCTGGCTAACATAGTCTGATCAATATGTTTTACCTGGACCTGACTAACATAGTCTGATCAGTATGTTTCAACTGACCCTGACTAACATAGTCTGATCAGTATGTTTCAACTGACCCTGACTAACATAGTCTGATCAGTATGTTTCAACTGACCCTGACTAACATAGTCTGATCAATATGTTTTACCTGGACCTGACTAACATAGTCTGATCAGTATGTTTCAACTGACCCTGACTAACATAGTCTGATCAGTATTTTTCAACTGACCCTGACTAACATAGTCTGATCAATATGTTTTACCTGGACCTGACTAACATAGTCTGATCAATATGTTTTACCTGGACCTGACTAACATAGTCTGATCAGTATGTTTCAACTGACCCTGACTAACATTGTCTGATCAGTATGTTTTACCTGGCCCTGACTAATATAGTCTGATCAGTATGTTCTACCTGGCCCTGACTAACATAATCTGATCAGTATGTTCTACCTGGCCCTGACTAACATAGTCTGATCAGTATGTTTCAACTGACCCTGACTAACATTGTCTGATCAGTATGTTCTACCTGGACCTGACTAACATAGTCTGATCAGTATGTTTCAACTGACCCTGACTAACATTGTCTGATCAGTATGTTTTACCTGGACCTGACTAACATAGTCTGATCAGTATGTTCTACCTGGCCCTGACTAACATAGTCTGATCAGTATGTTTCAAGTGACCCTGACTAACATTGTCTGATCAGTATGTTTTACCTGGACCTGACTAACATGGTCTGATCAGTATGTTCTACCTGGCCCTGACTAACATAGTCTGATCAGTATGCTTCAACTGACCTTGACTAACATAGTCTGATCAATATGTTTTACCTGGACCTGACTAACATAGTCTGATCAGTATGCTTCAACTGACCCTGACTAACATAGTCTGATCAGTATGTTCTACCTGGCCCTGACTAACATAGTCTGATCAGTATGTTTCAACTGACCCTGACTAACATAGTCTGATCAGTATGCTTCAACTGACCCTGGCTAACATAGTCTGATCAATATGTTTTACCTGGACCTGACTAACATAGTCTGATCAGTATGTTTCAACTGACCCTGACTAACATAGTCTGATCAGTATGTTTCAACTGACCCTGACTAACATAGTCTGATCAGTATGTTTCAACTGACCCTGACTAACATAGTCTGATCAATATGTTTTACCTGGACCTGACTAACATAGTCTGATCAGTATGTTTCAACTGACCCTGACTAACATAGTCTGATCAGTATGTTTCAACTGACCCTGACTAACATAGTCTGATCAATATGTTTTACCTGGACCTGACTAACATAGTCTGATCAATATGTTTTACCTGGACCTGACTAACATAGTCTGATCAGTATGTTTCAACTGACCCTGACTAACATAGTCTGATCAGTATGTTTCAACTGACCCTGACTAACCTAATCTGATCAATATGTTTTACCTGGACCTGACTAACCTAGTCTGATCAATATGTTTTACCTGGACCTGACTAACCTAGTCTGATCAATATGTTTTACCTGGACCTGACTTACCTAGTCTGATCAATATGTTTTACCTGGACCTGACTAACCTAGTCTGATCAATATGTTTTACCTGGACCTGACTAACCTAGTCTGATCAATATGTTTTACCTGGACCTGACTTACCTAGTCTGATCAATATGTTTTACCTGGACCTGACTAACCTAGTCTGATCAATATGTTCCCCTGACCTCCTCTCACACCCAGGTGACAATGAGTACCTGGATTACTATTAAGAAAGGAAAGACAGTGAGGAAGGAAACATACATAATAAAAAGCTGAAATTGAGTACAGTAAAGAAGATTCCAACAATTCGTCTAGTTAGTTGTCAGGCCATTTGTATCCTACTGGGTGTCATGGGGAGCCTTAGTCGTCTCCTCAACCTGTTTTGTCGCATCTGACTTCGTCAATCCGTAAACTGGAAAATCGTCCTTACGTCTTGTATCCACCGTCTACTCGGTCGTCCTCCAGCGCGGAAGCCAGACCACCAATCGCTGTAAACTAATCAGGGGACATTCTCATTAGAAGACCGAATTAGCGTCCATCCTGTCTAGACGTGTATTCGGCACATGGGATGGCACTGACTCTTGCTACAGGGGATGGCACTGACTCTTTCTACAGGGGATGGCACTGACTCTTGCTACAGGGGATGGCACAGACTCGTGCTACAGGGGATGGCACTGACTCTTGCTACAGGGGATGACACTGACTCTTGCTACAGGGGATGGCACTGACTCTTGCTATAGGGGATGGCACTGACTCTTGCTACAGGGGATGACACTGACTCTTGCTACAGGGGATGGCACTGACTCTTGCTACAGGGGATGGCACTGACTCTTGCTACAGGGGATGGCACAGACTCGTGCTACAGGGGATGGCACTGACTCTTGCTACAGGGGATGGCACAGACTCGTGCTACAGGGGATGGCACTGACTCTTGCTACAGGGGATGGCACTGACTCTTGCTACAGGGGATGGCACCGACACTTTTGCTAATGTGCTCGTTCTTCAATGTGTCTCCCATGGAGACGCCGGCAGCCATTCAATATTAGAAAGATAGAAAAGTAAAGGGACCTAGGGATTATATTAGATCATACAGGAAAGGTGAGTGAGCAGGTCCAGGTAGCAGTGAAAAAGGCAAATGCAATGTTAGGTATGATAAAAAGAAATATTAAACATAGGAGCAAGGAAGTGATCGTCAAACTGTATAAAGCTTTAGTTAGACCTAGATTGGAGTACTGTGTACAGGTGTAGAGTCCTCATCATAGAGGAGACATAAACATGCTGGAAAGAATACAAAACAGAGCGACAAAGCTGATAATTGGATTCTAGAATTACAGTTATGAGGAAAGATTCAGAAAAACCGGCCTACAGTGTCTAGAAGAGAGAAGAATTCGAGGTGACAATACAGGTTTATAAGATGATCAGAGGAATGGATAAATTAGACTATTACAAGTTTTTCAAAATACAGCCACCTACAAGAACAAGAAGAGATAGCTACAAATTAACTAAAGAGAGGCCCAGATTAGATATTAGGAAATATTTTGTTATTCAGAGAGTGGTTAATGCTTGGAATGCATTGCCACCGGAGGTAGTGGAGACAGGGCCAATTAATGCATTTAAGAATAAATTGGATACACATAGCTTTTAGGACAATGTAATGTAAAGGAAACTGGTTGTATACAGACTCTGTAGTCTTCTAAACAAGTATAAAGACGTTAAGTTAAGTTATTCATAGACATCTCATTTCACTTCATCATCTTCTTATTCGTCTTCAGCGAGGATGCAATATCTGTGACTTTCGTCACGACACATCCGATTTCAGCCGGCTTTTTTAAATACCGAATTCATTTGCCTTCTCACTGCAATCCATATCCCTTAGTACTAGTGCCTATAGCTGTCCGTCTCCAGGGTATCCACGTAGACGCGGAATAGTCTCAGTTAGCTATGGTTAGTTGACCCTGATTAAAGCATCCACTAGCTGGTGTCAGCTCAAAGGTTTTCTGCATTTCGCCCCTCCCACTTCCTCTCTGACAGCATTATCCTGAACGGGACTGCCTTGACCCTTACCCTAACTCAGCGAGCTCTTCTGTCTCAGAAGTCAAGTTTGTCAGCCCAGAATTCTCGTAAACCGGAAGTAGTGTCTACATGAGCATACAGAAATAACAGCAAACTTCACGTACTAATATCGGTTTCATTACTAACACATTTACAGCGACTTCCTTATTTACGTTCACACACATAGATCAAAAGGTAACAGACAATGGGTAAACCAAAGAAAGGGAGTAAAGCCCATGATGACGATCTGTAAGTTGAAAAATTGGTTGACAAATCTGTATAACACGCTAGTCACTGAAGTCAGCAGTAGAATAACTATAATTAACTTGGAAGTTTCAAATTCAATCTCCCACACACTCCACACTCGTAGAGATAGTCAATCTGAATGTCTTTCACAGAACTTGACTTGCATCTCTGCAGTTTCCATATGCATTATGTTATAAAACGAATACAGCTGTTTGTCATAAAAAAACATGTTTTTGTTGTCAATCTGAGTACTCACTACTCAAGTACTCCTCAGACTACTCCACTCTAGACTAACTGGGCACTAATGACTTGACGACTACACTTGGCTATTTTTTATTTATCGACACTTCAAATTGTTTTGAAGACAACTTTGATTCTCGCAGTCAGTAACTTTCAAGCAATTACTTTGCACAATACAGAATAGTTTTAAAAGTTTGCTTGAAATTACTCATACTAGTCATACTCATAGTCAGTAAATATAAATAGATTCTAGTTTCTTCTTGAACGTCTTGCCCAAGTAGTCTGCCCGGGTCTTTGTGTACGACAAGGACAAGAATAGCACCACTGCCTCGCAGAGTGCAGTTGTAAGAGGCGACTGTGTGACGTGGCATAACACTGCCTGGTTAGGTGGTTTGTTTAGAGCAGCATAAATGGCGCCTAACAGACTGCAGATCTACTTTGCTCTAGTGTTTGAGTCTATTAAGATGAACTCGCACATCGTTTAACCACCTTACGTAAGAGATTGTCCCAATACAGCAGAGTAAGCTCTCGGCTATATCAAACTCATACCAAAGCTAGGACCTGCACAGAGGCATCTGCCCCTTTAGAAGTACAGATCAACTAAGAAGAACATCTGCTTCACATCCCAAACTCTAGCCTTTCATTCTAAAACCATCTTTTTATTGTCTAAAACTAAAATAGACATATGGCCCAGAAATTGGGCTGGAGAGAAACTCTGAATTATGGTTTGAAAAGTTTGAAACCCCAAGTATAAACCGACCTTAATCACCTTATAATTTGGGGCCAGGCTAAATTTTGGTTGTATACTTGACTTGTCAATATTAAACAAGGTGTTGCACTTACATTATTATAAATTCTTATAATATTGTTAAATTTGAATACTTGCAATGTAGACAATATAATCTATATTAGGCATGTCAGTAAAATGTTGAAAGCCAGTTGGATGCTATTTTAAAATAGTAGTTTAGCTGTAATATCTAGTTTCCTGTTGTGGCACAGCATTCAGGAAGGAAGTTGACTAGGAAATTAAAAGTAAGATTCTAAAAATATAAATTTATATTATCTCAGTTAACAAAGTTTGTGATGAAACTATGGTGCAATCACACTTTTATTATAATATAAATTGAAGCACCAATGTGATGATCATCACTTTTAAAACAAATAGGCTACACCAGTCTAAAACAAATAGGCTACACCAGTCTAAAAAACATTTTAAAAATTAAATTAATATTGTAGACTAGATTTAAAAAAATCATTTGCAGGGTGTGACACATTTTACAGTGGCTCACTAGTCAGTCAAAAATTTCACCAGTCAGCATGGTCGGACTACAGTCAAGCAATTTATGTTAACAAATTTAAATTAGACACTCATTCACTATTATTTCTACGTAATAATGCGTAACAAATCAAAATATTTTGTATTACACAGTATTAGCCTATTTCTTCTTAAGAGAAAATGTACTGCTGTCAGACGCTTTAGTAGGTTTAAATTATGGTAGTGAAGATCCATTTAGATTCACCATCATAAGCTAGCTATGTACAATCTATATTACTGTAATATCAATAATAATCGTGTAAGAGTCGAAATGTAGTAATGACCAAAAACGTAATTAACGATTAAATACTGATTTTTTTTATACTTGTCATGCAAACATTTTTACTTGTAGCAGACAGGCAATTTTGTCAAGCCCTAATCATTTGATAGTTGAAGTTTGTCAAGTGTTTAATATTAAATGACAGTAACATACTAGCATAATGAAGGTTTGTTAAGGTATGTAAGGGACTAACCAGCTTTCTTGTGTGCATGGAATGAGAAATTTGATGAAACACTATAAAGTCTATTGTCTGCTTGTTTTAAAAATATTTTGTGAAGTTAGTTTCTTTTTCATATTTCTTTAGGCTAATGAATTCTGTTTCATATTTACTTAGCCATAATGAATTCTGTTTCATATTTTCTTAGCCCTAATTACTAATTAATTTTGTCATATTTTCTTAGACCTAATTATTTCAATCTCATATTTTTTTACGCATAATTTTTGGTTTCATATTTTCTTAGACCCAATTATTTCAGTCTCATATTTTGTTAGTCATAGTTATTTTGATTTCATATTGTAGAAATACTAATAATTTATTTAGCATGAGGCTAACAACCTCATCATGTAAAACATATTGTTGCCGAAGTCACAGCAGAAGCATGCAAAGTGCTTTGGTATAGGAGGCTTCCTAAAGGAGACCAACTCTAGTTGTGACCCTATACTCCAGCTGGAGTAAACAATGAACAAGCGAAATAATTTATTTGTTTCTTACTTTAGTGGTGATAATGATGCAACATCTTTACAAATGGGACAGAAAGCTGTTGATAAGTCCAGTGATAACACAAACATTAGCAAGAAAGACAAGAAGAAGAAAAAGGGCAAGGCAAAGGATGGCGATGATGATGATGATCGGTAAGTATTCATGTCGGTTTTGTTGGAAGTTTTCAAGTAAATTCTCGGAGATGGCATGGGCTAGTAGTTAAGTTACATGGCTGGCAATCCGAAGGTGCCGGGTTCGCTCACCAATCACAGCACTGGCCGTTACCCTGGGGAAGCAAACCCTTAGAAAATGCGGGAGGAAGCAGACCTTCACATAAAATGCATGCTGAAGTCGGATGTACTGGGCCGACAGGCACAAAATAAAAACATAGTGCAACGCATACCAACTTGGGGAATAGAAAAAATAAGGCGAACGATATTCTAAAAAAATTAGTATCTGTTCTGTTTCAGTGACAGTAAACAAATTGTATACCTTCTTTTGTTTCTGCCATTGGTTGGCGTTTGCACTGTTGTTTTTATTTTGTGCCTGTCGGCCCACTGCATCCGTCTTCGGTATGCATTTATGTAAGGGTTTACTTCCCCGGGGTAACGGCTGGTACTGTGATGGGGATCGAACCCAGGAGTTGTAAGCCATGTCACATAACAACTAGCCCACGCTGTCCCCAATACATGTTGCTGTTTTGTTAATGGTTTTCGTGAAACTTTTCTTTCGTTTAAATTGATAAACTATCAATTTTCTAACTCAAACCACCGAGTGAGCTTCATAAAGGCTAGCTTTCATTAAATGGGTCAGTCATTATCTCCAGTTTTTACTCCTTCCCTTGGGAGGTACAGAAGTCCACGGTCTGTATGTATGGTCACTCATGTTGTTAATGCCATTCGTACATGAGTTAGTACTCTTTACTCTAGACTTTCTTTACTGGTTGGTTACTGTGGCTCTCCACACATCCAGATGCCTACTTGAGACGGCCTACTGGGATCCTCCTTGCTGTAGTGCAATGCACTACATCTATACAACATCTGCATAGCTGCCCTGAGCGAGACACGACTGGCAGAGGAAGGGCAGATCACAGAAGAAGGCGCTGGTTATACTTTTTTCTGGAGCGGTCGCAGCAAAGAAGAACGCCGTGAAGCTGGAGTTGGCTTTGCCATCAAGACCAACATGGTCGACAAGCTCACAAGCATGCCCAGAGGAATTAATGACCGCCTGATTACACTGCGTCTCCCCCTAATAGGAGGGCGCCATGCAACACACATCAGTGCATACGCACCCACAATGACAAATCCTCAGGAAACAAAAGATAAGTTTTATGAGGACCTTGAGGCGCTCATCGCTGCAGTCCCCAAATCTGACAAACTGGTCATCCTCGGTGATTTTAACGCTAGGGTTGGCACAGACCATACAGCCTGGGAGGGGACCATTGGCAGACATGGTATCGGAAAATGCAATAGTAACGGACTGCTACTTCTGAGGACATGTGCCGCAAATGAACTACTCATTACAAACACAGCTTTCCGACTACCTGTCCGAAATAGAACCACATGGATGCACCCAAGGTCCCGCCACTGGCACCTCATTGACTATATTATCATCAGACGTAGGGATCGAGCGGATGCTATGGTAACCAAGAGCATGTGTGGTGCAGAATGTTGGACCGACCATCGACTTGTCATTGCCAAGCTAAACTTCAAGATCCAGCCCAAAATGCGCCCCCAGGGAAAGAAACCACTGAGGAGGCTAAATGTCTCTCAGTTGAAATACGAACCCACGAGAGGAGGCTTCCAGGAAGAGCTTGAGGGTAGACTGTCTGAGCTTCGTTTTGAAAAGAACGACATCGAAAAGAACTGGGCATCATTGAGAAACACACTCTACGATACAGCTGTTAAACACATTGGCCCAATCACGCGCAAGCATAAGGACTGGTTTGATGAGAACGATCTAGAAATACAGGGCCTTCTCGATGCAAAACATGAAGCGCACAGGGAATACCAGAGGGACACACCATCTCCGACAGCAAAAGCTGCGTTCAATACTGCTCGCAAAGCTGTCCAGACCAGGCTTAGAGAGATGCAAGACTCCTGGCTCAGCAAAAGAGCTGACGAAATTGAGATGTTCGCCGAGCGTCATGACACCAAACGGTTTTACGAGGCACTGAAAGCTCTCTACGGCCCGCAGCCCTCTAGTAATACTCCAGTTCGCAGTGCGGATGGGGTACTGCTAACAGATAAGGTTCAGATTCTAGACAGATGGGCAGACCACTTCTGCAAAATACTAAACCACCCATCATCCATAAATAAAGAGGCCATCCGGCGAATGCCGCAGGTGGAACTGAACCTGGCGTTTGATGAAGTCATTACTGAGGAGGAAGTCGACAGGGCAATCAGTTCACTATCTATAGGAAAAGCTCCAGGAGCTGATGCAATACCAGCAGAGGTATATAAGACAGCTGGCCCATCCCTCACCAGAAGGATCACTGAACTTTTCTGTCACATGTGGGCTGAAGGTAAAATTCCGCAGGAGCTAAAGGACGCCTCAATCGTTCACCTATACAAAAGAAAAGGCAATCGTCAGGAATGCGACAATCATCGAGGAATATCGCTACTCTCCGTAGCAGGCAAGATCCTAGCGCGCTTACTGCTAAACAGGCTCAACAAACACCTTGAACAAAGCCACCACCTCCCAGAAAGGCAATGTGGATTCAGAGCCGGAAGAGGAACAGTGGACATGATTTTTGCCGCTCGCCAAGTACAAGAGAAGTGTCGAGAGCAAAATCAGGCCTTGTATACCACATTTATTGATTTGACAAAGGCATTTGATACAGTAAACAGAGGGCTGTGGATGATAATGTCTAAGTTTGGCTGCCCCAACAAGTTCATAACAATGGTGAAACAGCTACACGAAGGCATGTGTGCTCGTGTACTGGACAGCGGTGCAATCTCTAAAACGTTTCTAGTATCAAACGGAGTAAAACAAGGATGTGTACTCGCCCCGACTTTGTTTAGCATGATGTTCGCGGCCACGATGACAGACGCCTTCAGATCATTGGAGCTTGGAATACCCATAAAGTACCGCACAGATGGCAAGTTACTCAATTCCAGAAGAATGAAGGCCAAAACCAAAGTTGCTGGCGACATAATCAGGGAACTTGTATTTGCTGACGACTGTGCTCTAATGAGCAACTCAGAACTGAACATGCAGGTTGGAATGGACCAGTTCTCTGCCGCATGCAAAAATTTTGGCCTGACCATAAATGCCAAAAAAACAGAGGTCATGTACCAACCAGCACCAGGCATGCCGTACACAAAACCAGAGACTACAGTCAGCGGGCAGACGTTGAATGGCGTAGACAAATTCACATATCTGGGCAGCACGCTGTCGAGATCTGTCAGCCTAGACGATGAGGTGGCAAGCAGAATAGCAAAGGCCAGCACAGCCTTTGGTAGAATGCGCTCGATGGTCTGGGCACGTCGTGGCATCAGCGTCAAAACCAAATTGAAAGTCTACCGTGCAACCATCATTCCAACCCTACTATACGCTTGCGAAAGCTGGACTGTATACTCTGGACATGCAAGGAGGTTAAACCACTTCCACACAGGTTGCCTGAGGCGAATATTTCACATCCGATGGCAAGATCGTGTCACTGACATCGAGGTTCTCTCGAGGGCTAACATGCCCAGCATACATGCACTGCTAGAAAAAGCACGACTAGGATGGGCCGGACACCTCGTCCGTATGTCAGACGAGCGGCTCCCAAAGAAGCTTCTCTACGGCGAGCTGAGAGACGGATGGCGCGAGAGAGGGCGCCCAAAGAAACGTTTTAAAGACGGTCTGAAGGACTCACTAAAAAGTTGCCAGATAGACTTCGACACCTGGGAATGTCTTGCGAAAAACAGATCTGACTGGAGAAGTGCAGTCAAATCGGGTGTAGCTGCCGGTGAAGATGACCGTGTTGTGAAAGCCCAGAACAGACGCGAGACGCGGAAATCCCGAGCAGCGGGAACACCATCCCCTTCTACAAACCTCGTGTGCCCGATATGTAGCAGATGTTTTCGTGCTCGCATTGGCCTGTTCAGCCACATGCGCACCCACACCCAACAGGGAAATCTGTGACAAGGATGATGTCGGCGGTCCTCATCGACAACGATGGACAGCTATTATTAGTGCAATGCAAGACTCCTCAGTAAGATCGTCACAGTACCAATCCCCACCTGGTAAGCCAGACTGCCATGAAACTGCTTGAAAGTAAGGTGAGGGTATTGATCAGCATGTTTCACCTGACCCTCACAAACAGTGTATGATCAGCATGTTTCACCTGACCCTCACAAACAGTGTATGATCAGCATGTTTCACCTGACCCTCACAAACAGTGTATGATCAGCATGTTTCACCTGACCCTCACAAACAGTGTATGATCAGCATGTTTCACCTGACCCTCACAAACAGTGTATGATCAGCATGTTTCACCTGACCCTCACAAACAGTGTATGATCAGCATGTTTCACCTGACCCTCACAAACAGTGTATGATCAGCATGTTTCACCTGACTTGATGGTAGTCTCCTCACCCGATTACATAACATTAGTGCTCAATTTCAGGGGAGCATGTGGTTGAGTAGCTTCGATGCCTGCCTACTGGAGGACGGCTGATCGAATCCCTAGTAATGCATATGTTGTTTTTCTGTTAGGGGTGAAATAAACAAACACATCCAGCAGTAGCGAACTGGCCAGTAGTCCTCGGCCTAGAAAACCCCTCGACTACCCCAGCAATAGTGTAGTGGCCTGTAGTCCTCGGCCTAGAAAACCCCTCGACTACCCCAGCAATAGTGTAGTGGCCTGTAGTCCTCGGCTTAGAAAACCCCTCGACTACCCCGGCAGTAGTGTAGTGTCCTGTAGTCCTCGGCCTAGACAACCACTTGACTACCCCAGAAGTGGCCTGTAGTCCTCGGCCTAGACAACCACTTGACTACCCCAGCAATAAGATAAAGTAGTATGTCAGCGTAAAAAACAAAACAAGTGCTCAATTTCAAACGATCAGGAACTTTTTGAACAATCGTAGTGTACACCCTTTGCTGTTTTTCCAAGAGAAACTGTGCACCTATGATTCTCACCCGGAAGTACAGTGACGTCTTTTCTATATAAGATTACACAACTTGAAGTCCACATGGGAAAACAAGATATTTGTTACTTGAACGATTTTCTTAACTCTTTGATCCCTGGCCACCCGTTAGGTAAAATTCCATTCCCCTGTGCTCCTGAGGAAATACACACAATGTAGACATCTGAGGAAAGCTATTTACTATGACAAAAGTCAGTGTGTTCTAATTTCATTATTCTATCTCAAATTAACTGACCTGATCATCTCCAATGGTCCTTCTTGTTATCTCAGTAAATTGTGGAGTATATTTATGGAAGGTCATTCTGTATCAAATGTACTTAATACATCGTGTCGGTTACACACCCCCTCCCCATCGGACCGTAGTCTGATTCTCCGAAGGACAGTAATAAACACCATCGGCCTCCAACTCCTTGAGAATACTTTCAATGGCTTGGTCTGTCGTTAACCTTTTAGAACGGCCATTTCCCAAATTTTCGAAACTAATTTCAATCACAAAAATCCCAATTTCATAGACACCATTTCCAATTTTGGAGATGCCGCCATATTTATCTCCGGAAATGCGTGCTCTGTGTAGGAGGCTGTGTGGTCTAGGGGTGAAACTCGCTCGATTTTCACAGTCTCGACATTGGGTTTTTTGCTCTGGCGATTGCACCTCGACGTTCAGAAAGTAATGGCAACCTACCATACTGCACACTTGCCAAGAAACTTATAACAGTCAAATAGGTGGGGTTGCACGAAGCAACATTCTAAAAAAAGATGCTACTTACTGTTATTTTTACTTTGCGTAGGCATCACGATAGTATGGCCAAAATCTAAGTACTTGTACTAGACCTCGAAGTACACCTTAGAGTGGTCAACGACTTATAGCTGACTGCTAGCGTCAGGGTCAGCGACCTATAGCTGACTGCTAGTGTCAGGGCCAGCGACCCATAGCTGACTGCTAGTGTCAGGGCCAGCGAAACAAAGCTGTCAAGTCCCTTCTACACCTCCACGCAGTGATCCTGTATAACAGGCTGCAGCAGGGCAGACTGGCTAAGGAGAAGAGATCGAAGAGGGAATGCTGACCCAGTACTCAAAAAATGATTGCTGAAGTCGGATGTGTTGGACCGAAAGGTGCAAATATCGCAGTCAAGCTGTAAACTACGACACAACGCATTCCGTTCTCTGGACTACATTCTTCTACTTAAGCCCTTTCAGTGTTTGGTAGCGGGAGATTGAGAATGAACGAAGCCAAGCCAAACCATACTGATTCATGGGTGTCTCGTGGAGTGGGGTATTTACACACGCATTGTAGTCACAGGTGTAAAGGGTTCAAGATGAAACATATGGTACAAAAATTATGTTAGCTCGCTTCTGCGTCAGAAAATTGAGATTTATGTTTCTGAAATTATAACAAATTTTGTTTGTTTCCAAAATGAGAGAGGACAATGATTCTGTAACTGGGAAGGGGGACCAGAAAGCTGCTGAGAAGACTAGCGATAACACAGCTGGTGGCAAGAAAGATAAGAAGAAGAAAAAAGGCAAAGCTAGGGATGATGATGACAGGCAAGTGCATTTTTATATATTAGTTTTGTCTTTGAGCTCCATTTGAAGCATAGGTTTGGGCCTGCAGCTGGCCCCCTGCAGGAAGACTGTACCTGTTCACTTGTGGTGGGGTTGGTAGTATTTTCAGTTTTGGTGTTCCTCGTGTAGGGATGTTGTGTCATAGTTTACATAGGGATCAAGATGCTGAGCAGTACATGAGCTGCAGCGGCCAGCGACCCAAAGCTGACTGCTAGCATCAGGGCCAGCGAACCAGAGCTGCCAAGGCCCTTCTACACCTCCATGCGGGGATCCTGGATAAAGGGTGCAGACTGGCTAAGGAGAGGGGATTGAAGAGGGAAGGCTGACGCTGTACTAAAAAATGACATCATGTGGTCGTATGTGTCGGACTGAAAGCTGCAAATATCACAGTCAAGCTGTAAACTACAACACAACGCATTCTGTTCTCCGGACAGCTTCCTGTTACTTGCAACACCCTTTTCAGGGCCTATAAGCGAGAGATTTGAGAACGAGCGAAGAAGAAGTTTACAGCGAGGCTGCCATATCTGCGCCTTTTAACCCGAGACATCCGGCTTCAGCTGGCTTTTTTTTGGGTGCAGTGTTTTGTCTTCTCACTTGTATCTTTGACTGCACTTATATCTTTGACTGCACTTGTATCCTTGACTGCACTTGTTCTCACTTGTATCTTTGACTGCACTTGTATCTTTGACTGCACTTGTTCTCACTTGTATCTTTGACTGCACTTGTATCTTTGACTGCACTTGTTCTCACTTGTATCTTTGACTGCACTTGTTCTCACTTGTATCTTTGACTGCACTTGTATCCTTGACTGCACTTGTATCCTTGACTGCACTTGTTCTAACTTGTATCTTTGACTGCACTTGTATCTTTGACTGCACTTGTTCTCACTTGTATCTTTGACTGCACTTGTTCTCACTTGTATCTTTGACTGCACTTGTTCTCACTTGTATCTTTGACTGCACTTGTTCTCACTTGTATCTTTGACTGCACTTGTTCTCACTTGTATCCTTGACTGCACTTGTATCTTTGACTGCACTTGTTCTCACTTGTATCTTTGACTGCACTTGTTCTCACTTGTATCTTTGACTGCACTTGTATCCTTGACTGCACTTGTTCTCACTTGTATCCTTGACTGCACTTGTTCTCACTTGTATCTTTGACTGCACTTGTTCTCACTTGTATCTTTGACTGCACTTGTTCTCACTTGTATCTTTGACTGCACTTGTATCCTTGACTGCACTTGTTCTCACTTGTATCCTTGACTGCACTTGTTCTCACTTGTATCTTTGACTGCACTTGTATCCTTGACTGCACTTGTTCTCACTTGTATCCTTGACTGCACTTGTTCTCACTTGTATCTTTGACTGCACTTGTTCTCACTTGTATCCTTGACTGCACTTGTTCTCACTTGTATCCTTGACTGCACTTGTTCTCACTTGTATCCTTGACTGCACTTGTTCTCACTTGTATCCTTGACTGCACTTGTTCTCACTTGTATCTTTGACTGCACTTGTTCTCACTTGTATCCTTGACTGCACTTGTTCTCACTTGTATCTTTGACTGCACTTGTATCTTTGACTGCACTTGTTCTCACTTGTATCTTTGACTGCACTTGTATCTTTGACTGCACTTGTTCTCACTTGTATCTTTGACTGCACTTGTTCTCACTTGTATCTTTGACTGCACTTGTATCTTTGACTGCACTTGTTCTCACTTGTATCTTTGACTGCACTTGTATCTTTGACTGCACTTGTTCTCACTTGTATCCTTGACTGCACTTGTTCTCACTTGTATCCTTGACTGCACTTGTATCTTTGACTGCACTTGTTCTCACTTGTATCTTTGACTGCACTTGTTCTCACTTGTATCCTTGACTGCACTTGTTCTCACTTGTATCTTTGACTGCACTTGTTCTCACTTGTATCTTTGACTGCACTTGTTCTCACTTGTATCGTTGACTGCACTTGTTCTCACTTGTATCCTTGACTGCACTTGTTCTCACTTGTATCCTTGACTGCACTTGTTCTCACTTGTATCCTTGACTGCACTTGTTATCACTTGTATCCTTGACTGCACTTGTTCTCACTTGTATCCTTGACTGCACTTGTTCTCACTTGTATCTTTGACTGCACTTGTTCTCACTTGTATCCTTGACTGCACTTGTTCTCACTTGTATCTTTGACTGCACTTGTTCTCACTTGTATCCTTGACTGCACTTGTTCTCACTTGTATCCTTGACTGCACTTGTATCTTTGACTGCACTTGTTCTCACTTGTATCCTTGACTGCACTTGTTCTCACTTGTATCCTTGACTGCACTTGTTCTCACTTGTATCCTTGACTGCACTTGTTCTCACTTGTATCCTTGACTGCACTTGTTCTCACTTGTATCTTTGACTGCACTTGTTCTCACTTGTATCGTTGACTGCACTTGTTCTCACTTGTATCCTTGACTGCACTTGTTCTCACTTGTATCCTTGACTGCACTTGTTCTCACTTGTATCCTTGACTGCACTTGTTATCACTTGTATCCTTGACTGCACTTGTTCTCACTTGTATCCTTGACTGCACTTGTTCTCACTTGTATCTTTGACTGCACTTGTTCTCACTTGTATCCTTGACTGCACTTGTTCTCACTTGTATCTTTGACTGCACTTGTTCTCACTTGTATCCTTGACTGCACTTGTATCTTTGACTGCACTTGTTCTCACTTGTATCCTTGACTGCACTTGTATCTTTGACTGCACTTGTTCTCACTTGTATCCTTGACTGCACTTGTTCTCACTTGTATCCTTGACTGCACTTGTTCTCACTTGTATCCTTGACTGCACTTGTTCTCACTTGTATCCTTGACTGCACTTGTTCTCACTTGTATCCTTGACTGCACTTGTTCTCACTTGTATCCTTGACTGCACTTGTATCCTTGACTGCACTTGTTCTCACTTGTATCCTTGACTGCACTTGTTCTCACTTGTATCTTTGACTGCACTTGTTCTCACTTGTATCCTTGACTGCACTTGTTCTCACTTGTATCTTTGACTGCACTTGTTCTCACTTGTATCTTTGACTGCACTTGTATCCTTGACTGCACTTGTTCTCACTTGTATCCTTGACTGCACTTGTTCTCACTTGTATCTTTGACTGCACTTGTTCTCACTTGTATCCTTGACTGCACTTGTTCTCACTTGTATCTTTGACTGCACTTGTTCTCACTTGTATCTTTGACTGCACTTGTTCTCACTTGTATCCTTGACTGCACTTGTATCTTTGACTGCACTTGTTCTCACTTGTATCTTTGACTGCACTTGTTCTCACTTGTATCCTTGACTGCACTTGTATCTTTGACTGCACTTGTTCTCACTTGTATCTTTGACTGCACTTGTTCTCACTTGTATCTTTGACTGCACTTGTATCCTTGACTGCACTTGTTCTCACTTGTATCTTTGACTGCACTTGTTCTCACTTGTATCTTTGACTGCACTTGTTCTCACTTGTATCTTTGACTGCACTTGTTCTCACTTGTATCTTTGACTGCACTTGTATCCTTGACTGCACTTGTTCTCACTTGTATCCTTGACTGCACTTGTTCTCACTTGTATCCTTGACTGCACTTGTTCTCACTTGTATCCTTGACTGCACTTGTTCTCACTTGTATCCTTGACTGCACTTGTTCTCACTTGTATCCTTGACTGCACTTGTTCTCACTTGTATCCTTGACTGCACTTGTATCCTTGACTGCACTTGTTCTCACTTGTATCCTTGACTGCACTTGTTCTCACTTGTATCTTTGACTGCACTTGTTCTCACTTGTATCCTTGACTGCACTTGTTCTCACTTGTATCTTTGACTGCACTTGTTCTCACTTGTATCTTTGACTGCACTTGTATCCTTGACTGCACTTGTTCTCACTTGTATCCTTGACTGCACTTGTTCTCACTTGTATCTTTGACTGCACTTGTTCTCACTTGTATCCTTGACTGCACTTGTTCTCACTTGTATCTTTGACTGCACTTGTTCTCACTTGTATCCTTGACTGCACTTGTTCTCACTTGTATCCTTGACTGCACTTGTTCTCACTTGTATCTTTGACTGCACTTGTTCTCACTTGTATCCTTGACTGCACTTGTATCTTTGACTGCACTTGTTCTCACTTGTATCTTTGACTGCACTTGTTCTCACTTGTATCTTTGACTGCACTTGTTCTCACTTGTATCTTTGACTGCACTTGTTCCGCCTGTTTTCAAGGTTGCCACTTAGATGCTAACTAGGGTCTTGGTCAGCTCTGGTTTGCGGACTAATATTATCAGCTCATTCGCAGTGCTGCATCTACAACCTCATTTTCAAGTAGTGCTTTAACATGATGAGTTTGCTAGTCCCATGAAATTAGTAGTTGCCCATCACAGGCGAAGATGGCAGCACCATCAGACCTCCACGTCTGAGACTGTGACTTGTCTTGTACTTGGATATTAGTGAGGAAGGAGCAGTCCTTGTTAACATCACTCTCTCACCGGACAACCGGCTATCTTTACATTTCACATTGTGGTGCTGGGCAACGCCTTCCTGTGCATTGAACGGGCTATGGTTTTATCCACATAATCGGGGACGGCGTGGTTAAGTGGCACGGCTCACAATCAGAAGGTGCTGGGTTCGATCCCCATCACAGCACTGGCCGTTACCCCGGGGAAGCAAACCCTTAGAAAATGCAGGAGGAAGCAGACCCTTACATAAAATGCATGCTGAAGTCGGATGCATTGTGCTGACAGGCGCAAAATAAAAACCACAGTGTAACGCACACCCGCCTTGGGGAATAGAGAAATAAGGCGAACGCAAAAAAAAAAAAAAATCCAAATAATCCACATTTTTACTTGTAGCCAAGTCCTAGCTCACCCCGGGTTCAATTCCCTCCCAATTACCCTCACCAGGTTAAAACTGCAGTGGCTCGGGGTATGGTCACTACATTTGCTCAGCTACTTGGAGCCATAGGTGAGAGCTAGGTTGCGACCAACGGTTGGTGAATCACTTTCAGAGAAAGCACTGCATGTTCTTACAACTAGACCGTTTGCTACCACTCCATACACCTCATGTCCCATTAACAACTTTTCACAGCCTGCTTGGAAGGTTACAGTGGTTCTTGTTCATCGTTTGTTCTCAAACTCCCACTACCATGCCTTAAAAAGAACTTTGCAAGTAATATGATGTTGTCCAAAGAATGGAATGTACTGCTTTGTAGTTTACAGCTTGACTGCGATATTTGCACCTTTCGGTCCAACACATCCGACTTCAGCAGGCAATTTTTGGTACCATGTTATCCCTCCCTCTTCGATCCTTTCTCCTTAACCAGTCTGCCCTGTTGCAATCTGTTATCCAGAATCAAGCGTGGAGGTGGAGATGGGTCTTGGCAGCTCTGGGCCGCTGGTCCTGACACTAACAGGCAGCTTTGAGTCGCTGACCGCTTCAGCTCTGGGTCGCTGACCGCTGCAGCTCATGCACTGCTCAGCTCTGAGTCGCTGGTCCTGACACTAGCAGCCAGCTCTGGATCGCTGATCGCTGCAGCTCATGCGCTGCTCAGCTCTGGGTCGCTGACCACTGCAGTTCTAGGCTGCTGGTCCTGACATTAGCAGCCAGCTTTTGGTCGCTGACCGCTGCAGCTCTAGGCTGCTGGTCCTGACATTAGCAGCCAGCTTTTGGTCGCTGACCGCTGCAGCTCTAGGCTGCTGGTCCTGACACTAACAGGCAGCTTTGAGTCGCTGACCGCTTCAGCTCTGGGTCGCTGCAGCTCATGCACTGCTCAGCTCTGAGTCGCTGGTCCTGACACTAGCAGCCAGCTCTGGATCGCTGATCGCTGCAGCTCATGCGCTGCTCAGCTCTGGGTCGCTGACCACTGCAGTTCTAGGCTGCTGGTCCTGACATTAGCAGCCAGCTTTTGGTCGCTGACCACTGCAGCTCTAGGCTGCTGGTCCTGACACTAGCAGCCAGCTTTTGGTCACTGACCGCTGCAGCTCTAGGCTGCTGGTCCTGACACTAACAGGCAGCTTTGAGTCGCTGACCGCTTCAGCTCTGGGTCGCTGACCGCTGCAGCTCATGCACTGCTCAGCTCTGAGTCGCTGGTCCTGACACTAGCAGCCAGCTCTGGATCGCTGATCGCTGCAGCTCATGCGCTGCTCAGCTCTGGGTCGCTGACCACTGCAGTTCTAGGCTGCTGGTCCTGACATTAGCAGCCAGCTTTTGGTCGCTGACCGCTGCAGCTCTAGGCTGCTGGTCCTGACACTAGCAGCCAGCTTTTGGTCACTGACCGCTGCAGCTCTAGGCTGCTGGTCCTGACACTAGCAGCCAGCTTTTTGTCGCTGACCGCTTCAGCTCTGGGTCGCTGACCGCTGCAGCTCTAGGCTGCTGGTCCTGACACTAGCAGCCAGCTTTTGGTCACTGACCGCTGCAGCTCTAGGCTGCTGGTCCTGACACTAGCAGCCAGCTTTTGGTCACTGACCGCTGCAGCTCTAGGCTGCTGGTCCTGACACTAGCAGCCAGCTTTTTGTCGCTGACCGCTGCAGCTCATGCACTACTCAGCATCTTGATCCTGTTCATTGGGTCTATTTTTTCCATCCCAGGTATCACTCAGGTTGTTCTTGGTGGATGGTCATCTTTTTACTGTTTGCTGGCAGATTTGTTTATTTTTATTTTTAACTTGAGAGATTTTTTGTTTGTTTGCGTTCGTGTTATTTCTCCATTTTCCAAGGCGGTGTGCCTATCTCTCATAAACACAACTCGAACATTTCTTCAACACTGAGGCCTCCCAACAAACACAACTTGAGCATTTCCTCAACACTGAGGCCACCCAACAAACACAACTCGAACGTTTCTTCAACACCGAGGCCTCCCAACAAACACAACTCGAACATTTCTTCAACACTGAGGCCTCCCAACAAACACAACTTGAGCATTTCCTCAACACTGAGGCCACCCAACAAACACAACTCAAGCATTTCCTCAACATTTGATCAGCATCACTTCTCTTCCTTGAGCCCTGTTGCCCGCCTATCTCAGGACGTTCCAGCTCGATAGATTTTGCACATATTCCTGGAAATCAGAGTTGGAAAAGGCCACACACCTCATGGAATATTTCCAGGGCTGCACACGAAACACATCACCTTCATTCCATCTTCTCTGCATGCAGCCTAAGACTCAACTACACATTTGGTACAGAACAGAAGATTGCATCTCCCCACTTGTGACATCTGACAACTTTAGTGAATGGATAAGAGATAATGTCTTGCCTTGTCTTATCCACTTGTGCCGTGGGGAGTCGTAGTTTTCTGTCCAGGGCCAGACGTGTTGCTGAAGTAGTCATCACTGCATGTTGATTTAGAATATTCGCAACATTTCCTATCCATCTCATTCTCGGTCTGCCACAGTTGGGAAAAACCCGTTTTTGTACGTAAGATAAGATAATGTTTTGGTGTAATTTGTGTGCTCTTGATAACTAAGTCATGATATCACTGCACTCCTAGCAGACTCGTAGGTGATCGGTCTATTTTAGCTGACCACGACAGTCGATAAACGGCGACTGTTTGCAATGATAGACGAGGGCTACAATTAGCAGGAGCTATGAGAATCCACACTCTCTACATTTGCTGAGACTGCACACCTGTAGGTCTGTCTGTAATACAGTTGTACGGAGTGTGTACACCACAACACAGCAGCAACACTCCAATTCTCGAGTGCTTGTTACGTCACTTTTTTTTTTGGTGTTTGTGTTTTCGTGAAGGCTTAGAGAAGTGTGTGTCTTTGTGAACGTTGTTGCTGCTTTTTGTTTAATCATGAATAATTTTTGTTTCTTTCCAAATATCAGCGAGGACAGTGATGCTGTAACTGGGAAGGTGGTCCAGAAAGTTGTGGAGAAGACCAGCGATAACACAACCACCAACAAGAAGAAGAAAAAGAAGGGCAAGCCTAAGCATGGAGATGACGACGACGACGATGACAGGCAAGGGGTTGTTTTGTTCTGTTTTTGACTATTACTCTTTTGTATTTTCCCGGCTGTGTTATTTGTTTTGGCTAGCACGATTCAGTATTGTACATCCTTTTAGGTAATATCTGTTTTAGGTAATATATTTGTTCTTGAATGGGCTGTGGTCTTTTAACCTTCTGATTCCCAGTTTACAAAATTACGTCTATTTCCTGAATCTGCATAATTTTTCAGCACGTCATGCCCTGACATGGTTGTTGATTTTGAGAACCTCTAATTTTGTGCATGTGTGTCTAGAAACATGTATTAATAAAGAACTTGTTGGTGTTATTGTGTGTATGTTAGTTTCTGAGATACAAGAAGATGAAGGTGATAGTGGTGACAAATAGCACAAACACATAGGCTCATCCGATAGCCGCGTCCCTTGGTTAAAAAAAAAATTTTGCTGAAAAACGTACTAATACTACTATTGATGTTTACCATAATGGCTATGTCTGTCACTTCGACTATAAATGTAATTATTGTATCAACATAAACTAAATAGATCTACCTCAGAAAAATCTGTTGCAGAAACTTAACGTAACAGAAGAAATCCTTTCCAAAATCTAAAACAAATTTCACAATCGTCATTTTATTCGTCTAACCACACATGACGGAAGTTGAAACTCTCTACAATCAAAAAAGCAGTATGTTCAGCCATATCTATGGCATTAACCTTGTAGTTTAAATATGGTAAAGCGATGACCCTAGAGCTGGCGGCATGCAGCGCCAGTGGAACGGAACCAAATCGACGTAATCTCACGTGTTTTTCTAAAAAAGGTTAATAACTTTATCTTGAACTATGTCCTAATTTGATTCCACTCCTGTCCATTTTTGTGTAATGTGCGATCCTGACATTTGATTATTCTCTGTCCACATAATTAGTGAGGATAATGATACTTTAACCGGGAAAATGGACCAGAGGACTGTTGAGAAGCCCAGTGATGGCACAGCCTTGAGCAAGAAGGACAAGAAGAAGAAGAAGCAGGGCAAAACTAGAGACGATGATGATGACGACGACGATGATGAAGAAAAGCAAGTATCTTTGTGTGTATGGTCTTGATATGAAAATATGTGTATAATGATTTTCAGTCTTGGTAGGTTGTAGTGACTGTTTCTACATTCAGAGACATACTGAAAAAGGTATATTTATGACCCCTTGGCTGTAGTAAAGTAAGTAAGTAAAGTCCCATAGCATTACTGCCGTATGGGTGTGAGGTGTTAGCGATCTCACATTTCAAAGGCTCGGCTATATGAGGGCGGTAGCCATCTCCTCTCCCTCGCCGCTTTTACTTCCCGGACTGAACCGGTACCCATTTAAGGCTGGGTCGACCCGGGAGCCATTGCGGTCTGAAAAAAATAATTACCCCCTCAACTGGGGAATGAACCCAGGACCACTCAGATGCGAAGCCAGCGCGCTAACCACTGCGCTACGCGGCTCCTTGGCTGTAGTGCAATGCAATTTTTCTCAGCAGATTAACTGCTACTTGGGGGAATGGCGTGGGCTAGTGGTTAAGTGACACGAGTTATAATCTGAAGGTGCTGGGTTTGTTCCCTATCACAGCACTGGTTGTTACCTCAGGGAATCAAACCCTTAGAAAATGCAGGAGGAAGCAGACCCTTACATAAAAATGCATGCCAAAGTCGGATGCACTGGGCCGACAGGCGCAGAATAAAAACACAGTGCAACGCACACCACCTTGGGGAATAAAGAAATAAGGCCAATGCAATAAAAAACAAAACACTGCTACATTGATCACAGAAACGAGACCCATTTCATTGGCTGGTAACGAGATCCATTTCATTGGCTGGTAACGAGACCCATTTCATTGGCTGGGCTGCTTTACCACAGCATTTTTCCAGCTGCATGACTTGGATCAGAATGAGGATCATAATGCAGATGTGACCGACTTAGTAGTTATGTAGTCTGCTTAAGGTTCCTCTGCACCAAACTATATGATGAGCTGCTGAGTCGGAGGTTGCGTACAATGAGGAAAATACCTTTCTGATTTGGCCTAACCAGGTGGAGCAGGCCATTTGCCTGGATGCTTTTGCTCTGCTTTAAGAGATAGTCATTGGCCAGGTGTCCAAAAAGGACCAAACGGCAGCGGTTTAGCATGGTGGGTATGCTTTCGAGGCCTGTTTGTCAGGTGACTTCGTCGTTAGAGGCCCAACTACATCGCAAGAATGAGCCTCTAAGCTGTGCATGGGTAAGGCTTCAATTCTCTTCTGGCCTCTCACTGAGTACCTATAACATAGGGGGTCTCCGTGGCGAAGTGGTCAAGCTGTATGCCTCATGTTCAGACGGTTGGGGTTCGAATTTGAACTACGATGGTCGGTTCATGGTGTCAATTTTTACCGGAGATCCCTGGGTTCATTTGCTGGAGCTACGGAGTTCGTGCTTTGTGCGATGCTCTTGACTTAAAGAATACCATTCTGCAGAGAGAGGCCGAGCCATATGGGGAGACCAGCAGCGATAAAGTCGAGCCCTTGCCTTTAACCTACAACATATTAGAAATTGCATGTTTATGAAACTACTACTCAGAGTCTCCTTTGTGCGGCCAAAAACGAAACTAATGTCTTGTAATTAATTTCTAGGGCTATCAACAATAAACTGAAAACTTTGTCACTGGATGCTGACGGAGCAGAGGATGTTGAAGATGGACCAGCGCCTGCGGCCAAGAAGAAAAAGGTTGTTAGTTTCTATAACTTGTTTTCAATTTGACACTTATCTTCTGTTTGTCAGGTTCTACCTGTGTTTTACCTGGCTGCTTTCTTAACGCTTACCACACTTAACAAAAATTACGCAATTTCCCCGGCTTATAAATTATTCAGTTTTTTTTCAAAAAAATGTCCTGAATATGAAATAAAAACAAAAATAATGTCCATTGGCACACACAGACCCCAACCCACGATCACTATTGGTAATGAAGAAATTGAACACGTGGGTTACTATTAATACCTTGGCTCTTTGATAACAAACGCTGGGGACTGTGTAAGGGACATAGCAAGGGTCCGTTGATCTGCATCTCTTTTTCATCCATGGGGATAATTGATAAGCGGGCAAACAGTGATAAATGACACGAGCCATTTGGCCCATGATGTGGGGATGGATTTGGTGCATCCCAGAGTGAGTTCTGTGGCCTTTTTGTCTTGCCCCTTGTCTGGCTAGGGTGACCCTGCCAGGAGTAAAACTCCCGTGATCATTGGGACACGCAAGCTCTCCAACCTCGGCATGGTAGGCATACAGAGAGACAATCTCTATGGAAACAGCAATATCCTCAGGCTGATCACTGCTTGCTATATGCTTATTGACGTCTGAAAGTATGAAGAAACACAAGTTTTGAGCTTTTAGTAATCTTGGCAGGTTTTTTTTCTCGTAGGAAAAGAAAAAAGGCAAAGCACTGTCAGCGTTCCAGCTCCTCGGGGAAATGGAGGGTGATGATATGGCTGGGGGAAGTGATCACGAAAGTCAGGTACGTGTCACTTGTTCATCAGTAGCAATCAGATGAACACATCGCTTACTTTATCTGACTCAATGGGCTACTAGCCTTTGTGTGGAGCTAATATTTCCTCTCTTGGTCGAAGTGTAATTCATTGGTTGTTGTAATTGGTGATTTCATTGGTTGTTGTAATTGGTGATTTCATTGTCTGTTGTAATTGGTGATTTCATTGTCTGTTGTAATTGGTGATTTCATTGTCTGTTGTAATTGGTGATTTCATTGTCTGTTGTAATTGGTGATTTCATTGTCTGTTGTAATTGGTGATTTCATTGTCTGTTGTAATTGGTGATTTCATTGGTTGTTGAAATTGGGGATTTCATTGTCTGTTGTAATTGGGGATTTCATTGTCTGTTGTAATTGGGGATTTCATTGTCTGTTGTAATTGGTGATTTCATTGTCTGTTGTAATTGGTGATTTCATTGTCTGTTGTAATTGGTGATTTCATTGTCTGTTGTAATTGGTGATTTCATTGGCTGTTGTAATTGGGGATTTCATTGTCTGTTGTAATTGGTGATTTCATTGGCTGTTGTAATTGGGGATTTCATTGGTTGTTGTAATTGGTGATTTCATTAGCTGTTGTAATTGGGGATTTCATTGGCTGTTGTAATTGGTGATTTCATTGGTTGTTGTAAAAAATTATTTTGTTACGTCTTCTTAGTTTTTTTCTAAAATTTCTGCTACCAAGCGATGAAAAAAAGCTTTGCAAGTAGCAGGATGTAGTCCGGAATAAGGTGTGTTTTAGTTTACAGCACGACTATGATATTTGCGCCTTTCGGTCCGACATGTCCTACTTCATCCTGTCATTTTTAGTACCGGGTTAGCCTTCCTTCTTCGACCACTTCTCTTTAGCCAGTCTAGTCTGTTTCAGACTGTTGTCTAGGATCACCTCGTGGAGGTGTAGAAGGGTCTTGGCAGGTCTGGGTCGCTGGCCCCATGCTAGTAGTCAGCTATGGGTTGCTGACCGCTGCAACTCACTACAGCTTGTGCGCTGCTCAGCATCTTGATCCCGATTAATAATTTTATTGGTTGTTGTGAGCCTGAAGAACTTTGTCTGCCACATTTATCTATGCTGTCATTCTCTGGCTTGCATTCGTTGTTCAGGTCTCTCCATTCTTTGTTCAGGTCTCTCCATTCTTTGTTCAGATCTCTCCATTCTTTGTTCAGGTCTCTCCATTCTTTGTTCAGATCTCTCCATTCTTTGTTCAGATCTCTCCATTCTTTGTTCAGGTCTCTCCATTCTTTGTTCAGGTCTCTCCATTCTTTGTTCAGGTCTCTCCATTCTTTGTTCAGATCTCTCCATTCTTTGTTCAGGTCTCTCCATTCTTTGTTCAGATCTCTCCATTCTTTGTTCAGGTCTCTCCATTCTTTGTTCAGGTCTCTCCATTCTTTGTTCAGGTCTCCATTCTTTGTTCAGGTCTCCATTCTTTGTTCAGGTCTCTCCATTCTTTGTTCAGGTCTCTCCATTCTTTGTTCAGGTCTCTCCATTCTTTGTTCAGGTCTCTCCATTCTTTGTTCAGATCTCTCCATTCTTTGTTCAGGTCTCTCCATTCTTTGTTCAGATCTCTCCATTCTTTGTTCAGGTCTCTCCATTCTTTGTTCAGGTCTCTCCATTCTTTGTTCAGGTCTCCATTCTTTGTTCAGGTCTCCATTCTTTGTTCAGGTCTCTCCATTCTTTGTTCAGGTCTCTCCATTCTTTGTTCAGATTTCCATTCTTTGTCCAGATCTCTCCATTCTTTGTTCAGGTCTCTCCATTCTTTGTCCAGATCTCTCCATTCTTTGTTCAGGTCTCTCCATACTTTGTTCATACCTCTCCATTCTTTGTTCATACCTCTCCATTCTTTGTTCAGATCTCTCCATTCTTTGTTCATACCTCTCCATTCTTTGTTCAGGTCTCTCCATTCTTTGTTCATACCTCTCCATTCTTTGTTCATACCTCTCCATTCTTTGTCCAGATCTCTCCATTCTTTGTTCAGGTCTCTCCATTCCGTCCTCATGGATTGTTTGATGAATATCTTTTCTTCATTATAGGAAATTTATGTTCAGAAATAAAGGACAACGTATGCAATAATAAATGGTTTTGAAGTTCATATCTCATTTAGTTTTTTTCTAATAGCCATTTGTGACCTATTCACTGACTTGCACTCGTAGAATAGAAGCAACACATTCTAGTCAGTTTTTGTGTGTGTGAAATGTCAGTTTTTAACATTGCTCTTACTTTTGTTGTTCTTCTGCAGGATGATGATGAAAAGGATGACAAAGAAAACATAGTTTTGGAAACAGTAACAGCTGGATCTAGTAAGTCCAAGAAGGAGAAGAAGCCCAAGAAGAAGGAGAGGCAAAAGAAACCAGAAGAGGAGGACATTGATGCTATCATGGCCAGCCTTGATGAGCCAACAACAGATAGAAAGAAAGGAAAGAAGAATAAGAAAGTTGAGGAGAAGTCTGTAGAGGAGGAGGTAGTAGTTAGCGAGGTTAAGGAGGTTGAGTCCAAAGTTGTGACCATTGACGACCTCGATGTCGACGATGGCGAGTATGAGAAGAAGAGGAAGAAAAAAGGCAAGAAAGGTGCAGCGGTTGAAGAGGAGACTGTCAAGGATGAAGATGGGGAAGAGAAAAATGAGGATGATGATGAGGAAGGTGGCACAGTCAAATCAGCAGCACAGAAGAGGAAGGAGAAACGAGAGAGAGAAAAGCAGAAGAAACAGCAAGTGAGTATGATTTGTGCATTAACTATGTCACAGAACCATAACTTCCTTTTTAGTATTAGCCTTTAGCACGCCATGGTCGAGTGCTAGCCGACACACTAGGCCTACAAAAAAGGTGTACGGAAAAATTTTTTTTTTTTTATACGGAGTCACTGCCAACAGCCATTTTTTACTGCTGAATACATGCTCCATATATACACAATATTTTGCCGGTTAAAGTATCGTATGTGCGATTACAAATGGCTTTTGAACAGTTTTAATTTTGTATACGCCGTTTGGAGCAAGCCGACTTTTTGCGAAAGGGGAAGTAGGTTGTTGGGAAAGATCTTTATCGAGTAGATTTTTTAATTTTGTTAGTTTAAATGAAAGAACTAAGTTTGAATTGAAACTAACAGTTGTGTCGATATTGTAAACACAGTATCGATACGTTGTTATGGTTTCCATGGTTTTCTATCGAAGCGACTAGGCCTAGTGGTCGAGCCCAAATATTTTCTGAGATTTTCATAAATTTTCAACTTCATCTTTTTGTATCTCAAAAACTAACAAACACACAACAACAACAATAACACCCACATGTTTGTTATCCTATTGTGTGTCTACACGCCAGAAAATCATATTTATTGACAAACAAACATAAAAATTAAAAATTTTTAAAAACGACTACCATGGTGACTAATTAAGAAAATTAATTAGGTCAAATATTTTTCAAAAAGAATCTGGCGTGCTAAAGGTTAACCTTATTAATTTGATTATAAAGTGTATGGGAGAGTATGTACAACAGAAAATCTTACATCAGGATGCAAAATGGCTCTTTAGTAATACTCCTTATAGAAATTGTGACAATCGAACAGTATGCGCACAACATGGCCGCCCCACTGTCGACTTGCACCGTATGTATGTATGAGGGTCGCAATAGTCGAGAGGTAAGACACTTGCATCTCAAAACTGTGAACAGAAACGGTGGACTATCAAATCCTGCAAGTTTCAAGTGACCCCTGGTCTCAAGGGAGGTAAGACCAAAGTACCATTCATCTTGAGTTACCTCCGGTCATCTCAACTGATAGTCTTGCCACTGGTCCAAGGCAGCTCGGGACCAGAGAGTGAGGTTGATGACCAGCGCAGTTCTTCCTCACTATAACCCAAATACAGAGCAAGTTACATCATCAAGACAAATCCGCTTGATGGTGTCGCCATCCTGTCTTGCGATGGGCAAGTAACGGGGCTCCAACTATTTATTTGAAACTTAATTTTCATTTCAGTGTTTGTTCCCTATTTCTGGGGTATGTCTGGGGAGATCTACATGGGTGAAGAGTGTAGGATACTTGCCTGAGTAGTTGTAGTGTGCATATTCTTTTAAATTTCACTTACCGGTAGGAAAAACTTTGGTTCAAACCCGTGTCAGGGGCCGATAATGCAGAACAGTGAATGAGCTGGGACAAGGAATGTAGCACAGTGAATGAGCTGGGACACAAAGACAGAACAGTGATTAAAAAAAAAAATTTTTTGCATTCACCTAAATTCTCTATTCCCCAAGGTGGTTTGCGTTGCACTATGTTTTTTATTTTGCACCTGTCGGCCCAGTGCATTTGACTTCGGCATTCGTTTTATGTATAGAGAAATCCGGCGAATATTAAAAAAAAAGAACTTAATTTTAAACCCATGCCGTTCTGGTTTGAAGGCCAGTATCATCTCCACTCTGCCACATTGTCCATGTTGGAACATGAATGATCTTTATTTCGTTGACAAACAGGATAAGCAGAAACAGAAGAAGCCTGGAAGCAAAGAGGACGGAGAGTCAGTAGCTAAGAAGGACGAGGCAGCGGGCGAATCTCGGACGGTCGAGGCTAGTTTGGAGGCTGTGAAACTTGAGGATGCTGCTAGCAAGGAGAGTGCTACAGATGGGCAGGTTGGAGGGGAAGGAGGAGAAGACAGAGAAGGTATTTGAGAGTTTTCTTTCTTCATTTATGTGGCTTTTTAAAAATATGTGCTGATTGTTTTTTAATATTTGTAGATTTGTTTTTTTAAATATTTGTTGATTAATCGTTTTCTTATATTTGTTGATTAATAGTTTTCTTATATTTGTGGATTAATAGTTTTCTTAAATTTGTGGATTTATATGTCTTTGATATTTGTTCATTTATGTTTTCGATATTTGTTGGTTTATGTATTTTTTAATTTTGTGTATTTATAGTTTTCTTATATTTGTGGATTTATAGTTTTCTTACAATTGTTGATTTATAGGTTTTTGATATTTGTTGGTTTATATGTCATTTTGTTTGTGTGTATGTTTGTTGATGTATCTTGTTTTATGTTTGTTGGTGTACGTTTTTGTATGTTGTTCTCTTTTTGTTGATTTATATGTGTTTTTGATATTTCTTGAGTAATTTTTGGAAGACGAGCCTGATAAAAGTGGCAGTTGAATTTGGATTCACTGAGCAACCAGCCTAAGGAAACAGTGCATTGATTTATAAGTCGTGCCCTTTGATAGTTATGCCAAGCTTTGTGAGTATAATTGTTAAGGGCTGGCGGTTGAGGGGTTTGGGTAGGGGTCTCTGGACCCAGAGGACACTGATTCTAAACCCTGGTCCGTGGGTACGGCGTGGGCTAATGGTTAAGTTAATGGTTAATGGCTCACAACCGAAGGTGCTCGGTTCGCTCCACATCACAGCACCAGCCATTACCCGGGCGACGCAAACCCTTAGGAAATGCAGGAGGAAGCAGACCCTTACATAAAATGCACGCCGAAGGCGGATGCACTGGCCTTAATTAAGGCAAACCCAAAAATTAAACCAAAAAAAACTGTTCCAGCTTGTTTTTTTTCCTGTCATAGAATAGAACAATAGAATAGAGAAAATATGTGAAGATTTAGTGGAATCATGTGAAGGATTAGAAGAATGCTATGATGAATTAGAGAAATGGTATGATGAATTAGAGAAATGGTATGATGAATTAGAGAAATGGTTTGATGAATTAGAGAAATGGTTTGATGAATTAGAGAAATGGTATGGTGAATTAGAGAAATGGTTTGATGAATTAGAGAAATGGTATGATGAATTAGAGAAATGGTATGATGAATTAGAGAAATGGTATTATGAATTAGAGAAATGGTATGGTGAATTAGAGAAATGGTATGATGAATTAGAGAAATGGTATGATGAATTAGAGAAATGGTATGATGAATTAGAGAAATGGTTTGATGAATTAGAGAAATGGTTTGATGAATTAGAGAAATGGTATGATGAATTAGAGAAATGGTATTATGAATTAGAGAAATGGTATGATGAATTAGAGAAATGGTTTGATGAATTAGAGAAATGGTTTGATGAATTAGAGAAATGGTTTGATGAATTAGAGAAATGGTATAATGAATTAGAGAAATGGTATGATGAATTAGAGAAATGGTATTATGAATTAGAGAAATGGTATGATGAATTAGAGAAATGGTATGATGAATTAGAGAAATGGTTTGATGAATTAGAGAAATGGTTTGATGAATTAGAGAAATGGTTTGATGAATTAGAGAAATGGTATAATGAATTAGAGAAATGGTATGATGAATTAGAGAAATGGTTTGATGAATTAGAGAAATGGTATGATGAATTAGAGAAATGGTATGATGAATTAGAGAAATGGTTTGATGAATTAGAGAAATGGTTTGATGAATTAGAGAAATGGTTTGATGAATTAGAGAAATGGTATGATGAATTAGAGAAATGGTATGATGAATTAGAGAAATGGTTTGATGAATTAGAGAAATGGTATGATGAATTAGAGAAATGGTATGATGAATTAGAGAAATGGTTTGATGAATTAGAGAAATGGTTTGATGAATTAGAGAAATGGTATGATGAATTAGAGAAATGGTTTGATGAATTAGAGAAATGGTATGATGAATTAGAGAAATGGTATGATGAATTAGAGAAATGGTATGATGAATTAGAGAAATGGTATGATGAATTAGAGAAATGGTATGATGAATTAGAGAAATGGTTTGATGAATTAGAGAAATGGTTTGATGAATTAGAGAAATGGTATGATGAATTAGAGAAATGGTATGATGAATTAGAGAAATGGTTTGATGAATTAGAGAAATGGTTTGATGAATTAGAGAAATGGTATGATGAATTAGAGAAATGGTTTGATGAATTAGAGAAATGGTATGATGAATTAGAGAAATGGTATGATGAATTAGAGAAATGGTATGATGAATTAGAGAAATGGTATGATGAATTAGAGAAATGGTTTGATGAATTAGAGAAATGGTATGATGAATTAGAGAAATGGTTTGATGAATTAGAGAAATGGTTTGATGAATTAGAGAAATGGTTTGATGAATTAGAGAAATGGTATAATGAATTAGAGAAATGGTTTGATGAATTAGAGAAATGGTTTGATGAATTAGAGAAATGGTATGATGAATTAGAGAAATGGTTTGATGAATTAGAGAAATGGTATGATGAATTAGAGAAATGGTATGATGAATTAGAGAAATGGTTTGATGAATTAGAGAAATGGTTTGATGAATTAGAGAAATGGTTTGATGAATTAGAGAAATGGTATAATGAATTAGAGAAATGGTATGATGAATTAGAGAAATGGTTTGATGAATTAGAGAAATGGTATGATGAATTAGAGAAATGGTATGATGAATTAGAGAAATGGTTTGATGAATTAGAGAAATGGTTTGATGAATTAGAGAAATGGTTTGATGAATTAGAGAAATGGTATGATGAATTAGAGAAATGGTATGATGAATTAGAGAAATGGTATGATGAATTAGAGAAATGGTTTGATGAATTAGAGAAATGGTATGATGAATTAGAGAAATGGTATGATGAATTAGAGAAATGGTTTGATGAATTAGAGAAATGGTTTGATGAATTAGAGAAATGGTATGATGAATTAGAGAAATGGTTTGATGAATTAGAGAAATGGTATGATGAATTAGAGAAATGGTATGATGAATTAGAGAAATGGTATGATGAATTAGAGAAATGGTATGATGAATTAGAGAAATGGTATGATGAATTAGAGAAATGGTTTGATGAATTAGAGAAATGGTTTGATGAATTAGAGAAATGGTATGATGAATTAGAGAAATGGTATTATGAATTAGAGAAATGGTATGATGAATTAGAGAAATGGTTTGATGAATTAGAGAAATGGTTTGATGAATTAGAGAAATGGTATGATGAATTAGAGAAATGGTTTGATGAATTAGAGAAATGGTATGATGAATTAGAGAAATGGTATGATGAATTAGAGAAATGGTATGATGAATTAGAGAAATGGTATGATGAATTAGAGAAATGGTTTGATGAATTAGAGAAATGGTATGATGAATTAGAGAAATGGTTTGATGAATTAGAGAAATGGTTTGATGAATTAGAGAAATGGTTTGATGAATTAGAGAAATGGTTTGATGAATTAGAGAAATGGTATGATGAATTAGAGAAATGGTTTGATGAATTAGAGAAATGGTTTGATGAATTAGATCAATAATATGGTCAATTAGAGGAATGATGGGGAGAATTAGAGGAATAGTGTGTGGAATAGCTTCTTTCTGTTACTGTTTGTGAGTGTCATTAGATATATAACTTTGAGTGTTTTTCTGGGATTTTTTCCAGATGACGGGAAGGAAGGGAAAAAAAAGAAGAAGAAAAAGGGAGAGAAGGTGGAGAAGGAAGAGAAAGCCAAACCTAGCAAGAAGGTAATCAGTCTGTGGATGGTGTTGTTGTTTTCATAATCTGTCTGTGGATGGTGTTGTTGTTTTTCTAGTCTGTCTGTGGGTGGTGTTGTTGTTTTTCTAGTCTGTCTGTGGATGGTGTTGTTGTTTTTCTAGTCTGTCTGTGGATGGTGTTGTTGTTTTTCTAGTCTGTGGATGGTGTTGTTGTTTTTCTAGTCTGTGGATGGTGTTGTTGTTATTCTAGTCTGTCTGTGGATGGTGTTGTTGTTATTCTAGTCTGTCTGTGGATGGTGTTGTTGTTTTTCTAGTCTGTCTGTGGATGGTGTTGTTGTTTTTCTAGTCTGTCTGTGGGTGGTGTTGTTGTTTTTCTAGTCTGTCTGTGGGTGGTGTTGTTGTTTTTCTAGTCTGTGGATGGTGTTGTTGTTTTTCTAGTCTGTCTGTGGATGGTGTTGTTGTTTTTCTAGTCTGTGGGTGGTGTTGTTGTTTTTCTAGTCTGTCTGTGGATGGTGTTGTTGTTTTTCTAGTCTGTCTGTGGGTGGTGTTGTTGTTTTTCTAGTCTGTCTGTGGATGGTGTTGTTGTTATTCTAGTCTGTCTGTGGATGGTGTTGTTGTTTTTCTAGTCTGTGGATGGTGTTGTTGTTTTTCTAGTCTGTGGATGGTGTTGTTGTTATTCTAGTCTGTCTGTGGATGGTGTTGTTGTTATTCTAGTCTGTCTGTGGATGGTGTTGTTGTTTTTCTAGTCTGTCTGTGGATGGTGTTGTTGTTTTTCTAGTCTGTCTGTGGGTGGTGTTGTTGTTTTTCTAGTCTGTGGGTGGTGTTGTTGTTTTTCTAGTCTGTCTGTGGATGGTGTTGTTGTTATTCTAGTCTGTGGATGGTGTTGTTGGTATTCTAGTCTGTGGATGGTGTTGTTGTTTTTCTAGTCTGTGGGTGGTGTTGTTGTTTTTCTAGTCTGTCTGTGGGAGGTGTTGTTGTTTTTCTAGTCTGTGGGTGGTGTTGTTGTTTTTCTAGTCTGTGGATGTTGTTGTTGTTTTTCTAGTCTGTGGATGGTGTTGTTGTTTTTCTAGTCTGTCTGTGGATGGTGTTGTTGTTTTTCTAGTCTGTGGATGGTGTTGTTGTTTTTCTAGTCTGTGGATGGTGTTGTTGTTTTTCTAGTCTGTCTGTGGATGGTGTTGTTGTTTTTCTAGTCTGTCTGTGGATGGTGTTGTTGTTTTTCTAGTCTGTGGGTGGTGTTGTTGTTTTTCTAGTCTGTGGGTGGTGTTGTTGTTATTCTAGTCTGTGGATGGTGTTGTTGTTTTTCTTGTCTGTCTGTGGATGGTGTTGTTTTTCTAGTCTGTCTGTGGATGGTGTTGTTGTTTTTCTAGTCTGTGGATGGTGTTGGAGAAAGAAGCATCTACCAAACACTATTGAGCACCTGACACTCAAAGAGATGATGATCTGAGGTTATGAATGGGTATCATCTACACAGCCAGATCTAAGGGCCTGGCCTGAATTCTGCTAGATCCATAACAACAACTGAGAAAAGTTTATTGGCCATCATGACTGTAGTGCAATACTAGGCTGCTTGGTAGGCGCAACTCTGTATGAATCACAGTGTCAATACCTACCACATTGGCTAGTCTGCTGTAACACAGCCGATGTCCAGAGGATTCTTGGTTGGTATGTTCTGCCTGAACCTGACACTAACTTTCGCGCCAGTTGTTCATTGGAACGTGCCTTTCATTTTGCTTGTAATCCTTAAGTTTTTCTCTGTACTGTTGTGACACATTTATACGTTTTCGTGCATTTGTACATTGAAACACATTTGTACAGTTTCACACATTTCTACATTTTCACACATTTGTATGTTTTCACACATTTGTATATTTTCACACATTTCTTGTAAGTTTTCACACATTTGTATGTTTTCACACATTTCTTGTAAGTTTTCACACATTTGTATGTTTTCACACATTTCTTGTAAGTTTTCACACATTTGTACATTTTCACACATTTGTACATTTTCACACATTTATACATTTTCACACATTTGTACGTTTTCACACATTTGTATATTTTCACACATTTCTTGTAAGTTTTCACACATTTGTACATTTTAACAGATTTGAACATATGTACATATTTGCATGTATGTACACATTTTTCATCTATATTCACTGCTAGCTTGCTTTGCTGAAAGAGCACCTGAAAAAGATTCAGGAGGAAGAACAGAAAGCCAAAGAAGAGGAGGAGAGACAGAGACTTCTTGACGAAGAGAGGATCAGACAATATGAGGAACAGGTAACAGCTGACATCTTACAATTAATTCGTTGTCACCATAGCTACGTTTTGTTAATTACAGTTGTTGCAAATTTTTATATGTTGTCATATTGATTTTACTCTCTCACAATTTATATTTTTGATTAACCTTTAGCACTCTAACCAACTCGGCCTACAAAAACGGTGTACGGGAAACATTTTTTTGTTGTTGAACGGAGTCACTCCCGACAGCCATTTATTACTGCTGAATACGCCCTCCATATATACACGATATTTTGCCGGTTAAAGTATCGTATGTTCGATTACAAATGGCTTTTGAACAGTTTTAATTTTGTATACGCCGTTTGGAGCAAGTCGACTTTTTGCGAAAGGGGAAGTAGGTTGTTGGGAACGATCTTTATCGCGTAGATCTGTTTATTTTGTTTGTTTAAATGAAAGAACTACGTTTGAATTGGAAACTAACAGTTGTGTCGATATTGTAAACACAGTATCGATACATTGTTGTGGTTTCCATGGTTTTCTATCAAAGCGACTAGGCCTAGTGGTCAAGTCCAAATTTTTTCCGAGATTTCCAAAAATTTTCAACTTTATCTTTTTGAATCTCAAAAACTAACAAACACACAACAAAAACAACAACACCCACATGTTCGTTATGCTATTGTGTGTCTACACGCCAGAAAATCATATTTATTGACAAACAAACATAAAAATTAAAAATTTTCTAAGACGACTACCAAAGCAAGAAATTAAGAAAATTAATTAGGTCAAATTTTTCAAAAAAACTGCTAGCGTGCTAAAGGTTAACATGTGTTTATTATTTGTTGCTAATTTGTAGGACTTTATCTGTTGCGAAATGATTTTTTTGTCTTTCATAATTTATTTACATTTTTGTTCTGTTCAAATGTGTTTATTTATTTCTAATTTGTAAAACTTTTATCTGATTCCATATTCATTTTTCTCTCTCACAATTTATTTATGTTCAATATTTGTAAATTATTTTGTATTACCTTTCTTATTTCTTGTGAAAATAGCATTAGTTTTTTAAGATTATATACAATATTTTTTAAGATTTATTTCAATTAAAGTAATTAGTTTGTATTTGAAATTTAAAAAAATAGATTTACTTTTGCATTTGTCAAAAATATTGTTGGTGGTAAACAGGTTATACCTGTAAGAGAGGGGGAACACAAGTTAAACCAGTGACAAATTTGTGAACCATTATTTCATAAAGATGGCACGAATATCATTTGTGGTCAATTTGTGAACAATATTATCATACAAACAGCATGAATGTCATTTATGGCAAATTTGTTAGCAATAACATGAACTACAATTTAATAAGGAAAACAAAAATGAAATTTGTGAGCCATAATTTCAAAATTTAAAAAAAATATATAATTTGGGGCAAATTTGTTAGCAATAACATTTTGTAACAGATAAAATACGATATGTGGCAAACCAGCTTGTAGACTGCCATCATCATCTGCCTGCCATGGGGTTGTGGTTGGCCTTCTTGTAGGAAGTCTGGCACCAGAAGAAGAAAAGAACATGAGGAGGTTGTCAAGTCAGCTTTTGCAACAGTCCCCTATATTCCCCTTTTACCACCTACTTAATAGGGGAGTGAGCCTGTTCTTTCCTTCTAATTAAGTGTGGACCTGGGTCCATCTTGGGGATGGACTACTTTCAAGTAGTCACATTTCTTGATTGGACTTGGGTGCAGACTACTTTCAAGTAGTCAAATTTCTTGATTGGACTTGGGTGCAGACTACTTTCAAGTAGTCAAATTTCTTGATTGGACTTGGGTGCGGACTACTTTCAAGTAGTCACATTTCTTGATTGGGCCTTGGTCCATCTGGGGGGGGGGGGAGGGGGGGGGGGGCCGCTACTTTCAAGTAGTCACATTTCTTGATTGGACTTGGGTGCGGACTACTTTCAAGTAGTCAAATTTCTTGATTGGGCCTGGGTCCATCTTGGGGGTGGATTACTTTCAAGTAGTCACATTTCTTGATTGGACTTCGGGTGGACTACTTTCAAATAGTCACATTTCTTGGGTGGATCTGGGTCCGTCTTGGGGGTAGACTATTTTCAAGTAGTCACAATATTTGCCACATTTGTTCCTGTATCTTTTTTGTTCTTTAATAACTCTCTCTCTCTCTCTCTCTCTCTCTTATCTCCCCCCCCCCCTCTCTCTCTCTCATTGTCTATCTCCCTCCTTCTCTGACTGTTTATTTTGTTGTCTATCCCGCCCTTCTTAACTGTTACTGCTCCGTCACTGTCTATCGAACTTTCTTCCTCCTATTTCTCCCTCCCTCTCTTTCCCTCTTACTGCCCATTTTACCTTTCTCTCTCATTTCTCTTACCCTTCCCTCTTTCACTCTTCTTTGTTATCTTTCACTCTAGCTGCTCTCCTTACTCCCCTCTCTCTCTCTCTCTCTCTCTCTCTCTCTCATCATATTTCATAATTAATTCTTGATGTGTCTACAGAAACGCCTGGAAGAGGAAAGAAAGTTGAAGAAGAAATTGAAGAAGAAAGAGCGTGAGGAACGGCTGAAAAAGGAAGGGAAGTTCTTAACGGAAAAACAGAAACAAGATAAGCGTAGGCTCGAACAGATGTTGGAGGCCATGAAGGAGGCTGGTGAGTGGGTTGTGGGCAGTGGAGGGGGTTTTGGACGTTGGCTGGGGTTTGTGAAGGAGGCTGGTTAGTGGGTTGTGGGCAGTGGAGGGGGTTTGTGAAGGAGGCTGGTGAGTGGGCTAGGGTTTGTGTAGGAGGGTGGTGAGTGGGCTAGGGTTTGTGTAGGAGGGTGGTGAGTGGGTTGTGGAGGGGGTTTGGGAAGTTGGCTGGGGTTTGTGAAGGAGGCTGGTGAGTGGGTTGTGGAGGGGGTTTGGGACGTTGGCTGGGGTTTGTGAAGGAGGCTGGTTAGTGGGTTGTGGAGGGGGTTTGGGATGTTGGCTGGGGTTTGTGAAGGAGGCTGGTGAGTGGGTGGGTTTGGGTATGAGGGTGGTGAGTGGGTTGTGGGCAGTGGAGGGGGTTTGGGACGTTGGCTGGGGTTTGTGAAGGAGGCTGGTTAGTGGGTTATGGAGGGGGTTTGGGACGTTGGCTGGGGTTTGTGAAGGAGGCTGGTTAGTGGGTTGTGGAGGGGGTTTGGGAAGTTGGCTGGGGTTTGTGAAGGAGGCTGGTGAGTGGGTTGTGGAGGGGGTTTGGGACGTTGGCTGGGGTTTGTGAAGGAGGCTGGTTAGTGGGTTGTGGAGGGGGTTTGGGATGTTGGCTGGGGCTTGTGAAGGAGGCTGGTGAGTGGGTGGGTTTGGGTATGAGGGTGGTGAGTGGGTTGTGGGCAGTGGAGGGGGTTTGGGACGTTGGCTGGGGTTTGTGAAGGAGGCTGGTTAGTGGGTTGTGGAGGGGGTTTGGGACGTTGGCTGGGGTTTGTGAAGGAGGCTGGTGAGTGGGTGGGTTTGGGTATGAGGGTGGTGAGTGGGTTGTGGGCAGTGGAGGGGGTTTGGGACGTTGGCTGGGGTTTGTGAAGGAGGCTGGTTAGTGGGTTGTGGAGGGGGTTTGGGACGTTGGCTGGGGTTTGTGAAGGAGGCTGGTTAGTGGGTTGTGGAGGGGGTTTGGGAAGTTGGCTGGGGTTTGTGAAGGAGGCTGGTGAGTGGGTTGGGGAGGGGGTTTGGGACGTTGGCTGGGGTTTGTGAAGGAGGCTGGTGAGTGGGTTGTGGAGGGGGTTTGGGACGTTGGCTGGGGTTTGTGAAGGAGGCTGGTGAGTGGGTTGTGGGCAGTGGAGGGGGTTTGGGATGTTGGCTGGGGTTTGTGAAGGAGGCTGGTGAGTGGGTGGGTTTGGGTATGAGGGTGGTGAGTGGGTTGTGGGCAGTGGAGGGGGTTTGTGAAGGAGGCTGGTTAGTGGGTTGTGGAGGGGGTTTGGGACGTTGGCTGGGGTTTGTGAAGGAGGCTGGTGAGTGGTTTGTGGAGGGGGTTTGGGACGTTGGCTGGGGTTTGTGAAGGAGGCTGGTGAGTGGGTTGTGGGCAGTGGAGGGGGTTTGGGACGTTGGCTGGGGTTTGTGAAGGAGGCTGATGAGTGGGTGGGTTTGGGTATGAGGGTGGTGAGTGGGTTGTGGGCAGTGGAGGGGGTTTGGGACGTTGGCTGGGGTTTGTGAAGGAGGCTGGTGAGTGGGTTGTGGTGGGGGTTTGGGACGTTGGCTGGGGTTTGTGAAGGAGGCTGGTGTGTGGGTGGGTTTGGGTATGAGGGTGGTGAGTGGGTTGTGGGCAGTGGAGGGGGTATGGGAAGTTGGCTGGGGTTTGTGTAGGAGGCTGGTGAGTGGATTGTGGAGGGGGTTTGGGACGTTGGCTGGGGTTTGTGAAGGAGGGTGATGAGGGGGTTGTGGGTAGTGGAGGGGGTTTGGGAAGTTGGCTGGGGTTTGTGTAGGAGGCTGGTGAGTGGGTTGTGGAGGGGGTTTGGGACGTTGGCTGGGGTTTGTGAAGGAGGCTGGTTAGTGGGTTGTGGAGGGGGTTTGGGACGTTGGCTGGGGTTTGTGAAGGAGGCTGGTGAGTGGGTTGTGGAGGGGGTTTGGGACGTTGGCTGGGGTTTGTGAAGGAGGCTGGTGAGTGGGTTGTGGAGGGGGTTTGGGACGTTGGCTGGGGTTTGTGAAGGAGGCTGGTGAGTGGATGGGTTTGTGTAGGAGGGTGGTGAGTGGGCTAGGGTTTGTGTAGGATGGTGGTGAGTGGGTGGGTTTGTGTAGGAGGGTGGTGAGTGGGCTAGGGTTTGTGTAGGAGGGTGGTGAGTGGGCTAGGGTTTGTGTAGGAGGTTGGCTAAGGTTTGTGTAGGAGGTTGGCTAAGGTTTGTGTAGGAGGGTTGGCTAAGGTTTGTGTAGGAGGTTGGCTAAGGTTTGTGTAGGAGGGTGGGCTGAGGTTTGTGTAGGAGGGTGGGCTGAGGTTTGTGTAGGAGGTTGGCTAAGGTTTGTGTAGGAGGGTTGGCTAAGGTTTGTGTAGGAGGGTGGGCTGAGGTTTGTGTAGGAGGTTGGCTAAGGTTTGTGTAGGAGGGTGGGCTGAGGTTCGTGTATGAGGTGGGCTGAGGTTTGTGTAGGAGGGTGGCTAAGGTTTGTGTAGGAGGGTGGGCTGAGGTTTGTGTAGGAGGTTGGCTAAGGTTTGTGTAGGAGGGTGGGCTGAGGTTCGTGTAGGAGGTGGGCTGAGGTTTGTGTAGGAGGGTGGGCTGAGGTTTGTGTAGGAGTTTGGCTAAGGTTTGTGTACGAGGGTGGGCTGAGGTTTGTGTAGGAGGTTGGCTAAGGTTTGTGTACGATGGTGGGCTGAGGTTTGTGTAGGAGGGGGCTAAGGTTTGTTTAGGAGGTTGGTTAAGGTTTGTGTGGGAGGGTGGGCTGAGGTTTGTGTAGGAGGTTGGCTAAGGTTTGTGTACGAAGGTGGGCTGAGGTTTGTGTAGGAGGTTGGCTAAGGTTTGTGTATGTGGTTGGCTAAGGTTTGTGTAGGAGGTTGGCTAAGGTTTGTGTAGGAGGGTCGGCTTTGGTTTGTGTAGGAGGTTGGCTAAGGTTTGTGTAGGAGGGGGCTAAGGTTTGTGTAGGAGGGGGCTGAGGTTTGTGTAGGAGGTTGGCTAAGGTTTGTGTAGGAGGTTGGCTAAGGTTTGTGTAGTAGGGGGCTACGGTTTGTGTAGGAGGGGGCTAAGGTTTGTGTAGGAGGTTTATGAGTGGGTTGGGGCATTATTTTTCAGCACATTTTACCACGGCTGTTGACTTTGAGAGCCTGAAACCTTTTTATTTGTTGGTCTATAGATATGATTTGTTTGTGTGGGTGTTATTTATGAGATAAAGAGGATGAAGGTAACAATGTTGAAAAACAACACAAACATTAGACATCAATATTTGGGTCCGCCACTTGTCTAATAAATAAAATGTCACAAAGCTCTCATAGTGTTCCTAGCAAGGTAAACATATCTGCTAGTTTCCACTTCAAACATATTTAGTTTATATGTTTAGTGTAGTTTATATATTTAGTTTATGTAGATAAACAAACTAAACAGATTACTTCAGAAAAATCCATTCTAACAACTTAAATTCATCCCCCTCAATAATGGAATAACCTTCAAATTGAGTGAAAGGCAGCACATGAGCTGCAGCGGTCAGCGACCGATAACTGACTGCTAGCATCGGGACCAGAGCTACGAAGACCCTTCTACACCTTCGTGCGATGATTCTGGATAACAGGCTACAACAGAGCACACTAGCTAAGGAGCAGGGATCGAAGAGGGAATGCTAACACGGTACTAAAAAAATGGTTGCTGAAGTCAGATGTGTTGGACCAAAAGGTGCAAATATTGTCGTCAAGCTGTAAACTGCGACACAGCGCATTTTGTTCTCTGGACTACATTCTGCTACTTACTCCCTTTTCAGGGTTTGGTAACGGGATATTGAGAACGAACGAAGCCAAGCTAAATTGAGTTAAAAAGAGAATATTTTGTTTCACAATTTTGTATAAATATCCACAATCACATCTCCCATAAATATCCACAAACACATCTCCCAAAAATATTCACAAGCACATCTCCCATAAATATCCACAAACACATCTCCCATAAATATCCACAATCACATCTCCAATAAATATCCACAAGCACATCTCCCATAAATATCCACAAACACATCTCCCATAAATATCCACAAACACATCTCCCATAAATATCCACAAACACATCTCCCATAAATATCCACAATCACATCTCCCATAAATATCCACAAGCACATCTCCCATAAATATCCACAAGCACATCTCCCATAAATATCCACAAACACATCTCGCATAAATATCCACAAGCACATCTCCCATAAATATCCACAAACACATCTCCCATAAATATCCACAATCACATCTCCAATAAATATCCACAAGCACATCTCCCATAAATATCCACAAACACATCTCCCATAAATATCCACAAACACATCTCCCATAAATATCCACAAACACATCTCCCATAAATATCCACAATCACATCTCCCATAAATATCCACAAGCACATCTCCCATAAATATCCACAAGCACATCTCCCATAAATATCCACAAACACATCTCCCATAAATATCCACAATCACATCTCCAATAAATATCCACAAGCACATCTCCCATAAATATCCACAAACACATCTCCCATAAATATCCACAATCACATCTCCAATAAATATCCACAAGCACATCTCCCATAAATATCCACAAACACATCTCCCAAAAATATCCACAAAATCACATCTCCCATAAATATCCACAATCACATCTCCAATAAATATCCACAAGCACATCTCCCATAAATATCCACAAACACATATCCCAAAAATATCCACAAAATCACATCTCCCATAAAAATGCACAAGCACATCTCCCATAAATATCCACAAGCACATCTCCCATAAATATCCACAAGCACATCTCCCATAAATATCCACAAACACATCTCCCATAAATATCCACAAGCACATCTCATATAAATATCCACAAGCACATCTCCCATAAATATCCACAAGCACATCTCCGATTTGAAATGTGGACACGAAGGAAGGGAAGTCTCTTTACATTCAAATACACATGTTCAGCCGTTCTCATGGCATTAATTTGGATGTTTGTACACGATATTACCGGTCGCTGTCAATTGATTTCGCACGATGCCTTCCGTAGGGAAATGTATTTGTTATCAGGCTCGTTGGGAAACCAAGGGCATTGTAAAAGGTTATCAAGTGATATATCCTATAAGTTGGTTATTCTGACTTCATCAGTGTGGTGTCTTATTCCACAGGGGCTGAACTGCCCAGCAAAGAGGAAGTCCCCAAAAAGAGGCCAGTCTACACCAAGAAGAAGAAAGCAGTTGGTCAGTAGCACTAGCAATGTGAATATTTGTTATTTAACCTTTGAACCTGTACCACCCATATATCAGTGTTTGTGTAAATAGCCTATTCCCAGAGCCGCCCATATACCAGCGTGCGTAAATAGCCTATTCCCAGAGTCACCGATATATCTGTGTTTGTGTAAATAGCCTCTTCCAAGAGTCACCCATATATCAGTGTGTGTAAATAGCCTATTCCCAGAGTCACCCATATATCTGTGTTTGTGTAAATAGCCTCTTCCAAGAGTCACCCAAATATCAGTGTGTGTAAATAGTCTATTCCCAGAGTCACCCATATATCAGTGTGTAGGCAAACTGAATGTTTTTCCGCACTATAATCCAAATACAGCATAAGTTACATCATCAAGACAAAACCATCTGATGATACGCCAACATCGCTTGCGATGAGCAACTAAATAAGGATTTTCTGTCAAACCTTAAAATTCATCATTTCCCATTGCTATTAAATTGGTAAAACTGTATAAAAATAATTCAGTTTATGTACTAATATAGACAAAATAACTGTTTTTCAATATTATTTGCATATTATTTAGAATGCACCTTTTTAAGTCATCCGATCTTGGATAGGGAGGCAAAGACTCTCCGACATCTGCGGGAAGGGATGCATGGGGCAAAACAAGAGTGAGGACCCCTGCACTTCTGTGTTTCATGGCCTTGAACTTGACCATGATCATGTAACATGTCCTTGACAGAAAGTCGCTCTCATCACAACCATTCAATAGGAATCTCATTCAGAAGTTACTCTATCCGCCTGCTCCGTGTTCATGTTTAGGGTGTCCTTGATGTCTTGTGTCCACCTATGCGTTGGTTGGCCTCTGCCTCGTCTTCCTGCGACATTGCCCCCTAGAACTGCTTTTTCCAGTCTGTCGCCGCGCTTGAGTGGCAGAAAAACCTCAGTTTCGGAGAGCTCTCTTTGACACTCAGATCTTGCAGAATTACTCATTTGTCATTTTCTTTACCCAACGTATTTTGAGGATTCTCCTGTAACATTTCGTTTCGGAAACCCCATTCCTCGTCCGTAATATTTGTATGATGGTTCATGTCTCGTATCCAAACACTGCCACTAGGAATACACATGTTCTGATGATCTTCAATTCTAAGTTTGCCGCTCTGTGTTAAATTATTAATTTTGGGTTCAGTCTGACAGGTCTTCTTCTTAGTCGTTCGTTCTCAAACTCCCGCTACCAAGCCCTGAAAATGGTTTTGTTGTCCGTAGAACGGAATGCGTTGTGTCGTAGTTTACATCTTGTCTGCGATCTTTGCACCCTGTCGGTCCAACACATCCGACTTCAGCAAGCTCTTTTGGGTACTTCCCTTTTCTATCCCTTCTTCTTAGTCAGTCTGCCCTGATGCAGCCAGGTGTCCAGGATTACCTTCTTCTTAGTCAGTCTGCCCTGATGCAGCCAGGTGTCCAGGATTACCTTCTCCTTAGCCAGTCTGCCCCGTTGTCCAGGATCACCTTCTCCTTAGCCAGTCTGCCCCGTTGTCCAGGATCACCTTTACCTTAGCCAATCTGCCCTGTTGTCCAGGATCACCTTCTCCTTAGCCAGCCTGCTCTGTTGTCCAGGATCACCTTCTCCTTAGCCAGTCTGCCCTGTTGTCCAGGATCACCTTCTCCTTAGCCAGTCTGCCCTGTTGTCCAGGATCACCTTCACCTTAGCCAGTCTGCCCTGTTGTCCAGGATCACCTTCTCCTTAGCCAGTCTGCCCTGTTGTCCAGGATCACTTTCACCTTAGCCAGTCTGCCCTGTTGTCCAGGATCACCTTCTCCTTAGCCAGCCTGCCCTGTTGTCCAGGATCACCTTCTCCTTAGCCAGCCTGCTCTGTTGTCCAGGATCACCTTCTCCTTAGCCAGTCTGCCCTGTTGTCCAGGATCACCTTCTCCTTACCCAGCCTGCCCTGTTGTCCAGGATCACCTTCTCCTTAGCCAGTCTGCCCCGTTGTCCAGTATCACCTTCTCCTTAGCCAGTCCATCCTGTTGTCCAGGATCACCTTCTCCTTAGCCAGTCTGCCCCGTTGTCCAGTATCACCTTCTCCTTAGCCAGTCCATCGTGTTGTCCAGGATCACCTTCTCCTTAGCCAGTCTGCCCCGTTGTCCAGTATCACCTTCTCCTTAGCCAGTCCATCCTGTTGTCCAGGATCACCTTCTCCTTAGCCAGTCTGCCCCGTTGTCCAGTATCACCTTCTCCTTAGCCAGCCTGCCCTGTTGTCCAGGATCACCTTCACCTTAGCCAGTCTGCCCTGTTGTCCAGGATCACCTTCTCCTTAGCCAGTCTGCCCTGTTGTCCAGGATCACCTTCTCCTTAGCCAGTCCATCCTGTTGTCCAGGATCACCTTCTCCTTAGCCAGTCTCCCCTGTTGCAGCCAGGTGTCCAGGATCACCTCGTGGAGGGGGAGAAAGGTCTGGGCAGCTCTAAGTCGCTGGCCCTGACGCTAGCAGTCAGCTTTGGGTCTCTGACCGCTGCAGCTCATGCACTGTCTGCCGTAAAAATACTGCCCAAATACTTAAACTCATTGACCTCTTGTGTTGACCTTAATTATGTATTTTTTCGTGTGTTTTAGCCCAAGGTGTTGGGGATGTTCCAGAGAAATCACCATCGCCCTCCTCTCCAACCTCCCCAACAGAGGCAGAGCCTTCTACTCCAGAACTGAAGTCAGTCGCCGTCACAGAGGAGGAGAAGGAGACCACCACGGAGGTAGAGGTGACAAGTGACGTGCAGTCTGAGGAGGTGATTGAGGAGGTAAAGGATGCCTGGGATGCAGAAAGTGAGGAAGAAGATGATGACGAGGACGAAGAGGAAGATGAAGAAGAAGGTGAGAATTTCCTTAATGACTTTCTGTAGTTTCAGTTTGTTAGTTGAGTCAAATGGGCTTTTATAGTTACTGTGGGCTGGAGTGAAATGGGCTTTCACATAACACACTTTTATAGTCATTGTGGGTTGGAGTCAAATGGGCTTTCATATAACACTTTTAAAGTCATTGTGGGTTGGAGTCAAATGGGCTTTCACATAACACACTTTTATAGTCATTGTGGGTTGGAGTCAAATGGGCTTTCACATAACACACTTTTATAGTCATTGTGGGTTGGAGTCAAATGGGCTTTCATATAACACTTTTAAAGTCATTGTGGGTTGGAGTCAAATGGGCTTTCACATAACACACTTTTATAGTCATTGTGGGTTGGAGTCAAATGGGCTTTCATATAACACTTTTAAAGTCATTGTGGGTTGGAGTCAAATGGGCTTTCACATAACACACTTTTATAGTCATTGTGGGTTGGAGTCAAATGGGCTTTCATATAACACTTTTAAAGTCATTGTGGGTTGGAGTCAAATGGGCTTTCACATAACACACTTTTATAGTTACTGTGGGCTGGAGTCAAATGGGCTTTTATAGTTACTGTGGGCTGGAGTCAAATGGGCCTTCGTATACATATACCACACTTTTCTAGTTACTGTGGGCTGGAGTCAAATGGGCTTTCATATACATATACCACACTTTTATAGTTACTGTGGGCTGGAGTCAAATGGTGTTTCCATATAACACACTTTTATAGTTACTGTGGGCTGGAGTCAAATGGGCTTTCATATACATATAACACACTTTTATAGTTACTGTGGGCTGGAGTCAAATGGGCTTCCATATAACACACTTTTATAGTTACTGTGGGCTGGAGTCAAATAGGCTTCCATATAACACACTTTTATAGTTACTGTGGGCTGGAGTCAAATGGGCTTCCATATAACACTCTTTTATAGTCATTATGCGTTGGAGTAACTGGCGTATCTGTTAGTATCCACTATACACGTATTTATAACATCTACATAAACAAACTAAACAGAATTACCTCAGAAAATTCTGTTGCAACAACTTAACTTCATCACAATCAATAATGGGATAACCTTTCAAATCGATTTGAAACAGAAATAAAAATTGTTTAACCTTACGCACGCTACATAATTTATGAAAAAAATTTGACCTAATTAATTTTCTTAATTAGTCGCCGTGGTAGTCGTCTTTCAAAATTTGTAACTTTTATGTTTGTTTGTCAATAAATATGATTGTCTGGTGTGTATATACACAATAGCATAACGAACATGTGGGTGTTATTGTTTTTGTTGTATGTTTGTTAGTTTTTGAGATTTAAAAAGATGAAGTTGAAAATTTATGAAAATCTCGGGAAAAATTTGGACTCGACCACTAGGCCTAGTCGCTTCGATAGAAAACCATGGAAACCACAACAACGTATCGATACTGTGTTTACAATATCGCCACAACTGTTAGTTTCAATTCAAACGTAGTTCTTTCATTTAAACAAACAAAATAAACAGATCTACTCGATAAAGATCTTTCTCAACAACCTACTTCCCCTTTCGCAAAAAGTCGGCTTGCTCCAAACGGCGTATACAAAATTAAAACTGTTCAAAAGCCATTTGTAATCGAACACACGATACTTTAACCGGCAAAATATCGTGTAAATATGGAGGACATACTCAGCAGTAAAAAATGGCTGTCAGGAGTGACTCCGTTCAAAAAAAAAAATTTTTTTTCCGCACACCGTTTTTGCAGGCCGAGCTGGTTAGAAGAGATCGGACGTTGGAGTGCTACAGGTTAATGTGAATCTAGCCATGTTGTTTTTAAGATGGGAGGAAATGGCCTTGTTTTCAATTCAGCCGTTTCTATAGCAAAAACTGGTTTTAACACAATGAGTACACTGGTGAGTATACAGAGACAATGCACCAGTCAAATTTCTTTGCAAATGGTTCAGTAAAAGTTAAAGCGCATGAGCTGCAGCGGTCAGCGACCCATAGCTGACTGCTAGCGTTAGGGCCAGCGAACCAGAGCTGCCAAGACCCTTCTACACCTCCACGCGGTGATCCTGGATAACAGGCGGCAACAGGGCAGACTGGCTAAAGAGAGGGGATCGAAGAGGGAATGCTAACCTGGTACTAAAAAATTGCTTGCTGAAGTCGGATGTGTTGGACCAAAAGGTGCAAATATCGCAGTCAAGCTGTAAACTATGACACAACGCATTCCGTTCTCTGGACTAAATTCTGCTACTTAAGCCCTTTCAGGGTTTGGTAGTGGGAGATTGAGAACAAACGAAGCCAAGTCAAGTAAAAGTTAATAAATAAAGTGTGTCTTGTGGTATGATGGCTTTCCTTGACTCATTTCAGAACCAAAACCCAAAACCAGACCACCAGTTCAAGCCCCAGTCAAGCCTGCAGAGACAGCTAAAAAATTGGAAGCTAATAACGAGGAAGAGATAAGTGATGAGGAGGAAGATGATGACGATGAGGAAGAGGAAGAAGAGAGTAGTGAAGAGTCGGAATCAGAATCAGATGACGAATTAACGCCAGCGGAGAGGGGGAAGGAAAAAGTTACGGTAAGTACTTACTTATTTGGTATTATAGCATTCAGACAGGCAGGTGTATGCCTGCTGTCAGGTAGCAAAAGATTTCTATAGCAGGTTTTTTGGGGGGATTTTTCTTCCTTCGGCTTACTAGACCCTGGGGAAGGGTGTGTGGGGTATTGGGTCAGAATTTCACTGTTTTTCCTCTAAATTTGTGCTCGGACATGGGCTAACCGTCCGCTCCTTTCAATTTTGAACTGTGAAAGTTTCTTTTATATGTATAGCTTGTACACGGGACCTCTGAGTTTATTGTCCATCTCCGATAGAACTAGGAATTTGATGTCACTTCCTTTGAGAATACAGCTGACTTGAAACCTGTGGGAATCGAACGCTCGTCCATTTGTCTTGAGATGCCTTTCTTCTCTGTTATATAACGAGTTTAACTCCTCCATCCCCATGAATGGTTCATACATAGAAAAGAATAAGACCAAGCATGCCATCAAAGGCAACCAAAGAGGTATGTGCATGGGGCTAGCAATCATTATGTGAAACTCTCAATATTGAAGCCGTCACTGACAAATGCTTGGATACAGGCTTCCTGTGAAGGGCCCATCTGTAGTGGTGGCCCTATGCTTCACTTGGAGCATAAAGGTCAATCAATCGTCCGCATTTAATCGTGACTAGTCATCATGCTTGATCCGCAGTCCATTCCAGGTCTAGAGTACAGTCTTAATATCTTTATGTATATACGAGGGGCGCTACGAAAACAATGCCTCATATTTTATTATGATGTCAGAAGTGGATTATGGCAGCAAAGTTTGAACCTACCTGCCGGTATCTGTAAATTTTATCGTCCGACAGGTGGCAGTCGAGGAGCAGTCTCACAAAATGGCATCTGTCATGGAAGTACGTTATAAACTGAGAAGTGTTATTGAAGTGCGTTATAAACTGAGATGTGTTATTGAAGTGCGTTTTAAACTGAGATGTGTTATTGAAGTGCGTTATAAACTGAGATGTGTTATTGAAGTGCGTTATAAACTGAGATGTGTTATTGAAGTGCGTTATAAACTGAGATGTGTAATTGAAGTTCTCCGCGAGAAAAGAGTAACACCAATTAAAATTCACGAAACATTAAATGTTACCGCAGTAAGTTGTGCATTTCAGAAGTGGCAAATAGGACACAAAGGACAAGCCACGTTTCGGACAGCCATGCACAGCTGTCACAACACACAATGAAGAACGCCTCGACAGCTCTTCTGCGCAAATCAGAGGATTACGACCAGGGGACTGTCTGCGGTTCTGGATATCAGCTTCAATGCATTAGAAATGATGGTGGCAACGTTGGAATATCACAAAGATTGCGCCAGGTTGGTCCCACGAATGCTCATGCAGGAACAGAAAGAACATCCCATGCAAATCTGTCATGATATCTTGAGCCATTACGAGGATGAAGGTCACAGTTTCCTGGAGTGCATCATCACTGTTGCCACCAATACAATCCTGAGCTAAAATGACAGTCCACGTGATGTCGACATGTGAATTCCTCATCCAGGAAAAAGTTCAAGAAGCAGCCCTCAGCGGACATTGTGATGTGCACTGTCTCTTGGGATAGGAAAGGGGTAATCTTTCTTGATTTCCTGGAGCCTGGACAAACCATCAATGCTGACCGTTACATTGCGACGTTGACTAAACTCGAATTTCCAGGGTCAGGCTACAGATGAAGACAACCTGTCTGTTGCCCCATACCAGTTTGAAGACCGTAGGGCACATTGTCAACCTTGGCTGGACTGTCCTACCACAGCTGCTGTATAGTCCTTATTTGGCACCTACTGACTTCCATCTGTTCGGACCAATAAAACATGGACTGCAGGGTCAACATTTTCCTAGCAACGACGCCGCCATATCAGCTGTGAAACAGTCGGTCACCTCCGCTGGTGCAGATTTTTACGAGCGTGACTTGAATACTCTTGTTCATTGTTGGAGAACACGTAAAGCCAAGCGTGGAGACTATGTTGGAACAATAGTTTTCTGAAGGCAAGACATTGTTCTATCAAATCGTGTTATTGTGCACTTTTTATCTGTTACGGTTTTCATGGAATAAAATATGCGGCAACACTTTCGCAGCTCCCCTCACACACGTTAATTTCTCTCTTTATTTGTTAATTTCTTTGTTTATTTATAATTTATTAATATATATACATTAATGACCAACAACGCTACGGGCTTCAACAGTAGGATAAAAGCTAATGGACAGGAGCTCAAAGTGGTTGACCGTTTTAAATATCTTGGGTCGATTGTCAGTGATGAAGGATCAAAATGTGAGGTGTTGGCCAGAATAGCACAGACAATAGCGGCGCTTGCACGGCTTAACAAAATCTGGCAAGATAAATGGTTAGCACTATGTACAAAAATCAGATTAATGCGTACCCTGGTCCTGTCAATATTCCTCTATGCTTGTGAGACATGGACAGTTACAGCTGACCTTCAATGAAGGATACAGGCCTTGGAGATGAGATGTTTCCGAAGACTTTTAAACGTCACGCACAAAGATCGAGTTACAAATGAGAAAATACGAGATAGAATTACAACAGCAATAGGGCCTTTTTGAAGACCTCTTGGCAACTGTCAAAAGAAGGAAACTCGCTTGGCACGGTCACATTCGAGATCAAATGGCCTTGCAAATACGATTCTCAACGGAAAGGTGCATGGCAGAGGACGAAGAGGCCGTCACAAAAAGAGGTGGGAGGACAACATAAGAGAATGGACCAATCTCCGACCAGAAGAGGCACAGGGAGCGGCTGCTGACAGAGAGGGGTTGTGAGGATGTCTTTATGTGTGCCCCAACGACCTCACCGGTTACGGGATGACCTGACCTGATATATATATATATATATATAAATTGTTGTTCGTGTATCTGAGAGGACAAATATAGGCGTTCGTCAAGAGATGAACGTAGAAGAGAACTGGTTTATCAATTCCATCATAACCAGAAAATTAAAACACTTTGATCACATCAAGATTAACAAAGATCTTGAGAGCACGGGGATGGAAGGTATGGTACCGGGCAAAAGAGGCAGGGGTTGACAGAGAAGATGATTGCACCAAAATATCAAGGAATGCCTGGGTATGACTTTGGCGGAGGTTGGAGATTTGGCTAGGGAACAGGTTTCTTTCAGATGGGCTGTGATGGGAGGGATGTTCTGCAAAGGACATGCCACATGATGTAGATGTTGTTAATGTATCACTTGTTTTCTCAGTCCCTCAATATGTTGGTTTCTGTGAAGTGCCCTGTGATATGCCCTGTATAGCCTCATGAAAGATGTCCCTATCATATCTTGCTGTTGAACCCTCTATGTTTATATCTCAGAAACGTTCTGATAATGCAACCAAGCAGAAAAACACAGACAACCTCCGAGCCGCAGTGGTCTGTGTACTGGGCCACGTGGACACGGGAAAGACAAAAATCTTGGACAAGGTATGTTCACTTTGGCCGTTCAGAATGTTTTTTTTTTGACTGCTCATTTCTCCCTTCAATCTTTCTCTGGAAGGTTGGGTTCCATGAATGAATTAAACCATTTTTAATCAAGGTTTGTCAATGTTTAACCTTTGCTACGGCTCATTAAAAACTGAATGCAGCTTTAAGTTCGCCAGCATCATTTTGAGCACGTCACGTTTGACTGGTTGTTGACTGTGAGAGCCCCTGTAACCTGTCTGTTTGTAGGTCTATGGTTATGTTGTGTATTGAGACATAAATGAATAACGAACTTATTGGTGTGTGTGTGTGTAAGCTTCTGACATGCAAGAAGATGAAAGTGAAAATTTATAAAAACGAGAATGTTGATCCTTTTCTTATTTTTGTTGTTGCTTTTTTGCGTTTGCCTTATTTCTCAATTCCCCAAGGCGGGGTGCGTTGCACTGTGGTTTTTATTTTGCACCTGTCGGCCCAGTGCATCTGACTTTATGTAAGGGCCTGCTTCCTCCTGCATTTTCTAAGGTTTGTTTCCCAGGGTAATGACCAGTGCTGTGATGGAGATCAACCCAGCACCTTCTGGTTGTGAGCCGTGTCACTTAACCGCTAACCCACGCCGTCCCTTGTTAATCCTCTATAAATCCATTGAAATCACAAGAAAGTATCGATGCTGTGTTTATAATATCAGCACAGCTGTTAGTTTACACTAAAAACGTATTTATTTTAATCTAAATAAACAAACTCAACCAATCAACCTCATAAAGATCTTTTGCAACATGGGCTGGCCCCAAAAACATGTAAATGAAGATAATAAATAATCAATTTGTAATCTAGTACACAATACTTTGACCAGTTGAAAACCTGTGTAACTGGACGTGACGTATTCATCATAACATACTGTCTATGTCTACGGTAGCCAGGTTTGTTCATTATATGATTAAAACGAGGGATCAAGATCCTGAGCAGCGCATGAGCTGCAGTGGTCAGCGACCCATAGCTGACTGCTAGCCATATGATTAAAACGGAGTATGATCCGCCGTTTTACCAGGTTTTTTTTGTTTCTGTGACATTGGCTGGGAAGGGATCGCTTTTTTGCAATGCGTTTTCGCATCGATGACGCGAAGGTTTTAAATTGTCATTTGCCACTTTGGGCCATCTTCTTGGACCCCCTCCGGGAGTCTTCCCAAGGTAGGTTCCATTCAGTTACGTGCCTTGTTAGATACCACATGCATACGTTAACTTTGACATATTGATCTCCAGCTGTAGTTTGTGTCTTATCATGTACATTATCATATCGGTGCTTGTTATTATATGTGGACTTTGTTGGTTAGATGTCAATTTGGCTTTGTTGGTTGGATGTAAATCTGGCTTTGTTGGTTGGATGTAAATCTGGCTTTGTTGGTTGTATGTAAATCTGGCTTTGTTTGTTGGATGTAAATCTGGCTTTGTTGGATGTAAATCTGGCTTTGTTGGTTGTATGTAAATCTGGCTTTGTTGGTTGGATGTAAATCTGGCTTTGTTGGATGTAAATCTGGCTTTGTTTGTTGGATGTAAATCTGGCTTTGTTGGTTGGATGTAAATCTGGCTGTTAGTTGGATGTAAATCTGGCTTTGTTTGTTGGATGTAAATCTGGCTTTGTTGGTTGGATGTAAATCTGGCTTTGTTGGATGTAAATCTGGCTTTGTTGGTTGTATGTAAATCTGGCTTTGTTGGTTGGATGTAAATCTGGCTTTGTTGGATGTAAATCTGGCTTTGTTTGTTGGATGTAAATCTGGCTTTGTTTGTTGGATGTAAATCTGGCTTTGTTGGTTGGATGTAAATCTGGCTGTTAGTTTGATGTAAATCTGGCTTTGTTGGATGTAAATCTGGCTTTGTTGGTTGGATGTAAATCTGGCTTTGTTGGTTGTATGTAAATCTGGCTTTGTTGGTTGGATGTAAATCTGGCTTTGTTGGATGTAAATCTGGCTTTGTTTGTTGGATGTAAATCTGGCTTTGTTGGTTGGATGTAAATCTGGCTTTATTGGTTGGATGTAAATCTGGCTGTTAGTTGGATGTAAATCTGGCTTTGTTTGTTGGATGTAAATCTGGCTTTGTTGGATGTAAATCTGGCTTTGTTGGTTGTATGTAAATATGGCTTTGTTGGTTGGATGTAAATCTGGCATTGTTGGTTGAATGTATATCTGGCATTGTTGGTTGGATGTAAATCTGGCTTTGTTAGTTTAATGTAAATTTTAGTTTGGAAGTTAAGGAAAATCTGGTTTATCAGTTGGTCTAGAACCTTGCTTTCTTAGTTTTATGTAAATCTGGCTTTGTTAGTTGGAAGCAAATTATTAGTCATGAAAAGGTCAATTGGCAATGCTCAGACTTGAACATACTGCTTTACTCTGTACAACAATTGAAAAATCTGAAGCACAGACTCCACGAGAGAAGTAGAGTAACAGCACAGCCTTCTCCGGCCCATTTGAGGGATAAAACATAAAAGGACGAGAGAAGCCTTGAACAGACCATCAAATTTATGGCGGAAACAGATGTGGACATTTGAGTCGTCTACTTCCGTGTCCGTCCTGAAAAAGGGCGTTGTTTAGTTGGTGATATCTTCGCCTTTCGACCTGACACAGCCAGTTTCAGCACAACATTTTTGGGACCAGGTTTGCCTTCCCTCTTTGATCCTTATTCTATAGCTAGGCTATTCGTTTCTAGGTCCGTCGCTTGGAGGTAAAACAAGGTTGTAAGTTAACGTCTTTATACTGGTTTAGAAGACTGCAATGTCTGCATACAACCAGTTTCATTTACATTTCCTTCATCTAAAAAGTATGCGCGTCCAATCTATTTTTGCATTAATTGACCCTGCCTCCACTATGTCTCGTGGCAATGCATTTCAAGCATTCACCACTCTGTGACTAAAAATTTTTTTTTAAATATCTTCTTCATCGTACGCTGTTTACAGCGATATTTACGTTGCACTGTTTTATTTTGTTACACCTGTGGCTCAGTGCATCCGATTTCAACAGGCGTTTCTGTAGGGTTGCCCTCCTTAGCCTTTGGCTGTCCCCAGCCTAACTGCAAGGCAGCAGTTGTTTTTGGTCAGAGTTGTCTCTCTTGGGAAGTTGTCTTGCAGGACTATCGAGTCTTCCCTACTCGTGTCTATAGGGTTTGGCAATGATATGATGGACTATGTACTAGTTTGTACTATCCCGGAAGAGAGGCAGTCCAGTGTGACTTTGTCCCAGGATCGTCACGTCCTGCCACAAACGTAGCATATGCATGTGAGTGAGGTATTTCTTTGCTCCCTTTATTTTCTCGGCTCATCTGCAGTGATGGTACGCCTAGCATTCTCCGCCACCCGGGAGGTTGTCACAATAGGGCAGGAGGTGCAATGTCCGCTGGACTGCATCTCTTCTGCGTCCATTGGGATGACTGATAGCAGACAGAGGCAAAGAGCGAGGCAGGAGTGCATTTTGCCAGGTGCATTTCTGCGGCTCGATCGGGCCGGGCTGAGACGCAAGCCCCAGCCATGTCGTAGCCTCCCATCACAGCGGTGCTGAGATTTAGGACGGGATTCTGGCTTAGAGGCGTTCGGCCGTAATCCCTCAGATGGTAGCTTATCAGCCAAGCACGGGGACCAAATGTCAGCGACCTGTGATTCCTCTCAAAATAGTGCATTTGACCAGGGGACAAGCCTGGTCTTGCACGGAGATGTTGTTCGCCTGGGGAGCGGACATATCTCATGGTCAAGGGTTGAGTCTTAGCAGTTCGCAGTGAGGTAGCTGATCTACTGCTTAGGGCACCCCGACCGAGAACTAAGTCTTCTACAAATGGTTTCAAACCTCATCGCCGTATGGGGTGAATATCGAGCAGCTTCCCGCCCGCTTTGATCAGCGGACGGCAGAGACCTCATTCTGCGGCTCGACCGGGCGGGGCTGGAGCCCCAGTCCCCACCATGTCGAAGCCTCCCTTTGCATTTGTGCTGAGCTGCTTTTGGGCGGGATTTTGGCTTAGAGGCGTTCGGCCGTAATCCCTCACCTTGTAGCCTCGTGCCGTTGGCTTATCAGCCTAGTACGTGAACCAAATGTCTGCGGCTCCTCTCGAGTTGAGCAAGATTACCGTAGCAACGCCCTGTCATTAGTAGGGTAAGACTGACCTGTCTTCCGATGGTCTATTTCCAGCACCCGTTCAATATTAGTCAGGACGTATCAATAGAGGGCTTTTAGTTTGTCAATGGCCAAGTTTCTGGAACCTGCGATTTCTGCAGGGTTAAGACCAGATTACCGTAGCAGGTGCTCTTTAAATATCTAATCTGGACTATTCTTTAATTAATTTGAAGCTGTTCCATCTCGTTCTTGTAGGTGGTTGTATTTTTGAAAAACTTGTTTTAGTCTTGGTCAGCTATGGTTCCGCTGGCTGTTCTCAGTTCATTCTTTGCTGAGTCTTCGTCCTCCTGGTTATGGGATCTTCTATGTCCTTGATGTTCGACCTGGAAATTATATTTGTGATGTTGGTTTGCAGTTTACAGGGAGGCTGCGATATCTATGCATTTTGGCCAATACATCCATTTTCAGTACAGTATTTTGGAGCCGGGTTTGCCTTTCCTCTTCGATCCATAATCTCTTAGCCAGGCTGCTTGGTTACAGTCTGTTTCCAGGGCCGCCACTTGGAAGCATAATAGGGTCTTGGTCAGTTATGGGTCACTGACCCTGATGCAAGAACCCAGCTCTGAGTTGCTGGACACTGTCAGCTCATACACTGCTGTATCTCCGGCTCCCGGTTATTTTAGCAATAAACTGTATGTTGACAAGGTAAGCCTTGAGATTGACTGCCAAGCTTATGAGAGAAACAGATTTAGTGATTTGAGCGAAGAACATAGAAGATATCATCATCAGGTGCCCTGCTGGCTGGCGATCATGGACCCCCACCAACTTCTAACATGCATGTCGTTTACCAACTCTGCTGTTGATTGTCGCCTGTGCCATTCTCTCAGACTGTCTGCTGTTGATTGTCGCCCGTGCCATTCTCTCAGACTGTCTGCTGTTGATTGTCGCTTGTGCCATTCTCTCAGACTGTCTGCTGTTGATTGTCGCCCGTCCGTGCCATTCTCTCAGACTGTCTCCTGTTGGTTGTCGCCCGTCCGTGCCATTCTCTCAGACTGTCTGCTGTTGATTGTCGCCCGTCCGTGCCATTCTCTCAGACTGTCTGCTGTTGATTGTCGCCCGTCCGTGCCATTCTCTCAGACTGTCTGCTGTTGATTGTCGCCCGTCCGTGCCATTCTCTCAGACTGTCTGCTGTTGATTGTCGCCCGTCCGTGCCATTCTCTCAGACTGTCTCCTGTTGGTTGTCGCCCGTCCCAGCCTTAAATGGGTACCGGTTCAGTCCGGGAAGTAAAAGCGGCGAGGGAGAGGAGGTGGCTACCGCCCTCATATAGCCTAGCCTTTGAAATGTGAAATCGCTAACACCTCACACCCCTACGGCAGTAATGCTATGGGATACTTTACTTTACAGTGATGTAAATATGTCTATTATTATATCCAACTGTTATCCAAGTAATATCAGCACTGTCGTTGTGTGTTACAGTTGCGGAGGACAAACGTGCAGGACGGAGAAGCTGGTGGAATCACTCAACAGATTGGCGCTACGAATGTTCCCAAAGATGCTATCTTGGACAAAACTAAGATGTGCAAGGAGGTACTGTATCTGCTGTGGCTTTTTTGTTGAAACAGTCTAGACCAGTGTTTTTGAATTGCTGGTCCGAGGACCACTTCCGGTCCACGAAAATGTTATTTCGACTTAGCCCAATAACTGCCGAGTTGACCTTGAGGTGAACTACGTTCTATTAAATTGCTGGTCGTATTCGACTACCGATTTGGTATGAGAAGACATGTTCAGCTCTGTCAGGGATCACAATCAAGCAGAGAAACAAAATGGATGTCATCGCTTCGTCTCTCAGAAATAACGCTGAAGCCAACGGTTATCAAATATTCTAGCAAAGAAGTTGTAACAGATTTTGCACTAACTTTACTTGAATGAAATATTGAAATTTAACGTACTTCATCCACATCAAACGCCACAATGGGGATCAAGATGGTGAGCAGCGCATGGGCTGCAGCGGTCAGCGACCCATAGCTGACTGCTAGCGTCAAGGCCAGCGAACCATAGCTGACAAGACCCTTCTACACCTCTACGCGGTGATCCTGGGTAACAGGTTGCAGCAGGGCAGACTGGCTAAGGAGAAGGGATCAAAGAGGGAATACTAACCCGGTACTCAAAAAATGCTTGCTGAAGTTGGATGTGTTGGACCAAAAGGTGCAATTATCGCAGCCGAGCTGTAAACTACGACACAACGCATTCCGTTCTCTGGACTACATTCTGCTACTTAAGCCCTTTCAGGGTTTGGTAGTGGGAGATTGAGAACGAACGAAGAAGAAGAAACGCCACAATGGCTTAGAAAGAACGATTCTGGATGGTACAGTACCTGGCAAAAGAGGCAGAGACAGACTGAGGAGAAGATGGACAAGGGACATTACAGAGGCTCTAGGATTGACAGCGAGAGAGCTGGTAGTCATTTAGTGTCTTACAGATGGTTGTCATGACAGCCACGTTATGCAAAGGGCATGCTTTATCATGCTGATGATTGCTTTCTCAAAAGTTTAAGACCTGTTGTTATTTGCATTGTGATTTCCTGCTCAGTTTCTGGTCGCTATAAATAATTAAACATATTTCATGTTATAATATCAGATTTAGAAACGTATACACAAAATACAATATATTCTACATCCTCGGGGAAGATGAATGTCTCCACAGTGACGACTGCAGCTTGGTTTCCGTGTCGTACCCGCGACTCGTCACCAGTGATCACAGCTGTTCAGAAAGTCAGGGTCACGATTTGCGGCGTCTAGTATGTCCTGTGATATTTCCAGACATAAATGCTTCAGCACGAATTCCATGGACATTCTCCGCATAGCCAAATCCTTGCTGAAAATGGAGTGTACCGAACCAATGCTTATCATGACCTCATCCACAAATTCTTGGATGGTGACATGACGACGGTTCTGTAAAATCAAGGTCCGTACTTGGTCTAAGACATCATCACTTCGTTCGGATTTTTCGGGAAGGGGGGGGGGGGTAAAACCAAGGTCCGTACTTTTTAATGGGGGCCTACCGGAATCTGATCCGCTCTTCACTGATGTACGGCCATCTTTGAAGTGATTGTACCACTGCAATATTTGTGTGAGGCTCGTGGCAAGCGGGTTCTATCCTCGGAATAGTTTCCACTAGGATATCTTCTCTTTTTTGACCAAATTTGATGCAACGCCGCAGCTCAATTAGTGATGAAATGCAATGAAAACCTGACGATGCTCGCTGCACTGAAACACTGACTGCCAGCGACTGATGCAATCTGTGGGGTGGGGGTCAGTGCATGTGCAAGACCGTCCCATATACCTCCCTGACGAGGGGGAGGAAGACGTAACGTCTGGTCATGCACAACTTACTGGTCAGACATGTTAGTAAGGGGCATGTAAAATATATTAGCCAAGACCCTCGCCTCGGCTTCCTGGAAGCAGGCTCTTTTCATGGGGCAGCCTGGCTAACGAGGTGATCCCCATAGTAGTGAGCGACATGCAGATGAAGCCAAGCATAGCAAAACTGCCTGGAGGACTCCGATCCACCTTCATCAGCACACTCGGGATGTGAGGAAAGGTACTGCAACCCGCCACTTAACACCCTCTTCAGGGCGCACAAAAGAGTAAACCTACTCATTGTGGGCATTCGCAAACAACAACCACTTCCCTGCCGAAGGACAACACCTATGCTTCATTTTGTTTCCACGGAAACAATTACGGTCGGATACTATTGAGCACATCTCGTTTTTGGCATTTGTCCTAACAAGGATGTGTTGTTGTTTACAGCAAGGCTGCAATATCTGCACCTATAGGCCAACACATCCGGTTTCAGAATAATCATTTTTGGAACCGGGCTCACCTTCCCTCTACGATCCTTACTCTCTTAGTCAAACTACACAGGTGCAGCCTGTTTCCAGGACCACCATCTAATTGCTATAACCACACACACCCGTGAACTTCCTAACTCTTAATTTCTATAACCACATACACCCGGGAGCTTCCAAACTATAATTTCTATAACCACATACATCCGTGAATGTCCTAACTCTAATTTATATATCCACATACATCCGTGAATGTCCTAACTCTAATTTTTATATCCACATACACCCATGAACTTCCAAACTCTAATTTCTATAACCACATACACCCGTGAACTTCCTAACTCTTAATTTCTATAACCACATACACCCATGAACTTCCAAACTCTAATTTCTGTGTAATCACTTACATTCATGAACTTGCCTGGTTGCAGTTTACTAAACAGGAGCTGAAGCTGCCCGGTTTGTTGATCATTGACACCCCAGGCCATGAGTCTTTCAGGTATGGAGAACTGTGGGGTGTTACAGGTTCATGTGGTGTGGGATGTTTGAGGGGGGGGGGGGGTGTGGGATGCTCTACCAAGGAATTATCCAATTGTAATTTTTTTTTTCCTGATGTCTCCATATTGCACATCTTAAATTTTTTTACAAACACCCCAATTTTTTTTAAAAATATTCTTTTTTCTCCTGGTAAACAAGTCACTTCCTCTTTTGTTCCTGTATCCTGTGTGGGATGTTTCAATTAGGAAGAATGAATAGGGTCTAGGTCAGCACAAGTCACTGACCCTGATGGAAGCAGCCAGCTATGAGTCACTGACCCTGATGGAAGCAGCGAGCTATGAGTCACTGACCCTGATGGAAGCAGCGAGCTATGAGTCACTGACCCTGATGGAAGCAGCCAGCTATGAGTCACTGACCCTGATGGAAGCAGCGAGCTATGAGTCACTGACCCTGATGGAAGCAGCCAGCTATGAGTCACTGACCCTGATGGAAGCAGCGAGCTATGAGTCAGTGACCCTGATGGAAGCTACCAGCTATGAGTCACTGACCCTGATGGAAGCAACCAGCGATGAGTTGCTGATTGCTGTGGGATCAAGATACAGAGCACTGCATGAGCTGAAGCGGTCATCGACCCATAGCTGCCAAGACCCTTCTACGCCTCCATGCAGTGATCTTGGATAACAGGCAACAACAAAGCAGACTGGATAAGGAGAAGGGATCATAGAGGGAAGGCTGACCTGGTACCCAAAAATGTGTGCTGGAGTCTGACGTGTCAGACCGAATGGTGAAAATATTGTAGTCAAACTGTAAACTACGACACAGCACACTCCGTTCTCCAGACATCATCCTGCTACTTACAAAGCCCTTTTCAGGGCTTAGTAGTGGAAGATTGAGAATGAACGAAGAAGAAGATGAAGACTGCTTACTGACGGCTCATTCACTGCATCTTCGACCCCACAAAATAATTCTGCCTTTTATTCCACACTATCAGAAGTGTTACTAGGGTTCAAAAAAGAAGTAACGAATAGTTACACTGTAATCTCCCAGGCTTTTTGTAAGATGTAACAAAGCCGGGTTGGGCATGGGACTAGAACTTTTAACGACTCCCCCCTCCCACCCCACCCCTACCCTTCCACCCAAACATCAACAGACCTGAAGAGGTCAATGTTTGATAGGTTTGTGTTGAAGACATATGCTCCACAGAGGGCTGAAATTACATTGATTGATGATTATAATCCAGATTTTAAAAGATCCCCTAATGTGACCAAAAGAACTGGTTGAAACAAATGTGCCTCACTAAAGTACCTAACAACGCCAAGGTTTCTATATGTATTTATCCTCACATTCTTCTGACATCAGTGGGTGGCAGTGGGCCTATTCTTCTTCTTCTTCTTCTTCTTCTTCGTACGCAGTCAGACAGTAACCATTATTTTTTAGAAAAAAGCAGCCGTCATCCTGAGGCTGTCGACACTGCCATAGAGCTTGTCTGGTGTTGCCACTGGTGATGGCCACATCTGCTCTCTCTGATCCTCGTATGTCGGGCAGTTTTGCAGCAAATGCTCAGCGGTCATTTTGCTGGTACCACGCTGGCATTCGTCGGTGCCACCTATCTTCAGTTTGTTGAATAGGTGGTACCTCAGTCTATTGTGGCCAGTGCGAAGTCTGAAGACCACGATCTGCTCTCTTCTGTTCAACTGGTAATAGGCATCGTTTTTTGTGTAGCCAGTATGTTCTGTTTCCCATTTGGTCATGTATCTAGCTCTAATAAGCTGTTTTCACTCTTCGTATGTCATACTAGTATCAGGTTGTAATAGTTTTGCACCTTCTTTTGCCAGTCTGTCTGCCTCCTCGTTGCCTTGGATGTTGCAGTGGGATGTAACCAACTGCACCACTACCCTTTTTGGTGCGGACTGCTGGCATAGTTGACAGAGTACTGCTCTTAATTCATTAAGTTCAGTATTTTTCTGGCTTTTCAGTGCTGTGACTACGGCCAGTGCATCTGTAAGCAGGACTATATGGCTTTCATTCCTTTTACCTGTCACCATTTCTTCCACTGCCGCCCTCAGTGCCTCTGCCTCCGCTCTGAAATTGCTTGTGTACTTACCAGTAGCGAATGAAAGTGTTGGGCCTATTCAATTCAAGTTGACAGCGTAAGAAGAAGAAGTGGGTCTGTTCTTTTCTCCCGAGAATTGGGAAAACCCATGCTACACTAGCTAATGATATACAAAAATGGTCCCAAAGCCGCGTCAGTGCATGAGGGGGAAGCGAACCACGGCTAACCAAGACCCTATTCCACCTTCAAGTGGAAACAGACTGCACCCATGCAACTTGGCTTGAGAGAACAGGAATCAAAGGGAGTGGGCAGACCCTGTCCAAAAAATGCTTTGCTGGAACAGGACGTATTGGACTCAATGGCTCAAATATTGCATCCGGCAGCGCATGAGCTGCAGTGGTCAGCGACCCATAGCTGACTGCTAGCGTCAGGGCCAGCGAACCAGAGCTGCCAAGACCCTTCTACACCTCTACGCGGTGATCGTGGATTACAGGCTGCAGCAGAGCAGACTGGCTATGGAAAAGGGGTTGAAGAGTGAATGCTAACCCGGTACTCAAAAAATGCTTGCTGAAGTTGGATGTGTTGGACCAAAAGGCGCAAATATCGCAATAAAGCTGTAAACTACGACACAACGTATTCCGTTCTCTTCACTACATTCTGCTAATTAAGCCCTTTCAGGGTTTGGTAGTGGGAGATTGAGAACGAACGAAGCCAAGCCAAATATTGCATCCTCGTGGTACACGACAACGCGATGTCCTTATCATGACCAACACATAAGAAGAAGAAATTCAAGTCTTCTATGACATGAGTTGGTGTCCAGGTGGACCCTGAACATCACTTGCTGATTGTAGAAACCAATGGGCTGGGTGTCGCAACAGCTCACAACAATAAGCCACTCATGGCAGACTGCTTGCATCAGGGACCGGCGAATCACAGCTGACACGACCCTATTCCACCTTCAAGTGGCGGCCCTAGAAGCAGACTGCACCCATGCAGCCTGGCTGAGAGAACAGGAATCAAAGATGATGAGCAAACCCACTCCAAAAAATGCTTTGCTGGAACCGGACCTGCTGGGCTGAAAGGCCCAAATTTTGCTTCTTCTTCTTCGTTCGTTCTCAATCTCCCACTACCAAACCCTGAAAGGGCTTAAGTAGCAGAATGTAGTCCAGAGAACAGAATGCGTTGTGTCGTAGTTTACAGCTTGGCTGCGATATTTGCACCTTTTGGTCCAACACATCCGACTTCATCAAGCATTTTTTGAGTACCGGGTTAGCATTCCCTCTTCGATCCCTTCTCCTTAGCCTGTCTGCTCTACTGCAGCCTGTTATCCAGGATCACCGCGTGGAGGTGTAGAAGGGTCTTGGCAGCTCTGGTTCGCTGGCCCTGATGCTAGCAGTCAGCTATGGGTCACTGACCACTGCAGTTTATGCGTGCGCTGCTCAGCATCTTGATAAATTTTGCATCCAAAAGCATTGCTTGTATTATATATCAGAAATGTATTTCCTCTGCTTAGTGTCCCATTTTCTGCTTATTTGTTTACAGCAATCTTCGAGTTCGCGGGACATCTCTCTGTGATATAGCCATTCTTGTTGTTGACATCATGCATGGGCTCGAACCACAGACAATCGAGTCTATCAACTTACTGAAGGACAGGAAAACGCCATTTGTTGTGGCTTTAAATAAGGTATGGTGTTTGGGGGGGGCGCTTTAAATGGTGTTTGGATAAGTACCTTAGTTGGTGTTTGGAGAAGGACCTTATAAGGTTGGTGTTAGGAGAAGGACCTTAGTTGGTGTTTGGGAATTATTTGGGGAGGGACTTTAAATGGTGTTTGGAGGACTTTAGATGGTGTTTGGAGAAGTACCTTAGTTGGTGTTTGGAGAAGGACCTTAGTTGGTGTTTGGAGAAGGACCTTAGTTGGTGTTTGGAGAAGGACCTTAGTTGGTGTTTGGAGAAGGACCTTAGTTGGTGTTTGGAGAAGGACCTTAGTTGGTGTTTGGAGAAGGACCTTAGTTGGTGTTTGGAGAAGGACCTTAGTTGGTGTTTGGAGAAGGACCTTAGTTGGTGTTTGGAGAAGGACCTTAGTTGGTGTTTGGAGAAGGACCTTAGTTGGTGTTTGGAGAAGGACCTTAGTTGGTGTTAGGAGAAAGACCTTGGTGTTTGGAGAAGGATCTTAGTTTGACCTCTTTTTAACAACCTTAGATGTTGTTTTGTTTCATATTTTATGGCATTTGGAGATGAACCTTTGATTGTGGCCAGTGACCCCAAGATTGTGTTTATGGAAGGGCTTTAGATGGTATTTGGAGAAATGGTAGCTAGGGAAGGGCTTTAGAGGGTATTTGAAGAAATGGTAGGGAAGGGCTTTAGAGGGTATTTGGAGAAATGGTAGTTAGGGAAGGACTTTAGAGGGTATTTGAGGAAATGGTAGTTAGGGAAGGACTTTAGAGGGTATTTGGAGAAATGGTAGTTAGGGAAGGACTTTAGAGGGTATTTGAGGAAATGGTAGTTAGGGAAGGACTTTAGAGGGTATTTGAGGAATATGATCATAAATGGTATTTGGACCATAAATTGTGTATGACAATACATAACAATCTCGAAGCCCAACCCCTGCAGACGCCAGTGAGGTAGTCCCAACTACAGTGGTTTGGCCATGTCTGTAGAATGGATGAAGATCGAGTACCAAGGCGGTCATGGGAGATAACAGACCCTCCCAGGGTGTCCCAAAGTACATTGGGAAATGTGTGTTTCTGTATGTGATCATGTGTTTTCTGTATGTGATCGTGTGTTTTCAGTATGTGTTTTCTGGATGGGATTATGTGTTTTCTGGATGGGATTGTGTGTTTTCTGTATGTGATCGTGTTTTCTGTATGTGATTGTGTGTTTTCTGTATGTGATCATGTTTTCTATATGGGATAGTGTATTTTTGTTATGTGATCTTGTTTTCTGTATGTGATTGTATGTTTTCTGTATGTGATCATGTGTTTTCTGTATGTGATTATGTGTTTTCTGTATGTGATCATGTTTTCTGTAAGTGATTGTGTGTTTTCTGTATGTGATTGTGTGTTTTCTGTATGTGATTGTGTGTGTTTTCTGTATGTGATCGCATGTTTTCTGTATGTGATCGTGTTTTCTGACTCTCCTCCCGACAGGTTGACAGACTGTATCAGTGGAAACCGCAGCCGATGGCGGATGTACAGAATACTGTTAAGAAGCAGTCGCAGCACACAAAAGATGAGTTTGACGAGCGAGCTCAGCAGGTCATTGTACAGTTGGCGCAGGAGGTAACTACATCATACCAGTCTTCTCTGTTCCTCTTTTCTGCAGGTCCTTACGGAGCATGGTGTAATCACAGTTGTTGGAGGCCCTCACAATGTCTTTTTATTTGTACTTTCAGGTGTAGTAGAGTTCTGTAGTAATCTGTGTTAGATTGTTGGGTTGCTAGTGCCATGTACATCTCTCTTTTAGTTGGTTTTATCTATGTTTAATATTTTTTTTTACTTTTTGTTCATTGGAACATGGAATCCTCATTGTCTGAATACTATCAACTCTAATATGATTGAAAACGTTACTGTTGAGAACTGTTTGGCTCAAGTGACCATCAAATCATTTGTTGGGATCTTATTGCAGGGAAAGGAGTAAACATAAACACGCGAACATACGACTACGCTAAGGCAGGCGTTAAAAAGATGAAAGAGGCAGCGAGTCAAATAATCTGGAAAGATATCGTTGTAGGAACAGGTGTTGAACAAGAGTGGGAGAGTTTTAAAACAGTTCTAGAAAAGCTAAAAGAGGAATGTGTTTCATGTAGGGAGGTAAACCCCAAGCGTAAAAAGTGGAAAACTGGAATTGTAGTGAAATGTAGAAAAGCTAAAAATAAAGCATGGACAAGATATATAGAGGCAGGTAAATCAAAAGAAACATTTAAAATATTTGGACAAGCAGAATATATCTCAGAAAGCGAATAAAACAGCAAAAATAGACTTGGAAAAAAGACTTGCTCAGAGGATCAAGACTGACAGTAAAAGCTTCTTCTCTTATGTTAGAAATAAACAAAGAACGAAAGACAAAGTAGGCCCTCTCATAGACAGTACAGGGAAAATAATAAGTGAGAATAAGGAGGCTGCTAATCTACTCAATCAGTACTTTGGCACAGTCTACACAAAAGAGGACTGCTCCAAGATCCCAGAGCCTATAGATATTTTTCAAAGAGACATGGATACAGCGGGATTAAGATCAATCTGTATTACAGAGGAAATGGTTTTTAAAAAATTGGAGGGGTTGAAAGTGGATAAATATCCAGGTCAAGATGGTATTCACCCAAAATTGCTGTATGAAATTAGAGACCAACTAGCAAAACCATTGGCTATATTATGTTCTCAATCACTTACAAAAGGGATTGTTCCACGGGATTGGAAAGATGCGGGAGTGATCCCCTTATTCAAAAAGGGCAAAAAAGCAGATCCAGCAAATTATAGACCGGTGAGTTTAACAAGCATAGTCTGTAAATTGTTAGAGTCAATAATAATCAAAGAAAACATTCTAATGCATTTAGACAAATTTGATCTAATTAGAAATAGTCAGCATGGGTTTACCAGAGGGAGATCATGCTTAACAAATCTATTAGAATTCATGGAGGAGGTTACCAAAATATTAGGTAAAGGGGAGCCAGTGGATGTTATTTATCTATATTTTGCAAAGGCCTTTGATAGAGTACCTCATCAAAGATTATTTCGAAAGTTAAAATCGCATGGAATAGGTGGGGAAGTTGCCAAATGGATTGAAAATTGGTTAACGAGAAGGCAGAGGGTGGGCATAAATAAGGAGTACTCTGAGTGGAGTGAAGTGAAAAGTGGTGTGCCACAGGGCTCAGTTTTGGGACCAATTTTGTTCTTGATATATATATATAAATGATATGGACATTGATATGAGATCCATGATTGCAAAATTTGCTGATGACACAAAACTATGCAGTAGTGTCTCATCTAAAGCGGAAGTGGATATATTTAGGTCAGATTTAGATCAAATTCTAGAATGGTCTGTAAGCTGGCAAATGGAGTTTGATGTAGATAAATGTACAGCCAACCACAAGCATAAATCCAATATGGAACATAATTACAGAATGGGAGAGAATAATCTTAGAAAGATAGATAAGGAAAGGGACCTGGGGGTTATAATAAACATGCTGGAAAGAATACAGAAAAGAGCGACAAAGCTGATAGTGGGATTCCAGAATTACAGTTACGAAGAAAGACTCAGAAAAACCGGCCTACAGTTTCTAGAAAAGAGAAGAATTCGAGGTGACTTAATACAGGTTTATAAGATGATCAGAGGAACGGATAAATTAGACTATAACAAGTTTATTTAGAAATACAACCACCTACAAGAACAAGGAGGCATAGCTACAAATTAACTAAAGAGAGGTCCAGATTAGATATTAGGAAATATTTTTTTTATTCAGAGAGTGGTGAATGCTTAGAATGCATTGCCACAGCAAGTAGTGGAGGCAGGGACAGTTTATGCATTTAAGAATAAATTGGATGCGTATAGCTTTTAGAGCAAGGTAATGTAAATGAAACTGGTTGTAAACAGACTCTGCACCAGTCACGTTAAGTTAATCCTCATTGGCCGAATACCATTAACTCTAATCCTCATTGGCCGAATACCATTAACTCTAATCCTCATTGGCCGAATACCATTAACTCTAATCCTCATTGGCCGAATACCATTAACTCTAATCCTCATTGGCCGAATACCATTAACTCTAATCCTCATTGTCTGAATACCATTAACTCTTCTTCTTCTTCTGCGTTCGTTCTCAATCTCCCGCTACCAAGCCCTGAACGTTCTAAATCTCCTGCTACCAAGCCCTGAACAGGGCTTTGCAAGTAGCAGGATGTAGTCCGGAGAACGGAATGCGTTGTGTCACTAGTTTACAGCTTGGCTGCGATATTTTCACCTTTCAGCATGACACCTCCATCTTCGGCAACACTCTAATCCTCATTATCCGAATGCTACAAACTCTAATCCAATTATGTGAATGTTACAAACTCTAATCCAATTATGTGAATGTTACAAACTCTAATCCAATTATGTGAATGTTACAAACTCTAATCCAATTATGTGAATGTTACAAACTCTAATCCTCATTGTCTGTATTCTGTTGCCACCTCTAAATCTCATCTCTATTTGCCACTTTTAAACCATCCGACCTCCCCACCTCTAATCCTTCCCCTCTCTGCCTTCCAGGGCCTGAATGCTGCCTTATTCTATGAGAACAAGAACCCCAAGGAGTACGTCTCCCTAATTCCCACCTCGGCCCACACTGGAGATGGGATGGGCAATCTGGTGGCCCTTATCTGTGACCTGTGCCAGAACATGCTGACCAAGAGGTTGATGTACAGTTCCTTCCTACAGGCTGTCGTCATGGAGGTAAGTCTTCCTGTGCAGCATGTCCTTGTATTGTCTGCGGTACAAATTTTATCTTCTTCATGGATGAACAGGTGGGCGACGGGAGCAACAGGTCGCAGTGTATTTAGCGAAATGTCACAGCCAAAAAGTAATGATGACATAAATAAACTACATAGAAGTGACCAAAGTCTCATCTTTCAGTTCCAAACCGGACATACCAGAGCCAATATCCACTTGACCCACATCAATTCCCAGCACCAGCCCTTGTGCAGACATTGCTCTCATCCTGATGAAACAGTTCGACACCTACTCATTGAGTGCAAGTCGCTTGCGGACATGAAGAAAAGATTCTCACAAGCACTGCTGACAATTGCCAACACACTGTACGGAGCAGTGGCACAACTGAAGAAGACCTGTATCTCTATTAGAATGGCTTTGGGCTGCCAAGAGAAGGCTTGCTCGGCAGCCATGGGATAATATCAACAACAACAACATCTTCATTTGCCAGTTTTTAGTAATACGAGGGTAACTAGGTCACAAACTAATATGGGCTAGCTGAAAGATATAGTTGGTAGTTTCTGAGGGTGTCATTAGGTGGCAGTCCAGCTCTGTTGGTAGTTTCTGAGGGTGTCATTAGGTGGCAGTCCAGCTCTGTTGGTAGTTTCTGAGGGTGTCATTGGGTGGCAGTCCAGCTCTGTTGGTAGTTTCTGAGGGTGTCATTGGGTGGCAGTCCAGCTCTGTTGGTAGTTTCTGAGGGTGTCATTAGGGGGCAGTCCAGCTCTGTTGGTAGTTTCTGAGGGTGTCATTAGGGGGCAGTCCAGCTCTGTTGGTAGTTTCTGAGGGTGTCATTAGGTGGCAGTCCAGCTCTGTTGGTAGTTTCTGAGGGTGTCATTGGGGGGCAGTCCAGCTCTGTTGGTAGTTTCTGAGGGTGTCATTAGGTGGCAGTCCAGCTCTGTTGGTAGTTTCTGAGGGTGTCATTAGGTGGCAGTCCAGCTCTGTTGGTAGTTTCTGAGGGTGTCATTAGGTGGCAGTCCAGCTCTGTTGGTAGTTTCTGAGGGTGTCATTGGGTGGCAGTCCAGCTCTGTTGGTAGTTTCTGAGGGTGCAAGCAGCCAGCTATGACTCGCTGGCTGCAGTCAGCTCATTCACTGTTTTAAAATGTAATATTATAGTTTTTTTTAAATAGTCAGGAACCGAGCAGTAAATAAAAATGCCAATAATAGAACATATTGAACTTTTGGCAGGAAATTTATGTAGACCGTCAACTATTCGCCAACCAGTGAACCAATACTAATCCAGGTAAACGAAGGCTATCGGGTAGTATGTATTTTAAACTGCCTGCGGGAAGGTACAAATAAATTTGGATAGATTTTTAACTAGAATTTTTGAATTTTGTCCGGGTAGCAGCCGCTAAGTCTTCTATTTTCTATTTCTGGCAAGGAGTTTTTAAACATGCTCGGCACTGAATGAGTCCAATCTCACTACCGGGAGATCAAGGGAATTTTTACCAGAAGATCCATGTGAAAAAATTCCTGTCTCCACCGTGATTGAAACCCGCAACTCCGGCACCCGAGGCGGACACCTCCGGACCACTGAGCCTCCCTTTAACATACAAAAAATGTTCTTAGTTGTGTGTGGGGGGGTGGGCCAGTTTTCTTTCCCTTACTGTCATTCAGGTACCCATTTACAGCTGGGGGGATTTGAATCTCCCCTGCCTTTGCCCTGAAGAGCGAGTCCTCTACCACAGATGATAGATTTTGATTTCATCCGAGGTAGAACACAGCCCAATCCATGCTGGGGGTTTGAGTCCGTGTCTCCAGAATAGAAGCCCGGTATCCTAACTGCCAGAGTGTTACCAGGACCTGGTAGAGGAGCAAAGACTATTAACACTGTACCCAGGCACGCACGTTGTGACAACTAAGGTGACTTGGGCTGTGACTGGCCACCCGATGCTATAGAAGCTTTACGTCACGCAAACTTCAAAAGACATGGACTTGGTGGTTTGCTGTGTATTTGTTGATGACTGTGCTCCGCAGGAAACTGGAAAGGTTTTGGTGCAGAGGATCTTAGCTTGATTGCACTCTCCACAACACTTTCTTATATAATATTAAGGGAACTCACTAATACTGTCCTCATAGAAAATGTATTTATAGAGTAATGTCCCTTGTAGCATAAACTGACTGGTCTCCTGGTGACGCAATAAACATATCCCTCATGGCACAATAAACATATTCCTTATGGCATAATAAACATATTCCTTATGGCATAATAAACATATTCCTTAAGGCACAATAAACATATTCCTTATGGCACAATAAATATATTCCTTATGGCACAATCAACATATTCCTTATGGCACAATAAACTTGTATAAAACCAACCCCGTCTACCACAAGAAATAGTCACTCCCCTCTACCACAGGATATAGTCACTCCCCTTCTACCACAGAATGTAGTAATTCACCTTCTACCACAGAATGTAGTAATTCACCTTCTACCACAGAATGTAGTAATTCACCTTCTACCACAGAATGTAGTAATTCACCTTCTACCACAGAATGTAGTAATTCATTCACCTTCTACCACAGAATGTAGTAATTCACCTTCTACCACAGAATGTAGCAATTCATTCACCTTCTACCACAGAATGTAGTAATTCACCTTCTACCACAGAATGTAGCAATTTATTCCCCTTCTGCCACAGAATGTAGTAATTCACCTTCTACTACAGAATGTAGCAATTCATTCACCTTCTACCACAGAATGTAGTAATTCCCCTTCTACCACAGAATGTAGTAATTCACCTTCTACCACAGAATGTAGCAATTCATTCACCTTCTATCACAGAATGTAGTAATTCCCCTTCTACTACATAATGTAGTAATTCACCTTCTACCACAGAATGTAGTAATTCCCCTTCTACCACAGAATGTAGTAATTCACCTTCTACCACAGAATGTAGTAATTCACCTTCTACCACAGAATGTAGCAATTCTTTCACCTTCTACCACAGAATGTAGTAGTTCATTCACTTCTACCACAGAATGTAGCAATTCATTCACCTTCTACCACAGAATGTAGTAATTCACCTTCTACCACAGAATGTAGTAATTCACCTTCTACCACAGAATGTAGCAATTCTTTCACCTTCTATCACAGAATGTAGTAGTTCATTCACCTTCTACCACAGAATGTAGCAATTCATTCACCTTCTACCACAGAATGTAGTAATTCACCTTCTACCACAGAATGTAGCAATTCATTCACCTTCTACCACAGAATGTAGTAATTTCCCTTCTACTACATAATGTAGTAATTCACCTTCTACCACAGAATGTAGTAATTCACCTTCTACCACAGAATGTAGCAATTCATTCACCTTCTACCACAGAATGTAGTAATTCCCCTTCTACTACATAATGTAGTAATTCACCTTCTACCACAGAATGTAGTAATTCACCTTCGCCCACAGAATGTAGTAATTCCCCTTCTACCACAGAATGTAGTAATTCCCCATCTACCACAGAATGTAGTAATTCACCTTCTACCACAGGATGTGGAAGTAATATTTTCTTCCTCTTGTGAAGGGATATTGACAGGGTGGCTAACCCTATGCCCAAACCTCCATTGCTGCTTCTTACGACATGCTTGGCAGGTTACAGTGTTGATAATCTGTACTTCTTTATTGGGCCACGGCAACACATGTCTGGATTATTGCTGCAACAGTCCCCTACAAAAATGAATGAACCAGAGCTTGTTTGTACATCGGATTTGTTCGGATCAGGCGACACGAGAAATTACCTGACTCGGAAAATCGTACGTCTTGTGCAGTCCATACATTTTTGCAGAAGGTCCGAACAAGATGGACTGGATATGCCCATTGAGCTCCTCCCCTAGCACCCTAGCAGCTGTTAAAATGCTCAGAACTGGTAGTTCCTTATTAGGGATACGGAAGAAACGCTAAAAAGAATCCTTAAAAATGTCTCTAGATCATTGATGTAACCCCCTGGGTGGTGCTTGCATAGAACCGTCACTCCTGGCGATAGTGTCACACAAGGTGCTCAGATAGCAGAGCAAAACATCATCGGCGAAGCTCAGTGAAAGTGAGCCACCTGAAATAACAGAACGTTCGATGACCCTTATCAAAATCAGGGGGGGGGGACTACGGTACTTCAGTTGACTGATTTC
>JAVGWX010000024.1:33496549-33736549 GCA_036924085.1 Ariolimax columbianus
ACAGAACGGATCATGAATCGGTTACGCGGTGCACCACTAGTTTCTGTAACAATTGATTGTGCACGGAGAGATGGTTAGGCCAATGCACAACCCTACCAATAAGAATTACAACTGTTACGTCCGATGTGGGTAGTGATGATAGTAGGGATGGTAGGGCCGATGTGGGTAGGGATGATAGTAGGGATGGTAGGGCCGATGTGGGTAGGGATGATAGTAGGGATGGTAGGGCCGATGTGGGTAGGGATGATAGTAGGGATGGTAGGGCCGATGTGGGTAGGGATGATAGTAGGGATGGTAGGGCCGATGTAGGTAGGGATGATAGTAGGGATGGTAGGGCCGATGTGGGTAGGGATGATAGTAGGGATGGTAGAGCCGATGTGGGTAGGGATCGTTATGGTGACATTGAGGGTGATTTGTTAATGATTGTTGTGCTTGTCAGTTTAACGATGGTGATGATGTTAGGGGCGATGGTGATGATAGGGGCGATGGTGATGTTAGGGGCGATGGTGATGTTAGGGGCGATGGTGATGTTAGGGGCGATGGTGATGTTAGGGGCGATGGTGATGTTAGGGGCGATGGTGATGAAGATAGGGGCGATGGTGATGTTAGGGGCGATGGTGATGTTAGGGGCGATGGTGATGTTAGGGGCGATGGTGATGTTAGGGGCGATGGTGATGTTAGGGGCGATGGTGATGTTAGGGGCGATGGTGATGTTAGGGGCGATGGTGATGTTAGGGGCATTGATGATGTTAGGGGCAATGATGATGTTAGGGGCGTTGATGATGTTAGGGGCAATGATGATGTTAGGGGCGTTGATGATGTTAGGGGCAATGATGATGTTAGGGGCGTTGATGATGTTAGGGGCAATGATGATGTTAGGGGCGTTGATGATGTTAGGGGCGTTGATGATGTTAGGGGCGTTGATGATGTTAGGGGCGTTGATGATGTTAGGGGCATTGATGATGTTAGGGGCGTTGATGATGTTAGGGGCGTTGATGATGTTAGGGGCGTTGATGATGTTAGGGGCGTTGATGATGTTAGGGGCGTTGATGATGTTAGGGGCGTTGATGATGTTAGGGGCGTTGATGATGTTAGGGGCAATGATGATGTTAGGGGCGTTGATTATGGTGATGATGTTAGGGGCGTTGATGATGTTAGGGGCAATGATGATGTTAGGGGCGTTGATGATGTTAGGGGCGTTGATGATGTTAGGGGCAATGATGATGTTAGGGGCGTTGATGATGTTAGGGGCGTTGATGATGTTAGGGGCGTTGATGATGTTAGGGGCGTTGATGATGTTAGGGGCGTTGATGATGTTAGGGGCGTTGATGATGTTAGGGGCGTTGATGATGTTAGGGGCATTGATGATGTTAGGGGCGTTGATGATGTTAGGGGCGTTGATGATGTTAGGGGCGTTGATGATGTTAGGGGCGTTGATGATGTTAGGGGCGTTGATGATGTTAGGGGCGTTGATGATGTTAGGGGCGTTGATGATGTTAGGGGCAATGATGATGTTAGGGGCGTTGATTATGGTGATGATGTTAGGGGCGTTGATGATGTTAGGGGCAATGATGATGTTAGGGGCGTTGATGATGTTAGGGGCGTTGATGATGTTAGGGGCAATGATGATGTTAGGGGCGTTGATGATGTTAGGGGCGTTGATGATGTTAGGGGCGTTGATGATGTTAGGGGCGTTGATGATGTTAGGGGCAATGATGATGTTAGGGGCGTTGATGATGTTAGGGGCGTTGATGATGTTAGGGGCGTTGATGATGTTAGGGGCGTTGATGATGTTAGGGGCGTTGATTATGGTGATGATGTTAGGGGCGTTGATGATGTTAGGGGCGTTGATGATGTTAGGGGCGTTGATGATGTTAGGGGCGTTGATGATGTTAGGGGCAATGATGATGTTAGGGGCGTTGATTATGGTGATGATGTTAGGGGCGTTGATGATGTTAGGGGCGTTGATGATGTTAGGGGCGTTGATGATGTTAGGGGCGTTGATGATGTTAGGGGCGTTGATGATGTTAGGGGCAATGATGATGTTAGGGGCGTTGATTATGGTGATGATGTTAGGGGCGTTGATGATGTTAGGGGCGTTGATGATGTTAGGGGCGTTGATGATGTTAGGGGCAATGATGATGTTAGAGGCGTTGATGATGTTAGGGGCGTTGATGATGTTAGGGGCAATGATGATGTTAGGGGCGTTGATTATGGTGATGATGTTAGGGCGTTGATGATGTTAGGGGCAATGATGATGTTAGGGGCGTTGATGATGTTAGGGGCGTTGATGATGTTAGGGGCAATGATGATGTTAGGGGCGTTGATGATGTTAGGGGCGTTGATGATGTTAGGGGCGTTGATGATGTTAGGGGCAATGATGATGTTAGGGGCGTTGATAATGTTAGGGGCGTTGATGATGTTAGGGGCGTTGATGATGTTAGGGGCGTTGATGATGTTAGGGGCGTTGATTATGGTGATGATGTTAGGGGCGTTGATGATGTTAGGGGCGTTGATGATGTTAGGGGCGTTGATGATGTTAGGGGCGTTGATGATGTTAGGGGCAATGATGATGTTAGGGGCGTTGATTATGGTGATGATGTTAGGGGCGTTGATGATGTTAGGGGCGTTGATGATGTTAGGGGCGTTGATGATGTTAGGGGCGTTGATGATGTTAGGGGCGTTGATGATGTTAGGGGCAATGATGATGTTAGGGGCGTTGATTATGGTGATGATGTTAGGGGCGTTGATGATGTTAGGGGCGTTGATGATGTTAGGGGCGTTGATGATGTTAGGGGCGTTGATGATGTTAGGGGCAATGATGATGTTAGGGGCGTTGATTATGGTGATGATGTTAGGGGCGTTGATGATGTTAGGGGCAATGATGATGTTAGGGGCGTTGATGATGTTAGGGGCGTTGATGATGTTAGGGGCGTTGATGATGTTAGGGGCGTTGATGATGTTAGGGGCGTTGATTATGGTGATGATGTTAGGGGCGTTGATGATGTTAGGGGCGTTGATGATGTTAATGGCGTTGATGATGTTAGGGGCGTTGATGATGTTAGGGGCAATGATGATGTTAGGGGCGTTGATTATGGTGATGATGTTAGGGGCGTAGATGATGTTAGGGGCGTTGATGATGTTAGGGGCGTTGATGATGTTAGGGGCGTTGATGATGTTAGGGGCGTTGATGATGTTAGGGGCAATGATGATGTTAGGGGCGTTGATTATGGTGATGATGTTAGGGGCGTTGATGATGTTAGGGGCGTTGATGATGTTAGGGGCGTTGATGATGTTAGGGGCGTTGATGATGTTAGGGGCAATGATGATGTTAGGGGCGTTGATTATGGTGATGATGTTAGGGGCGTTGATGATGTTAGGGGCGTTGATGATGTTAGGGGCGTTGATGATGTTAGGGGCGTTGATGATGTTAGGGGCGTTGATGATGTTAGGGGCAATGATGATGTTAGGGGCGTTGATTATGGTGATGATGTTAGGGGCGTTGATGATGTTGGGTATGGTGATGATGTTAGGGGCGTTGATGATGTTAGGGGCGTTGATGATGGTGATGATGTAAGGGGCAATGATGATGTTAGGGGCGTTGATGATGGTGATGATGTTAGGGGCAATGATGATGTTAGGGGCGTTGATGATGGTGATGATATTAGGGGCATTGATGATATTAGGGGCATTGATGATGGTGATGATGTTAGGGGCATTGATTATGTTAGGGGCGTTGATTATGTTAGGGGCGTTGATTATGTTAGGGGCGTTGATTATGTTAGGGGCGTTGATGATGCTGATGATGTTAGGGGCATTGATTATGTTAGGGGCATTAATGATGTTAGGGGCATTGATGATGTTAGGGGCATTAATGATGTTAGGGGCATTGATTATGTTAGGGGCATTAATGATGTTAGGGGCATTGATTATGTTAGGGGCGTTGATGATGCTGATGATGTTAGGGGCATTGATGATGTTAGAGGCATTGATGAAGGTGATGATGTTAGGGATATTGATGAAGGTGATAATGTTAGGGACATTGATGATGTTAGGGGCATTCATGATGGTGATGATTTTACGGGCATTGATGATGTTAGGTATGGTGATGATGTTAGGGGCATTGATGATGGTGATGATGTTAAGGGCAATGATGATGTTAGGGGCGTTGATGATGGTGATGATATTAAGGGCATTGATGATGTTAGGGGCATTGATGATGGTGATGATGTTAGGGGCATTGATGATGTTAGCCGCATTGATGATGTTAGGTATGGTGATGATGTTAGGGGCATTGATGATGGTGATGATGTTAAGGGCAATGATGATGTTAGGGGCATTGATGATGTTAGGAGCGTTGATGATGGTGATGATATTAGGGGCATTGATGATGTTAGGGGCATTGATGATGGTGATGATGTTAAGGGCAATGATGATGTTAGGGGCATTGATGATGTTAGGAGCGTTGATGATGGTGATGATATTAGGGGCATTGATGATGTTAGGGGCGTTGATGATGGTGATGATATTAAGGGCATTGATGATGTTAGGGGCATTGATGATGTTAGGAGCGTTGATGATGGTGATGATATTAGGGGCATTGATGATATTAGGGGCATTGATGATGTTAGGGGCATTGATTATGTTAGGGGCATTGATGATGGTGATGATGTTAGGGGCATTGATGATGGTGATGATGTTAGGGGCATTAATGATGTTAGGGGCGTTCATGATGGTGATGCTATTAGGGGCATTGATGATGTTAGGGGCATTGATTGTGTTAGGGGCCTTTATGATGTTAGGGGCGTTGATGAAGGTGATAATGTTAGGGGCATTGATGATGTTAGGGGCAGTGATGATGGTGATGATGTTAGGGGCGTTGATGATGTTAGGGGCATTGATGAAGGTGATGATGTTAGGGTTGTTGATAATGTTAGGGGCATTGATGATGTTAGGGGCGTTGATGATGTTTGTGGCGTTGATGAAGGTGATGATTTTAGGGGCGTTGATGATGTTAGGGGCATTGATGATGGTGATGATGTTAGGGGCGTTGATGATGTTAGGGGCATTGATGATGTTAGGGGCGTTGATGAAGGTGATGATATTAGGGACATTGTTGAAGGTGATGATGTTAGGGGCATTGATGAAGGTGGTGATGTTAGGGGCGTTTATGATGTTATGGGGCATTGATGATGTTAGGGGCGTTGATGATATTAGGGGCGTTGATGAAGGTGATGATGTGAGGGACATTGATGAAGGTGATGATGTTAAGGGCATTGATGAAGGTGATGATGTTAGGGGCATTGATGATGTTAGGGGCATTAATGATGTTAGGGGCGTTGATGATGTTAGGGGCGTTGATGAAGGTGATGATGTTAGGGGCATTGATGATGTTAGGGGCATTGATGATGGTGATGATGTTAGGGGCGTTGATGATGGTGATGATGTTAGGGGCGTTGATGATGTTAGGGGCATTGATGATGTTAGGGGCGTTGATGATGTTAGGGGCGTTGATGAAGGTGATGATGTTAGGGACATTGATTAAGGTGATGATGTTAGGGGCATTGATGAAAGTGATGATGTTAGGGGCATTGATGATGTTAGGGGCGTTGATGATGTTAGGGGCGTTGATGAAGGTGATGATGTTAGGGGCATTGATGATGTTAGGGGCATTGATGATGGTGATGATGTTAGGGGCGTTGATGATGGTGATGATGTTAGGGGCGTTGATGATGTTAGGGGCATTGATGATGTTAGGGGCGTTGATGATGTTAGGGGCGTTGATGAAGGTGATGATGTTAGGGGCGTTGATGATGTTAGGGGCATTGATGATGTTAGAGGCATTGATGATGTTAGAGGCATTGATGAAGGTGATGATGTTAGGGATATTGATGAAGGTGATAATGTTAGGGACATTGACGATGTTAGGGGCATTGATGATGGTGATGATGTTAGGGGCGTTGATGATGTTAGGGGCATTGACGAAGGTGATGATGTTACGGGCATTGATGATGTTAGGTATGGTGATGATGTTAGGGGCGTTGATGATGTTAGGGGCGTTGATGATGGTGATGATGTTAGGGGCAATGATGATGGTGATAATGTTAGGGGCAATGATGATGTTAGGAGCGTTGATGATGTTAGGAGCGTTGATGATGGTGATGATGTTAGGGGCATTGATGATGTTAGCCGCATTGATGATGGTGATGATGTTAGGAGCGTTGATGAAGGTGATGATGTTAGGGGCGTTGATGATGTTAGGGGCGTTGATGAAGGTGATGCTATTAGGGGCATTGATGATGTTAGGGGCATTGATTGTGTTAGGGGCATTCATGATATTAGGGGCGTTGATGAAGGTGATGATGTGAGGGACATTGATGAAGGTGATGATGTTAGGGGCATTGATGAAGGTGATGATGTTAGGGGCATTGATGATGTTAGGGGCATTGATGATGTTAGGGGCGTTGATGATGTTAGGGGCGTTGATGAAGGTGATGATGTTAGGGGCATTGATGATGTTAGGGGCATTGATGATGGTGATGATGTTAGGGGCGTTGATGATGGTGATGATGTTAGGGGCGTTGATGATGTTAGGGGCATTGATGATGTTAGGGGCGTTGATGATGTTAGGGGCGTTGATGAAGGTGATGATGTTAGGGACATTGATTAAGGTGATGATGTTAGGGGCATTGATGAAAGTGATGATGTTAGGGGCATTGATGATGTTAGGGGCGTTGATGATGTTAGGGGCGTTGATGAAGGTGATGATGTTAGGGGCATTGATGATGTTAGGGGCATTGATGATGGTGATGATGTTAGGGGCGTTGATGATGGTGATGATGTTAGGGGCGTTGATGATGTTAGGGGCATTGATGATGTTAGGGGCGTTGATGATGTTAGGGGCGTTGATGAAGGTGATGATGTTAGGGGCGTTGATGATGTTAGGGGCATTGATGATGTTAGAGGCATTGATGAAGGTGATGATGTTAGGGATATTGATGAAGGTGATAATGTTAGGGACATTGACGATGTTAGGGGCATTGATGATGGTGATAATGTTAGGGGCGTTGATGATGTTAGGGGCATTGACGAAGGTGATGATGTTACGGGCATTGATGATGTTAGGTATGGTGATGATGTTAGGGGCGTTGATGATGTTAGGGGCGTTGATGATGGTGATGATGTTAGGGGCAATGATGATGGTGATAATGTTAGGGGCAATGATGATGTTAGGAGCGTTGATGATGTTAGGAGCGTTGATGATGGTGATGATGTTAGGGGCATTGATGATGTTAGCCGCATTGATGATGGTGATGATGTTAGGAGCGTTGATGAAGGTGATGATGTTAGGGGCGTTGATGATGTTAGGGGCGTTGATGAAGGTGATGCTATTAGGGGCATTGATGATGTTAGGGGCATTGATTGTGTTAGGGGCATTCATGATGTTAGGGACATTGATGAAGGTGATGATGTTAGGGGCATTGATGAAAGTGATGATGTTAGGGGCGTTTATGATGTTAGGGGCATTGATGAAGGTGATGATGTTAGGGGCATTGATGAAGGACATGATGTTAGAGGCGTTGATGATGTTAGGGGCATATGATGTTAGGGGCTTTGATGGTGTTAGGGGCGTTGACGAAGGTGATGATGTTAGGGGCATTGATGATGTTAGGGGCGTTGATGATGTTAGGGCGTTGATGATGTTAGGGGCGTTGATGGTGTTAGGGGCGTTGATGAAGGTGATGATGTTAGGGGCATTGATGAAGGTGATGATGTTAGGGACATTGATGAAGGTGATGATGTTAGGGGCATTGATGATGTTAGGGGCGTTGATAATGTTAGGGGCATTGATGATGTTAGGGACATTGATGAAGGTGATGATGTTAGGGGCGTTGATGATGTTTGGGGCATTGATGAAGGTGATGATGTTAGGGGCATTGATGAAAGTGATGATGTTAGGGGCATTGATGAAGGTGATGATGTTAGGGGCGTTGATGAAGGTGATGATGTTATGGGCGTTGATGAAGGTGATGATGTTAGGGGCGTTGATGAAGGTGATGATGTTAGGGGCGTTGATGAAGGTGATGATGTTAGGGGCGTTGATGAAGGTGATGATGATGAAAATTGTGAGGAAAAGATGTTAGTGGTACCATTCGTGAGGATAATGATGGTGCCAGTATAATTTGACGATTAGACAATTTTGATAAGGAAGTTAATTGTAATGATAACTGAAGCGGTTGTGATTAGGGGAGTTGTAGTTTTCGTATTGATGATGATGATGATAGTGATATGATTGCTACGATAAGGACAACGATGATGATGCTCGTTGACTCCCTGATCAACCCCTCCCTTAATCATATCACCAGCTCCCTCACGCATCTCACACCTTCTTGAATCTCTCATTCACAACCCACTCTCTGCTAGATAAATCACGCCGCCCCCCCCCCCCCCCCCCAATCCACTGATGTGAATCATTGAATCTGCATCATCGATTACACCCTCCCATCAGTGGCGTGTCGATGGAAAGGGCATGGGGTAGCCACCGCCCCAGGCACTGTAGGAGGGAAATCCCTAAAAATATACACACCTATCATGGGCTCACTGTGTTAGTGATAACATTACAAACTTTAGAGCGAGTGGCAGAAATTTTTAAAACTGAACTTCTGATCTAAAAGACCGAGGTTCGAATCCTCTGTGAAGCCAAGGATTGTAACTAAATATTTTTGTAAACTATTGTAAAGTGTTGAAGGATATCGGTCTCCAAGGGCATTTACCTTGGCGCCATTCCTCTACCCTGGTTGTAGAGTCTTCTACCTTACTTAGTCACTCCTCTTGTACCCTGGAGTATAGAGTCTTCTACCTGACTGACGTAGTCTCTCCTCTTCTACCCTGGAGTGTAGAGTTTACCAAAGAGAACGCCAGTCTGGTCCATCTGATGCTTTTTCCTGTCCTGGCTCGTTGTCTGGTCCATCTGATGCTTCTTCCTGTCCTGACTCTTTGTCTGGTCCATCTGATGCTTCTTCCTGTCCTGACTCTTTGTCGTGTCCATCTGATGGTTCTTGCTGTCCTGGCTCTTTGTCTGGTCCATCTGATGCCTTCTTCCTGTCCTGACTCTGTCTGGTCCATCTGATGCCTTCTTCCTGTCCTGACTCTGTCTGGTCCATCTGATGCCTTCTTCCTGTCCTGGCTCTTTGTCTGGTCTATCTGATGCCTTCTTCCTGTCCTGGCTCTTTGTCTGGTCCATCTGATGCCTTCTTCCTGTCCTGGCTCTTTGTCTGGTCCATCTGATGCCTTCTTCCTGTCCTGACTCTATCTGGTCCATCTGATGCCTTCTTCCTGTCCTGACTCTTTGTCTGGTCCATCTGATGGTTCTTGCTGTCCTGACTCTTTGTCTGGTACATCTGATGGTTCTTGCTGTCCTGACTCTTTGTCTGGTACATCTGATGCCTTCTTCCTGTCCTGGCTTTTTGTCTGGTCTTCGGTTTTTAAGACACTTCTGTGACGTCATGTCAGCAGACTTAGTGTCCTCACCAATGGCACACGAGTTATTCACCTCCTTAAGTCATTTATAGGGTTTTCTCAAAGTATGTTGATGTTTAATGCTCCAGATGAGCATGTAGAGTCTTCTACCTGACTTACGTAGTCTCTCCTCTTCTACCCTGGAGTGTAGAGTCTTCAACCTGATTGACGTAGTCTCTCCTCTTCTACCCTGGAGTGTAGAGTCTTCTACCTGACTGACGTAGTCTCTCCTCTTCTACCCTGAAGTGTAGAGTTTACCAAAGAGAACGCCAGAAAAATAGATGTGGTTATTTTAAGATGTTATTAATTTCAGGGAAATAGTCCTGATTATTGTAAGAAAAAATCGATGTGATTATTTGAAGGAAATTAGATGCGATTTTAGAAGAAAAATAAATGTGATTATTTGGAGAAAAATAGATGTATTGTAAACAGTAGAGGTGATTTTTTAAGGAAATTGGATGTATTTATTGTAAGAAAAATAAATGTGATTATTTATAGAAAAATAGATATGATTATTTGTAGAAAAATAGATGTGATTATTTAAATGAAATTAAATGTTTATCTAAAGGAAAATAATAAAGAAAAGGAAGACAAAATTCTTCTGAGTTTTTAAACAAAATAAACATATCGGATGTGACAGGCCTGACATGTTTCCATTCGACTCGGCCATGATCGGTAAGGTATCAGGTTCAGCCCTTGGATGAACATGCTCCAGTTTACCTAACTGTAAACTGGTACATTCCTTTTAAGAAACGAAAAGCAGCAATTAATTGTACTGAGAATTCCACCAAATAAATAAAATAAGTTAACAAATTGTATTTTATTAATTTGAAATGTCTAACACTCCATAAACGCTGGAAAGACTAAATTAATGACTAACAACGCTACGAGCTTCAACAGTAGGATAAAAGCTAACGGTCAGGAACTCGAAGTGGTTGACCGTTTTAAATATCTTGGGTCGATTGTCAGTGATGAATGATCAAAATGTGACGTGTTGGCCAGAATAGGACAGACAATAGTGGCGCTTGCACGGCTTAACAAAATCTGGCAAGATAAACGGTTAGCACTATGCACGAAAATCAGATTAATGGGTACACTGGTCCTGTCAATATTACTCTATGCTAGTGAGACATGGACAGTTACAACTGACCTTCAGAGAAGGATACAGGCCTTGGAGATGAGATGTTTCCGAAACTTATAAACGTCACGTACAAAGATTTAGTTACAAATGAGGAAATACGAGATAGAATTACAACAGCAATAGGGCCTTTTGAAGACCTCTTGGCAACTGTCAGTAGAAGGAAACTCGCTTGGTACGGTCACATATCGAGATCAAAAGGTTTTGCAAAGACAATCCTCCACGGAAAGGTGCAAGGCAGACGACGAAGAGACGTCCCTAAACTAGATGGGAGGACAACATAAAAGAATGGACCAGTCTCCGACCAGAAGAGTCACAGGCAGTGGCTGCTGACAGAAAAGGGTGGCGTGGCGTTGTGAGGATGTCTTCATGTGTGCCCCAACGACCTCACCGGTTACGGGATGACCTGATTTGACCTGACCTGAACACTCCATCTCTGACGGAACTGCCTTTCACGCAACTATGTTTATCATCCAATTGCTACACCACTGCCTCTAGTGTTTCTATCCATCATTCCTCTCCATCTCACTTCAAACATCATTACACCCGCCACCATAGCTCGGCTCGAATAGAGAAACCATCATAAGGAATTTTTCAAGTTCAATTTCCTGGAATATGGAGCACTGCAAATTGGGAAACGGCTCTAACTTGTGATTACTTGAACCAGGTCAGAGAACCTGGATCACATACGATTATCGTATTAATATAGCTAGATCGCTGTGGGATACGTGATATTGCTTTCACTCATTGATAACAGAGAGTCAGGGGCAGCGCCTACCGTTTAAAAGGGCCCCCCAGAGATGGGATTTGCTTGTCTTCACAAGCGGAACGACCCCAGGTCAAATGAGGTCAGATCTGGAGCAATGAATGCCCCCTTTTCTTGCTCGCGTGTGCCCGTTACGACAATGATGAGGATGATGATGATGATGATGAATTCTGGCAGGGATTTTTGCTTTCCTTTTTGTTGAATATATCTCTATTTTTGTTTTTTTCGTCATCTATTTTATCTTCTTCCTCCTCACCATTTTTTTTCCGCTTCTTGCTTGCCTCATATAATTCTTATCTTTTTTATATGGCTTGACCGTGAGGGGAGCAGGGGGGGAGGGGGGGGAGGGGGGGGGAGAGTGTAATGTAGTGCCAGAGGGAGGGAGGGGGGGGGTAATGTAGTGCCAGAGGGAGGGGAGCGGGGAGGGGAGTAATGTAGTGCCAGAGGGAGGGGAGTGATGGGGGGGGGGGGTAATGTAGTGCCAGAGGGAGGGGAGCGGGGGGGGTAATGTAGTGCCAGAGGGAGGGGAGCGGGGGTAATGTAGGGCCAGAGAAAGGGGAGCGGGGAGGGGAGTAATGTAGTGCCAGAGGGAGGGGAGCGGGGAGGGGAGTAATGTAGTGCCAGAGGGAGTGGAGCGGGGAGGGGAGTAATGTAGTGCCAGAGGGAGGGGAGCGGGGAGGGGGGTAATGTAGTGCCAGAGGGAGGGGAGCGGGGAGGGGAGTAATGTAGTGCCAGAGGGAGGGGAGCGGGGGTAATGTAGTGCCAGAGGGAGGGGAGCGGGGAGGGGAGTAATGTAGTGCCAGAGGGAGGGGAGCGGGGAGGGGAGTAATGTAGTGCCAGAGGGAGGGGAGCGGGGAGGGGAGTAATGTAGTGCCAGAGGGAGGGGAGCGGGGAGGGGAGTAATGTAGTGCCAGAGGGAGGGGAGCGTGGAGGGGAGTAATGTAGTGCCAGAAAGATGGGAGCGGGGAGGGGGTGTAATGTAGTGCCAGAGGGAAGGGAGCAGGGGTAATGTAGTGCCAGAGGGAGGGGAGCGGGGGTAATGTAGTGCCAGAGGAAGCGGAGCGGGGAGGGGAGTAATGTAGTGCCAGAGGGAGGGGAGCGGGGAGGGGAGTAATGTAGTGCCAGAGGGAGGGGAGCGGGGAGTGGAGTAATGTAGTGCCAGAGGGAGGGGAGCGGGGAGGGGGGTAATGTAGTGCCAGAGGGAGGGGAGCGTGGAGGGGAGTAATGTAGTGCCAGAGGGAGGGAGCGGGGGTAATGTAGTGCCAGAGGGAGGGGAGCGGGGAGGGGAGTAATGTAGTGCCAGAGGGAGGGGAGCGGGGAGGGGAGTAATGTAGTGCCAGAGGGAGGGGAGCGGGGAGGGGAGTAATGTAGTGCCAGAGGGAAGGGAGCGGGGAGGGGAGTAATGTAGTGCCAGAGGGAGGGGAGCGGGGAGAGGAGTAATGTAGTGCCAGAGGGAGGGGAGCGGGGAGGGGGTGTAATGTAGTGCCAGAGGGAGGGGAGCAGGGGTAATGTAGTGCCAGAGGGAGGGGAGCGGGGGTAATGTAGTGCCAGAGGGAGTGGAGCGGGGAGGGGAGTAATGTAGTGCCAGAGGGAGGGGAGCGGGGAGGGGAGTAATGTAGTGCCAGAGGGAGGGGAGCGGGGAGGGGAGTAATGTAGTGCCAGAGGGAGGGGAGCGGGGAGGGGGGTTATGTAGTGCCAGAGGGAGGGGAGCGGGGAGGGGAGTAATGTAGTGCCAGAGGGAGGGGAGCGGGAGTAATGTAGTGCCAGAGGGAGGGGAGCGGGGAGGGGAGTAATGTAGTGCCAGAGGGAGGGGAGCGGGGAGGGGAGTAATGTAGTGCCAGAGGGAGGGGAGCGGGGAGGGGGTGTAATGTAGTGCCAGAGGGATGGGAGCGGGGAGGGGGTGTAATGTAGTGCCAGAGGGAAGGGAGCAGGGGTAATGTAGTGCCAGAGGGAGGGGAGCGGGGGTAATGTAGTGCCAGAGGGAGGGGAGCGGGGAGGGGAGTAATGTAGTGCCAGAGGGATGGGAGCGGGGAGGGGGTGTAATGTAGTGCCAGAGGGAAGGGAGCAGGGGTAATGTAGTGCCAGAGGGAGGGGAGCGGGGGTAATGTAGTGCCAGAGGGAGGGGAGCGGGGGGGGGGGGGAATGTAGTACCAGAGGGAGGGGAGCGGGGGTAATGTAGTGCCAGAGGGAGGGGAGCGGGGGGGGGTAATGTAGTGTCAGAGGGAGGGGAGCGGGGTGGGGTGGGGAGTAATGTAGTGCCAGAGGGAGAGGAGCGGGGGGGTAATGTAGTGCCAGAGGGAGGGGAGCGGGGGGTGTAATGTAGTGCCAGAGGGAGGGGAGCGGGGAGGGGAGTAATGTAGTGCCAGGGGAGGGGAGCGGGGGGGGGGTAATGTAGTGCCAGAGGGAGGGGAGCGGGGGGGGGTAATGTAGTGCCAGAGGGAGGGGAGCGGGGGGGTTATGTAGTGCCAGAGGGAGGGGAGCGGGGAGGGTAATGTAGTGCCAGAGGGAGGGGAGCGGGGAGGGGAGTAATGTAGTGCCAGAGGGAGGGGAGCGGGGGGGGGGGGGGGTTATGTAGTGCCAGAGGATAGCGAACATGCAATCATCAATCCATAATGTGCTTGGGTAGATCTGTTGCTCTGGACATGATAAGGTAGGGAGTGAAGGCTTATCAGGGTCAGGAAATATATGCTGACCAGGCATGTTAGTTAGGGGCAGGCAAAATATACTGATCAGGCATGTTAGTCAGGGTCAGGCAAAATATACTGATGAGGCATGTTAGTCAGGGTCAGACATGTTAGTCAGGGTCAAGCAAAATATATTGATCAGACATGTTAGTCAGGGTCAGACATGTTAGTCAGGGTCAGACAAAATATACTGATCAGACATGTTAGTCAGGGTCAGACATGTTAGTCAGGGTCAGGCAAAATATACTGATCAGGCATGTTAGTCAGGGTCAGACATGTTAGTCAGGGTCAAGCAAAATATATTGATCAGACATGTTAGTCAGGGTCAAGCAACATATATTGATCAGACATGTTAGTCAGGGTCAGACATGTTAGTCAGGGTCAGACATGTTAGTCAGGGTCAGACAAAATATACTGATCAGACATGTTAGTCAGGGTCAGACATGTTAGTCAGGGTCAAGCAAAATATATTGATCAGACATGTTAGTCAGGGTCAGACATGTTAGTCAGGGTCAGACAAAATGTACTGATCAGACATGTTAGTCAGGGTCAGACATGTTAGTCAGGGTCAGGCAAAATATACTGATCAGGCATGTTAGTCAGGGTCAGACATGTTAGTCAGGGTCAAGCAAAATATATTGATCAGACATGTTAGTCAGGGTCAAGCAAAATATATTGATCAGACATGTTAGTCAGGGTCAGACATGTTAGTCAGGGTCAGACATGTTAGTCAGGGTCAGACAAAATATACTGATCAGACATGTTAGTCAGGGTCAGACATGTTAGTCAGGGTCAGGCAAAATATACTGATCAGGCATGTTAGTCAGGGTCAGACATGTTAGTCAGGGTCAAGCAAAATATATTGATCAGACATGTTAGTCAGGGTCAAGCAAAATATATTGATCAGACATGTTAGTCAGGGTCAGACATGTTAGTCAGGGTCAGACAAAATATACTGATCAGACATGTTAGTCAAGGTCAGACATGTTAGTCAGGGTCAGACATGTTAGTCAGGGTAAGGCAAAATATACTGATTAGACATGTTAGTCAGAGTCAGGCAAAGTATACTGTTCAGACATGTTAGTCAGAGTCAGGCAAAGTATACTGTTCAGACATGTTAGTCAGGGTCAGGCAAAATATACTGTTTAGACATGTTAGTCAGAGTCAGGCAAAGTATACTGTTCAGACATGTTAGTCAGAGTCAGGCAAAGTATACTGTTCAGACATGTTAGTCAGAGTCAGGCAAAATATACTGTTCAGACATGTTAGTCAGAGTCAGGCAAAGTATACTGTTCAGACATGTTAGTCAGAGTCAGGCAAAATATACTTTGAAGACATGCTAGTTACCCTATCCTGCGCGTTGCCAGAGAATGATCGTCTGATCTCGCATGGAAAACTTCGTTTTCTATGTCGCCAGGGTGATCTTTGTTTTTCCATGTTGCTCTGTACGTGTCCGAGATGACTGCTTCGTCTCGCCGTGCAGTAACCGACATAAACGATTTCAGAACTTATTCATGGCAAGATTACCGCATACTGCGTAAGTCTTGAACTGACTTTAAAAACTAGGATTTGTATGCACGAACTAAATTATAAAAAAATCGGAGATATGTTTGCGCATGTCTTAATGTGACTTGGGGAGATGCAACATCCGTTAATGTTTCACATGCGTGGACGTTCTCATTTTCAATTCATACCTCTTGCTGTTTTCAACAATTCCGTCAACTCGTCGGATTCTCGGCCTTCTTGACTAACCTGGAAACTTGGTTCGCGCGTCGAGCAGGTTTGGAGACATTCTTGTTACGTGACTCAGTCTTGCTTTATCCACCTGAACGTATAGTTACATTGTGAGCTAGAGTTCTCTGTCTTGGGTAAGAATCGGCGCTGGAGTTGTCTGTCTAGGGCTAGGCTAGGCGCTGTAGTTGCCGGCAATAGCTGGAGTTGTCTGTCTAGGGCCATGCTAGACGCTGTAGTTGCCGACAAAAGCTGGATTTGTCTTTCTTGGGTCAGGCTCGGCGCTGTAGTTGCCGACAATAGCTGGAGTTGTCTGTCTAGGGCCAGGCTAGACGCTGTAGTTGCCGACAAAAGCTGGAGTTGTCTGTCTTGGGTCAGGCTAGGCGCTGGAGTTGTCTGTCTAGGGTCAGGCTCGGCGCTGTAGTTGCCGACAATAGCTGGAGTTGTCTGTCTAGGGCCAGGCAAGGCGCTGCAGTTGCCGACAATAGCTGGAGTTGTCTGTCTAGGGTCATGCTAGGCGCCGTAGTTGCCGACAATAGCTGGAGTTGTCTGTCTAGGGTCAGGCTAGGCGCCATAGTTGCCGACAATAGCTGGAGTTGTCTGTCTAGGGTCAGGCTAGGCGCTGTAGTTGCCGACAATCCGTGGCGTTATAGGATATCCGTAACATCACAATCGCCGTACGATATAAACGCACAACCTGTAAGGTTGCAGTCGCTTTAGATGACTGAACCACTTCATTATTTCCCTATCCATGTGTTCGGTGCATGGTTTTGTTTCCAGAATTTGTAGGAAGTCATCATTCCTCATTCGGTCTGTTGTAGTAACGTTTTTTATTTTTTTTCAAGCATTACATCTCCAGCGACCAAACCATGTCTCTAGCGACCAAACCATTTCACACGCGACCAAACCATGTCTCACGCGACCACACCAAGTCTTTAACGACCAAATCATATCTGAAGCACCAAACCATGTCTCACACAACCACACAGTTCCCGCCGGAGCAAGGGGAGTTTAGGATGCCTGAACATGTTAAAGCTTAAAGCTACATGAATGCATGTCAAGGTCACTCACTGTCTCAGCAAAGGAGAACAGAGTTGGGTTAAGGAATGTGGACAGGTAGAAACTGACCACTGGCCTTCCGATTTTGGTAGGGGGAGATTGATTGACAGACGAAATTGGCAACGGGGCTTGCTGCGAGAGAATGAGTGACAGGTGTGCAAAGTGTTTCGTTCCAATTGGAATTGAAGATGACCATACCTGAGATCGATTGGTCAAGCTCTGGCCTTGCTTGAGGATATATAACTCGAGACAAAGTTTAGCTCGAGAGGCTGGATGAGAGATGGAGAGTGAGGGAGAGAGAGGCTGTATGGAGGAGATTGAGAGAGAGAGAGAGAGACTGAATGTAGATAGTGTGTTTAACTCACCGACTTTAGATAGAGGAGCGATTGATAGACGGTTGGACGAATGTTTAGTGATAGAACAGGATCGCTCAAATAGGTGTGTGAGTTTTGCATTAATGGATAATCTGAAAGTGTGTTTGTAAGCAAGGACACATTGTGAACGAGTTATGTCGAGATCGCCCGCCTGAGGGGATTTCAGTGAGGAAGAGTATTTGATAAGGTGTGTTGAAGACGCAGTTAAGGCGATGTGTGTGTGATGTAATTGCAAGGCAATAGAACTGGGTTTTTAGATAGTTGGGAATTCCATCAATAGCTAATGCTTACAATTCCCGTTTTAGTAGAATGTTTAGTTAAGATATGTATTATATTGTGTTTGTAATTTCTCTACTCATTCTATGATATGAGTATGATATAATAAATATGCCACCTGCTGTGTGATATGTCATTTACTGAGTATGATCATGATGATGTGGATGAGTGTGAGAATGTTCTAAGTTAGATCATGGCAGCAGAGGGTCTGTTACACGTTAGGGTCTGTTACACGTTATTATTATTTTGGTGCCTGTTGACCACGGATAGTCGTGGTAGATTTATAAATATAGTGCGTGTGTAGCTATAGATCTTGATTTGCACGTTTAACATAAGTGTCGCAGTTATATATAACTTGTGTGTGTAGTTAGGAATAGAGGAGCAGCTAGTGGTTAGAGTGTTAGTACCATAGACAGCTTTTCCAATCATCTGACTGGTAAGTGTGACATTTTTCTTCCACCCATTGTTGTATTATTGACAAGACTTCTTGCGTACTTGACAGTCTTATAAATTTTTTTGGTGGGCCAGACGGGTTTATTCAATATGTCGAGGTTGGACAATGTTAAACAATGTTATCATTGTCTAGCTTTTGGACATTTGTCTATAGGATGCCCTAATTTTCTTCGGAATATTAACAGTTCCTGGAGAAGAGGAGGACTGTTTGTCAAAAACAAGCCTTTCATGGCACGAGCTACAGTCAGCGATAAGTGGGAGGACAAAAGTCAACTACAAAACCAGCTAAGAGAACTAACAGGCAGAGTTATTCGGCTGGAAAGACAGGAAAACGACCTCCAATGGAAGCTACGACAGCTGTTGCAACAGTTTGAAAACGGAGCTTTCAAACCAGCTAGGAAGGAGAGAAGAAATCAAGAAATCACAGGAGTAAACACGGCCCAGTATTTTGGAAGGGGACAGAGTGGTAGGAAAGTGAGTAGGAAGCCCGTACAACTTCCACATTCCGATCCGTGGAGGGACAGAGGTGGAAATCTCAGGACGGACGTGTGTGTACGACTGGAAAGAGGTGTCAAAAAGGGGAGTTTGACCCAGGTGGAGAGGCCAAGTCAAGTGAGGGGAGGAGGAATGGTTGGGCAGAAGTTTGAATCGGGCAGATTCTTAGCCCACAAGAGGCCTTTTGCACGGTTACAGATGGAGAGGCAGAACAGGAGCTATCAAAGAGACTTTGAGCACGAGGCGGATGGACAGAAAGAAAGAGATACATGTTTTGTGTATCCAGAAAAGTTAGGGACGGAGGGCAGGTTACGCAATGCAAACGAGACAAACGTTCGCTCAGAGGTCCAGATAAAATGTTACCGCATCGGACAGTGTAGGCCGAGAATTCAGGAAGAGGGTATTACGTCGATTAACATGGTCGGGAGTGCTGAAAGGGGCCAAGTTTACCAGGAATTTGTGGTCAAGCCTGGTAGAAAATTAGTTAAAGTCAACGAAGAATCGAACAAGGAAATAGTCGGAGATTCGTCAGATAAAGAGGAAAGGAGAGGAGGAGGAATGGTGGCAGGACCAGCTATGGTTTCGTGCCCACCCAAGCCAGGTTCTAGCCATGCGGGAGAAGTGGTTGAACAGACCGAAAGAAGGGACAACCTTTCGGCCACCGAGGAAGGAAGTGGAAATGACGCACAGTTGGAATGCGAAACGGACGCACCAACGGCAGACAACAAAGGAGGAACAGAGTTTCTAAGGAAAACGAAGAAAAGGGAAAGACAGGTTAACCACAGCCAGGACAGCGAACCAGTCATCGAAGCAAAGATGAAAAGATCTCAGTTCGAGATAAGCCAACAGTCAAACGAACAGTGTGAAAAGTTTTTCCCACAAATAGTGAATACAGATGGACGGAAGGCTGAAGTAGCGAACGATGTAAGTGTACGTAACACTACCAGAGAACCGGTGGGTACGAACCAACCAACCGAGAAACAAACAGACCAGACGATCGGCGTTTTACAGGAGGAAATCGCGCAGCAATCAGAGACAGCTGATGGGGCAACGCATAGTCTGGTTAAAATAAGCAGTAGTGATAAGGAACGGTTGATGCAATGTTTACTGACGCTAGCCAAAAACATGGAATTCAGAAATGGAATTAGGTAAAGTCGTGTGGAGTACTTACACACATGGGCTATCATGTGAAACGCCAGTTAATGTATGCATTTGCATAAAATTTGTTTCATCTACCGTTATCCTTGAGAAACGGAGATTTGGATAATTAGGGGGTAGGGTATAGAGAAGGAGGAATGACCAGATGTTAAAAATTCCTTTGAATTCGTTGTCTGAAGTACACGACAGACAATGAGCGGACGGTCAGTCGGAAGCGAAGACTGACCGAGATCAAAGAGACATTTCCGACCAGAGAAACGGACAAGAGACGCAGGATAGCTGGATGCGCCAGGTAATGATTACGCGACGCAGGGTAACACGTGGACGTGATGTTTCGGTTAATATCTGACCAGGTAGCTTTGATGCGGGGAATTTGGGGAAATAGCGGTGAATTAGTTAGATCACAATACTCGGTTTTGATTCCTCGGGACAAAGACTGCACCTGGACTAGTAGGGTTACAGCATGACGTAATTCGACAGGTGGACGATTCGGTTTTTGACTCAGACATAGTTTAGTATCTGATTAAGTTACAACTTAGTCATAGTTTAGTGACATAGTCTAGTAGAACTTAGTCATAGTTTAGTATCTTATAAAGGGGGCATTAACAGGTGCTCATCTGTGGGGCACGAGCAGGAGTGAAGGTTGATGGCACTTGGTCATGTTTATGTGTGTAAATATTTTGATATTTGGATTTTGACAAGCGTATTACTTGCACTTTAATTGATTGTTGTTGGTTTGTTGAAACATGATTATGTGTCCTCACATAAGTATCAAGGTGTGGTACGGACTGAAATACTGATATCATGAGTATGCGTGCAAATATTTTGACATTTGTATTTGGTGTTTGGGTTTTGACTAATGGTATTACTTGCATTTTTAGTGGGTTGTATGGTCGATATAGTATGCATTGAATTTTTCTTTATTTTGTTGTTGTTTTTTTTGTTGTTGTTGTTGAATCGTCATGTTTACAGGTATTTGATACAGGTTATTTAGGTGATCTACAGAGCAGTATATCTCATCCAGACTGTAGGCCTCCGCAAGCACAAGTCACCACGAGTTCCAGAATCACATGTATGTGGAGTCTTTGCAGAGAAGACTACATTGATCAGAAGTTTTAATATTGACTATGACATATGTTGTCAAATATCGTTTTTGTGGGAAACATAAAGAATTTTGCTGTTTTCTTTGAGAGGGGATAGCTGTCAAGAGAGACAATGATAACTAGCCTGAGGATAACCCACGTAAATTCGTGGCCTCACAGGAGTTAGTATGAAGTGAATCGTCGGCCAGGCGTGTAATGAAACCGCCTGAGAAAATTGACCTGAACTGGTCGAGTGTAACAATGAAGGTTCGTGTCCTTAGAGGAAGGCACGGGAAACAGGGCGAGGTATATTGACCTCAATGAGTAAGGAGAATTCCTTAAGGTGTTTCTGTTTTGATGAGTTAAAGGTCCCGCAGGGACAGACTTAGGTGAATTTGACTGTAAAACGATGTAAAAGTGGTGGTTTGTGTTGTAAAAACTCCCAGCCACAGTGTTTTTCTTCTGCTTGTATTGATTGTGTATGTATTACAAAAAGTTTATATGTATCAAATGACATGTCTTTTTATGCATGTACGATGTGAGTGAAGTTGTAAACAGGAGTAGTATTTACATTTTGGATAGTAGAGACGAAAATGGTGGTCATTTGCCAGATGAAAAAAATGACCATCCATGTTTCGGTCTGTAGTTTAGGGAGGTAATGTAACAGTTCCCGCCGGAGCAAGGGGAGTTTAGGATGCCTGAACATGTTAAAGCTTAAAGCTACATGAATGCATGTCAAGGTCACTCACTGTCTCAGCAAAGGAGAACAGAGTTGGGTTAAGGAATGTGGACAGGTAGAAACTGACCACTGGCCTTCCGATTTTGGTAGGGGGAGATTGATTGACAGACGAAATTGGCAACGGGGCTTGCTGCGAGAGAATGAGTGACAGGTGTGCAAAGTGTTTCGTTCCAATTGGAATTGAAGATGACCATACCTGAGATCGATTGGTCAAGCTCTGGCCTTGCTTGAGGATATATAACTCGAGACAAAGTTTAGCTCGAGAGGCTGGATGAGAGATGGAGAGTGAGGGAGAGAGAGGCTGTATGGAGGAGATTGAGAGAGAGAGAGAGAGACTGAATGTAGATAGTGTGTTTAACTCACCGACTTTAGATAGAGGAGCGATTGATAGACGGTTGGACGAATGTTTAGTGATAGAACAGGATCGCTCAAATAGGTGTGTGAGTTTTGCATTAATGGATAATCTGAAAGTGTGTTTGTAAGCAAGGACACATTGTGAACGAGTTATGTCGAGATCGCCCGCCTGAGGGGATTTCAGTGAGGAAGAGTATTTGATAAGGTGTGTTGAGGACGCGGTTAAGGTGATGTGTGTGTGATGTAATTGCAAGGCAATAGAACTGGGTTTTTAGATAGTTGGGAATTCCATCAATAGCTAATGCTTACAATTCCCGTTTTAGTAGAATGTTTAGTTAAGATATGTATTATATTGTGTTTGTAATTTCTCTACTCATTCTATGATATGAGTATGATATAATAAATATGCCACCTGCTGTGTGATATGTCATTTACTGAGTATGGTCATGATGATGTGGATGAGTGTGAGAATGGTCTAAGTTAGATCACGGCCAAGGGGACGGCGTGGCCTAGTGGATAAGTGGCACGGCTCACAATCCGAAGGTGCTGGGTTCGATCCCCATCACAGCACCGGCCGTTACCCCGGGGAAGCAAACCCTTAGAAAATGCAGGAGGAAGCAGACCCTTACATAAAATGCATGCTGAAGTCGGATGCATTGGGCCGACAGGCGCAAAATAAAAACACAGTGCAACGCACACCGCCTTGGGGATTAGAGAAATAAGGCGAACGCAAAAAAAAAAAAAAAAAAAAAAAAAAAAAGATCACGGCCAGGGCAAAGAAATAGAGGATCTGTTACACATGTCTCACGCGACCAAACTATATCTCACGTGACCAAACCATGTCTCCTACGACCAAACCATGAATTTCTCTGTCTGTCTATATAGTACAGTTTACATACGAGGAAGCGTGACCACTCTCATCTGACCTGCTAAGGAAACTACTGAACATAAAATGGCAAGATAGGATCACAGATGTGGGAGTTCTTTAGCGGGCTGGCATGACAAGCATCCACACAACTCTGTGCAAATCGCAGCTTAGATGGACTTGCAAAAAAAAAAAAATACTTTATGAGTTAGACAAGCGAGATCGCGGTGGCCAAATAAAACTTTAGAAAGCATCACTGAAGGACTGCGACATTGACCCAGATAACTGGGAGAACTTTGATCGCTTATCGCTTCGCCTGGAGCAGTAAAGTATCTGTAGGCACGACACATATGGAACAGACACGAATCGTTGAAGCTGTATGAAGTCGGACGACACGGAAGGTAAGAGACGAGTTGTCTCCGACTGACGGTCAGACAGTTTCTCACGAACCCTTTCCAGGACTATCAGATGAAAATGTGGCCCTCTTCGATTGGTTTCATCAGCCCCTACGAACCAACTCCAGGACTAACAGATGACAATGTGGTCCTCTCCGAAAACGATGGACAAAAAACAACACATATGTCACGAATGGCTGCCCCCACTAGCTGTCAAATTTATACATTTCCCTCATGTTTTTCTAATGGGATATTTTTAAGCAAAATATAGTTTGCGAAACATTGTCACCGAAATGCATTTAAAGAAAAATGAATACCTCATTTAGCCGACATCTGCTGCATCATGAGATATTTCTAATACGACTTCACATATCCAAGACTGTCAGGGTTTCCGCATTTTTGTAGACAGAACTTTGTAGCGTTTGCTGACTTTCCTAAACATCAGAGCATCTCATATTCCTTCAAGTAAACATGCGTGCATAGATCGACACTGCTTCTGGACAATATCTATCTACGTCACTTCCAGAAAACCCGTCCCTTCTCAAACATACATATTATTTTGGAGATTATTACATCGTTGGCTGTCGAAATTGATGTTTTGTCCGACATCACAACACGCTATTGACGTATCAACCCGTTCTTGTTTCACCATATCTGCCATTATCTGGAAACTGTTCTACCAGATCACACCAACAAAAAAGCTGCGTTCTCAATCAACGTGTTGAAAGTGTGTGTTTTGGTTCCAGACGGCTTGACAGGACCATCATTATCGCATGTCCTTGTCAGGTCCTAGAGGACAAACACAGCAACTAAGAAGGATCCAGACTTGTCATAAAGGAGGCTTGAATTTAGTACAATAGAATGACTTTGTGACTAATGTGGGAAAATGTTGGAGGAAGCAATCAAAGCAGGATGTGAACAGACGAAGCTGGAGTTGGATGGGGCACACTTTAAATAAAATTAATGATATAATTAAAAAGCAGAGAGGGGGGGGTTGCAACCAGACACACACTACACACACATCACACACACGCCATACTCACGCCACACACACATGATGAAGTTAGATCCAAGCAGACGTGAAGAAGACATGTAAAGAGTTAGAACTGCTAGAAACGGATTGTAATGTTTGGTGTGTTTTTGTTTAAATTATGTACTCTCTGAATTGGCTTGGCTTGGCTCCGTTCGTCCTCAATCTCCCGCTTGAAACTCTGAAAGGGCTTAAGTAGCAGAATGTAGTCCAGAGAACGGAATGCTTTGTGTCGTAGTTTACAGCTTGACTGCGATATTTGAACCTTTCGGTCCAACACATCCGACTTCCGCAAGCATTTTTTGAGTACCAGGTTAGCATTTCCTCTTCGATCCCTTCTCCTTAGCCAGTCTGTCCTGCTGCAGCCTGTTATCCAGGATCACCGCGTGGAGGTGTAGAAGGGTCTTGGCAGCTCTGGTTCGCTGGCCCTGACGCTAGCAGTCAGCTATGGGTCGCTGACCACTGCAGCTCATGCGCTGCTCAGCATCTTGATCCCCTCTTAGGAATTGATAAGTTTTGTTGAAATTCTGTGCTCTCCAGGGAATTGATAAGTTTTGTTGAAAGTCTGTGCTCTCCAGGGAATTGATGTTTTGTTGAAATTCTGTGCTCTCCAGGGAATTGATGTTTTGTTGAAATTCTGTGCTCTCCTGGGATATGATAAGTTTTGTTGAAATTCGGTGCTCTCCAGGGAATTGATGTTTTGTTGAAATTAGCTATCGCGGCTGAAAGCGAGCAATGCTGGGACAAAAACTGACAGACCAATCACGAACCCAGTCCCTACGCTGTGAGAGGCAAACGCTGTTAGTTCTCTGCCAGTTGAGCTGATCTTACTGGGCGTGTTGGTAGCAACACACTAACAAACAACGCAGCTGGAAACCTCGTTATGTCGGAATTTTTATTTTTTTAATTGCGTTCGCCTTATGTTTCTAGTCCCCAAGGCGGTGTGCGTTGCACTGTGGTTTTTATTTTGCGCCTGTCGGCCCAGTACATCCGATTTCAGCATACATTATATGTAAGGGCCTGCTTCCTCCTGAATTTTCTAAGGGTTTGCGTCCCCGAGGTAACAGCCGGTGCTGTTATGGGAATCGAACCCAGCACCTTCTGATTGTGAGCCGTGTCACTTAACCACTAGCCCACGCCGTTCAAAAATTTGAAAGAAACCACCTCTCTACCACTACTATTACCACTACTACTACCACTACTACTACTACTACTACTACTACTACCACAACTACCACCACTACCACTACTACTACTACCACCACTACTACTACCACTACTACCACCACCACTACAACTACTACTACTACCACTACCACCACTACTACTACCACTACTACCACCACCACTACAACTACTACCACTACAACTACTACTACTACCACTACTACTACCACTACTACTACTACCACTACCACTACTACTACTACCACTACCACTACTACTACTGCTACCACTACTACCACTACTACAACTACTACTACCACTACCACTACTACTACTACTACCACTACTACCACTTCTACCACTACTACTACCACTGCTACCAATACTACTACTACTACCACTACCACCACTTGTTTCTCATCTTTCTGTATCATCCGAATGCCTCCACTTTTTAAAACCTTGTTATTTTTAACTTGTTCTAGTATTTTTTTTCGTATTCTTCCTCCTGTTTTTCATATCCTATTTTCCCACTTCTTCCCCTTTTCTGTCTTCTTCCTCCGTTTCTTCTACATTGCATTTGTTCCGATTGTTCGTTCCTCAACCTTGTCTTTCTTCTAATCCCTCTTCTCTTGATTATACATAATCTTTTGTTGGCTCAAACTGCTAACAATTGTGTTTGGACAATTAGTCTTCTTTTGTTGTCATATACCTACGTTCATGGCGATTACAATCTCAAACCATACATTCTGTCCTAGACACAATTACATTGATCATGTCTGATAAACGAATCCGTTCGATGTGCAAGACGATTTTCCTGCATTCGACACTAAGGGGAAGCAATTTCCGAAACACGCAGACGGGGGAGATAATTGCATCGGGCAAAACGATTTGTCTTACTAAATTATTGCGAGAGGCAAATAATACGAGAGGTTTGATTGCCTCATTCTTCTAGAGATGTGTTCTAGACGAGAGGTTTGATTGCCTCATTCTTCTAGAGATGTGTTTTAGACGAGAGGTTTGATTGCCTCATTCTTCTAGAGATGTGTTTTAGACGAGAGGTTTGATTGCCTCATTCTTCTAGAGATGTGTTTTAGACGAGAGGTTTGATTGCCTCATTCTTCTAGAGATGTGTTTTAGACGAGAGGTTTGATTGCCTCATTCTTCTAGAAATGTGTTTTAGACGAGAGGTTTGATTGCCTCATTCTTCTAGAGATGTGTTTTAGACGAGAGGTTTGATTGCCTCATTCTTCTAGAGATGTGTTTTAGACGAGAGGTTTGATTGCCTCATTCTTCTAGAGATGTGTTCTAGACGAGAGGTTTGATTGCCTCATTCTTCTAGAGATGTGTTTTAGACGAGAGGTTTGATTGTCTCATTCTTCTAGAGATGTATTTTAGACGAGAGGTTTGATTGCTTCATTCTTCTAGAGATGTGTTTTAGACGAGAGGTTTGATTGTCTCATTCTTCTAGAGATGTGTTTTAGACGAGAGGTTTGATTGCCTCATTCTTCTAGAGATGTGTTTTAGACGAGAGGTTTGATTGCCTCATTCTTCTAGAGATGTGTTTTAGACGAGAGATTTGATTGCCTCCTTCTTCTAGAGATGTGTTTTAGACGAGAGGTTTGATTGCCTCATTCTTCTAGAGATGTGTTTTAGACGAGAGGTTTGATTGCCTCATTCTTCTAGAGATGTGTTTTAGACGAGAGGTTTGATTGCCTCATTCTTCTAGAGATGTGTTTTAGACGAGAGGTTTGATTGCCTCATTCTTCTAGAGATGTGTTTTAGACGAGAGGTTTGATTGCCTCATTCTTCTAGAGATGTGTTTTAGACGAGAGGTTTGATTGCCTCGTTCTTCTAGAGATGTGTTTTAGACGAGAGGTTTGATTGCCTCATTCTTCTAGAGATGTGTTTTAGACGAGAGGTTTGATTGCCTCATTCTTCTAGAGATGTGTTTTAGACGAGAGGTTTGATTGTCTCATTCTTCTAGAGATGTGTTTTAGACGAGAGGTTTGATTGCCTCATTCTTCTAGAGATGTGTTTTAGACGAGAGGTTTGATTGCCTCCTTCTTCTAGAGATGTGTTTTAGACGAGAGGTTTGATTGCCTCATTCTTCTAGAGATGTGTTTTAGACGAGAGATTTGATTGCCTCATTCTTCTAGAGATGTGTTTTAGACGAGAGGTTTGATTGCCTCATTCTTCTAGAGATGTGTTTTAGACGAGAGGTTTGATTGCCTCATTCTTCTAGAGATGTGTTTTAGACGAGAGGTTTGATTGCCTCATTCTTCTAGAGATGTGTTTTAGACGAGAGGTTTGATTGCCTCATTCTTCTAGAGATGTGTTTTAGACGAGAGGTTTGATTGCCTCATTCTTCTAGAGATGTGTTTTAGACGAGAGGTTTGATTGCCTCATTCTTCTAGAGATGTGTTTTAGACGAGAGGTTTGATTACCTCATTCTTCTAGAGATGTGTTTTAGACGAGAGGTTTGATTGCCTCATTCTTCTAGAGATGTGTTTTAGACGAGAGGTTTGATTGCCTCATTCTTCTAGAGATGTGTTTTAGACGAGAGGTTTGATTGCCTCATTCTTCTAGAGATGTGTTTTAGACGAGAGGTTTGATTGCCTCATTCTTCTAGAGATGTGTTTTAGACGAGAGGTTTGATTGCCTCATTCTTCTAGAGATGTGTTTTAGACGAGAGGTTTGATTGCCTCATTCTTCTAGAGATGTGTTTTAGACGAGAGGTTTGATTGCCTCATTCTTCTAGAGATGTGTTTTAGACGAGAGGTTTGATTGCCTCATTCTTCTAGAGATGTGTTTTAGACGAGAGGTTTGATTACCTCATTCTTCTAGAGATGTGTTTTAGACGAGAGGTTTGATTGCCTCCTTCTTCTAGAGATGTGTTTTAGACGAGAGGTTTGATTGCCTCATTCTTCTAGAGATGTGTTTTAGACGAGAGGTTTGATTGCCTCATTCTTCTAGAGATGTGTTTTAGACGAGAGGTTTGATTTCCTCATTCTTCTAGAGATGTGTTTTAGACGAGAGGTTTGATTGCCTCATTCTTCTAGAGATGTGTTTTAGACGAGAGGTTTGATTGCTTCATTCTTCTAGAGATGTGTTTTAGACGAGAGGTTTGATTGCCTCATTCTTCTAGAGATGTGTTTTAGACGAGAGGTTTGATTGCCTCATTCTTCTAGAAATGTGTTTTAGACGAGAGGTTTGATTGCCTCATTCTTCTAGAGATGTGTTTTAGACGAGAGGTTTGATTGCCTCATTCTTCTAGAGATGTGTTTTAGACGAGAGGTTTGATTGCCTCATTCTTCAAGAGATGTGTTTTAGACGAGAGGTTTGATTGCCTCATTCTTCTAGAGATGTGTTTTAGACGAGAGGTTTGATTGCCTCATTCTTCTAGAGATGTGTTTTAGACGAGAGGTTTGATTGCCTCATTCTTCTAGAGATGTGTTCTAGACGAGAGGTTTGATTGCCTCATTCTTCTAGAGATGTGTTTTAGACGAGAGGTTTGATTGTCCCATTCTTCTAGAGATGTGTTTTAGACGAGAGGTTTGATTGCTTCATTCTTCTAGAGATGTGTTTTAGACGAGAGGTTTGATTGTCTCATTCTTCTAGAGATGTGTTTTAGACGAGAGGTTTGATTGTCTCATTCTTCTAGAAATGTGTTTTAGACGAGAGGTTTGATTGCCTCATTCTTCTAGAGATGTGATTTAGACGAGAGGTTTGATTGCCTCATTCTTCTAGAGATGTGTTTTAGACGAGAGGTTTGATTGCCTCATTCTTCTAGAGATGTGTTTTAGACGAGAGGTTTGATTGCCTCATTCTTCTAGAGATGTGTTTTAGACGACAGGTTTGATTGTTTCATTCTTCTAGAGATGTGTTTTAGACGAGAGGTTTGATTGCCTCATTCTTCTAGAGATGTGATTTAAACGAGAGGTTTGATTGCCTCATTCTTCTAGAGATGTGTTTTAGACGAGAGGTTTGATTGCCTCATTCTTCTAGAGATGTGTTTTAGACGAGAGGTTTGATTGCCTCATTCTTCTAGAGATGTGTTTTAGACGAGAGGTTTGATTGCCTCATTCTTCTAGAGATGTGTTTTAGACGAGAGGTTTGATTGCCTCATTCTTCTAGAGATGTGTTTTAGACGAGAGGTTTGATTGCCTCATTCTTCTAGAGATGTGTTTTAGACGAGAGGTTTGATTACCTCATTCTTCTAGAGATGTGTTTTAGACGAGAGGTTTGATTGCCTCCTTCTTCTAGAGATGTGTTTTAGACGAGAGGTTTGATTGCCTCATTCTTCTAGAGATGTGTTTTAGACGAGAGGTTTGATTGCCTCCTTCTTCTAGAGATGTGTTTTAGACGAGAGGTTTGATTGCCTCATTCTTCTAGAGATGTGTTTTAGACGAGAGGTTTGATTGCCTCATTCTTCTAGAGATGTGTTTTAGACGAGAGGTTTGATTTCCTCATTCTTCTAGAGATGTGTTTTAGACGAGAGGTTTGATTGCCTCATTCTTCTAGAGATGTGTTTTAGACGAGAGGTTTGATTGCCTCATTCTTCTAGAGATGTGTTTTAGACGAGAGGTTTGATTGCCTCATTCTTCTAGAGATGTGTTTTAGACGAGAGGTTTGATTGCCTCATTCTTCTAGAGATGTGTTTTAGACGAGAGGTTTGATTGCCTCATTCTTCTAGAGATGTGTTTTAGACGAGAGGTTTGATTGCCTCATTCTTCTAGAGATGTGTTTTAGACGAGAGGTTTGATTGCCTCATTCTTCAAGAGATGTGTTTTAGACGAGAGGTTTGATTGCCTCATTCTTCTAGAGATGTGTTTTAGACGAGAGGTTTGATTGCCTCATTCTTCTAGAGATGTGTTTTAGACGAGAGGTTTGATTGCCTCATTCTTCTAGAGATGTGTTCTAGACGAGAGGTTTGATTGCCTCATTCTTCTAGAGATGTGTTTTAGACGAGAGGTTTGATTGTCCCATTCTTCTAGAGATGTGTTTTAGACGAGAGGTTTGATTGCTTCATTCTTCTAGAGATGTGTTTTAGACGAGAGGTTTGATTGTCTCATTCTTCTAGAGATGTGTTTTAGACGAGAGGTTTGATTGTCTCATTCTTCTAGAAATGTGTTTTAGACGAGAGGTTTGATTGCCTCATTCTTCTAGAGATGTGATTTAGACGAGAGGTTTGATTGCCTCATTCTTCTAGAGATGTGTTTTAGACGAGAGGTTTGATTGCCTCATTCTTCTAGAGATGTGTTTTAGACGAGAGGTTTGATTGCCTCATTCTTCTAGAGATGTGTTTTAGACGACAGGTTTGATTGTCTCATTCTTCTAGAGATGTGTTTTAGACGAGAGGTTTGATTGCCTCATTCTTCTAGAGATGTGATTTAAACGAGAGGTTTGATTGCCTCATTCTTCTAGAGATGTGTTTTAGACGAGAGGTTTGATTGCCTCATTCTTCTAGAGATGTGTTTTAGACGAGAGGTTTGATTGCCTCATTCTTCTAGAGATGTGTTTTAGACGAGAGGTTTGATTGCCTCATTCTTCTAGAGATGTGTTTTAGACGAGAGGTTTGATTGCCTCATTCTTCTAGAGATGTGTTTTAGACGAGAGGTTTGATTGCCTCATTCTTCTAGAGATGTGTTTTAGACGAGAGGTTTGATTACCTCATTCTTCTAGAGATGTGTTTTAGACGAGAGGTTTGATTGCCTCCTTCTTCTAGAGATGTGTTTTAGACGAGAGGTTTGATTGCCTCATTCTTCTAGAGATGTGTTTTAGACGAGAGGTTTGATTGCCTCCTTCTTCTAGAGATGTGTTTTAGACGAGAGGTTTGATTGCCTCATTCTTCTAGAGATGTGTTTTAGACGAGAGGTTTGATTGCCTCATTCTTCTAGAGATGTGTTTTAGACGAGAGGTTTGATTTCCTCATTCTTCTAGAGATGTGTTTTAGACGAGAGGTTTGATTGCCTCATTCTTCTAGAGATGTGTTTTAGACGAGAGGTTTGATTGCCTCATTCTTCTAGAGATGTGTTTTAGACGAGAGGTTTGATTGCCTCATTCTTCTAGAGATGTGTTTTAGACGAGAGGTTTGATTGCCTCATTCTTCTAGAGATGTGTTTTAGACGAGAGGTTTGATTGCCTCATTCTTCTAGAGATGTGTTTTAGACGAGAGGTTTGATTGCCTCATTCTTCTAGAGATGTGTTTTAGACGAGAGGTTTGATTGCCTCATTCTTCAAGAGATGTGTTTTAGACGAGAGGTTTGATTGCCTCATTCTTCTAGAGATGTGTTTTAGACGAGAGGTTTGATTGCCTCATTCTTCTAGAGATGTGTTTTAGACGAGAGGTTTGATTGCCTCATTCTTCTAGAGATGTGTTCTAGACGAGAGGTTTGATTGCCTCATTCTTCTAGAGATGTGTTTTAGACGAGAGGTTTGATTGTCCCATTCTTCTAGAGATGTGTTTTAGACGAGAGGTTTGATTGCTTCATTCTTCTAGAGATGTGTTTTAGACGAGAGGTTTGATTGTCTCATTCTTCTAGAGATGTGTTTTAGACGAGAGGTTTGATTGTCTCATTCTTCTAGAAATGTGTTTTAGACGAGAGGTTTGATTGCCTCATTCTTCTAGAGATGTGATTTAGACGAGAGGTTTGATTGCCTCATTCTTCTAGAGATGTGTTTTAGACGAGAGGTTTGATTGCCTCATTCTTCTAGAGATGTGTTTTAGACGAGAGGTTTGATTGCCTCATTCTTCTAGAGATGTGTTTTAGACGACAGGTTTGATTGTCTCATTCTTCTAGAGATGTGTTTTAGACGAGAGGTTTGATTGCCTCATTTTTCTAGAGATGTGATTTAAACGAGAGGTTTGATTGCCTCATTCTTCTAGAGATGTGTTTTAGACGAGAGGTTTGATTGCCTCATTCTTCTAGAGATGTGTTTTAGACGAGAGGTTTGATTGCCTCATTCTTCTAGAGATGTGTTTTAGACGAGAGGTTTGATTGCCTCATTCTTCTAGAGATGTGATTTAGACGAGAGGTTTGATTGCCTCTTGCGTTTTATGTCTGATTATTTTACAATGCTTGTTGCTGTTTAGTCTCCCAGGAGATGGGACGAGAGCTGCCGTACTTTCTCCGGTAAATGCCGCTTGATATCGCTGTGTGCTGGCTTACTTAACTGTTTCTTGGATCTGTGAGTTTGGAGATAAGAAGTCTAGGCATGTTTTCACAGTTATGGTTCTGTTCTTATTGTGGGGCGTCTTCTTGGGTCCTGCCCACATGACCCCGTTTGAACTGACTTCCTCCTCGACCGTTCGCCACCATGTGTTTTCTTTGCCATCCCACTAGCGTCTTTTCTTGTGGGTTCCAAGCTAGCGCACGTCTTGCTTTACTGTACGGCTTCTTTCTAAGAGTATCCTATCTATCCCCACTTTCCTCTCTCCATTTTATTGCTGTAGTGGCCGTTGCCGTGGTCTTCCCTTACCTCTGGCCATCTTAACTTGTTCGCGAGCGACTGAGTAAGTTACTCTTTTGTGAGCCCTGAAAAGGACTTTAAGTGGCGTATTGCAGTAGCTTTCCTAACATCCCGAGCATGCGGATAAAAGCGAGCAGAGGTCCTCCAGGCGGCTGTACTATGCTTGGCTTCACCTGCGTATCACTCACTACTACGGGGATTACATCGATCCCTCACCCCGTTAACCAGGCTGCCATGAAAACAGCCAATTTCCAGGGAGGGCTACGAGGAAGTGGAGGTGAGGGTCTTGGCCAGTATGTTGTGCCTGATCAGACTTTATTCTTCCTCCTCTCTGATGTATACCCTCAGACGTGGTCATGAACATGGCTATCCGACGCGACGGGCCCTGGTCGCCTAAACAGACTATTGTATTGACAACAGACAGACAATTATTTGTCTGCACTCTAATAACAAAAAACAAACAACAACAAAAACATTAAAGCAATAACCGGCTTGTTTCAAATTAGATATGGCAGTCAGTTTTTGTTTAGCTTGTAAATTTATTTTTTGCCTGGACAAGTTTATATAGCGCACCTTGTAGCTTTTGAAAGATGCGAGCGAAGACTAAATTAATTTTTTTTTCAATAAAGAAAAACAAAATTGGACACATATTGCAAAGATTAACACAATTAAAGCAAATGTGAGATTCAAATATCTTGATTGAAGCCTAAAGGTGAAGAAACGTGTGGAGATAGGTGTTCTTGACAAGCCTAGAATCTGGCTTCAGGTGACAATTTGTGAATGTTATTGAATTTAGTGGTGATTTTACAGGTGTGGTGGTGACGGGTATGATGTTAAGGGTGAGTTTACCGGTGTGGTGGGGACGGATAGGATGTGAAGGGGTTAAGGGTGAGTTTACCGGTGTGGTGGTGACAGGTAGGATGTGAACAGTTAAGTGTGAGTTTACCGGTGTGGTTGTTACAGGTAGGATGTGAAAAGTTAAGGGTGAGTTTACCGGTGTGAGGACTCACATTTGTTATTTTAGTCACCAAGGCTGATTAGTTCATGAGCAAACAGCTTCATTTAGCTCTACTCTTCTTCGCGTTCAGGATCTTAGGTCATGCTATATCTGCAGGTCAGACGTCACGAAGAGGTCTCTTTACCTGATTGGAGCGGATGCTTCACAGCTATTCTTTGAGCTCCGCATCCTCTGGCCAGGTCTGGCATCTCATTTCCCTATAGATTGGGCATTCCTGTGGAATATGTTCAGGGTTCCGGTATCCTGTTCCACGTGAGCACTCATCAGTGTGTGAGATCTTCAGTCGGTAAAGATGTTCTAGTAGTCTGCAGTGTCCAGTTCTCAGACGAAATAAGGTAGTTTGTTGATTTCTTTTGAGTTGGTGAATTGGGTTTGGCGTACTGATTATGTCTCTGTTGTGTCTTTATTAGTTAATAATACTGATTTCTGATGATGTTCTGATATTATAAACTGGAACCCATTATGGATATTATAAACTGGAACTTATTGTGGATATTATAAACTGGAACTTATTGTAGATATTATAAACTGGAACTTATTGTGGATATTATAAACTGGAACTTATTGTGGATATTATAAACTGGAACTTATTGTGGATATTCTAAACTGGAACCCATTATGGATATTATAAACTGAAACCAACTAAGGATATTATAAAGTTGGACCAATTGTGTGTTTTATAAACGTAGATGTAATAGGCGGACATGAACAGTATCAGTTAGTAGTGTTATTCACATTAGGAAAATCAAACTGAAGAAAAACGTGGCTCACTGTCAATCCTGAAGCGAAACAACTAGCTTGTTTAACAATTATGCTCGAAAAATTTCCAGAGGAGCGAACTACTCGTGTGTTGAAGACAACAGTCAAAAACAGGACAACGATGTTTAAAGAAGGTCGTGAGTTCACGAAAGATGTTCCGAAACCAGGTCAAGGGCATATTGTTGCTTCAGAAGATGCCATCACCAAAAATGATGCAGCCATTCGAGTGGACCGTCGCCGGAGCTTACGTTTGCCCCACCTTTGTCACCATAAACTGCCTGAATTCTGCGATGAATGTCAACAGGTGGACATCCTTCTGCTGTTAGAAACCGAATCAGCGCTTGCTGATCAACTCTGGACGGATTCCGTATCACACCCGCCATGTTTTCAACGGTCTACTGAGGAAACTATGAGTCGGAGGATAATGAAATTTATCAAACTTGACGGTTGATATGTGCTGTTTACATCAGAAGTGACATAATCATGCGTATCGTACGTATGTTCCCTTGTTGCAGTTAGGTCCGGTTTCATTTGAACACGCCTCGTATTGACTTCACAGTAACATTAAGTGACCCTGTTCTTTCTTCTATAAAAGTGAGACCTTGAGATTCACAAACGAGGAAGCAAGAATTGGGTTTTCCCGAATCTCTACTGCCACTCAAATGGGATTCGCAAAGAAAACTAATCAAATTTGAACGGCTGGACTGTTTTTTCCTAGGTACAACAACTCAGACGAAAATTCGAACCTGCATAAACTTAGAATAGCCGACAGAGAATTTGTGTTCCTTTTTTTTATTTTCTGGGTCATTGTCCGTCTGTCTTCTGTGAGAGAGCAAACATGTCTTTGATTTCTGGGACCTCTGCACATCAAATAAGGCGTTATTGCAGAGAGCCAGGAAAAACAGTTTCTGGGAATCATTGAACGCAAAGTTCTCGGACAGTGTTCGTAGAACTCGAGTGTTCAGTTGTAGGTTTCAGGTGTTCCACGAGAATTAGTAATTGGATGTTTTTTTTAAGTGTTGTTCGAATTTAGCAGCAGAGACTGTACATATGTGTATGTCCGTGATGCCGAAGATGGAAGTGTCGGACCAAAGGGGGCAAATATCGCAATCAAGCTGTAAACTAGCGACACAACGCATTGTTCTCTGGATGACATCCTGCTACTTGCAAAGCCCTGTTCAGGGATTAGTAGCGGGAAATTAAGAACGAACGAAGAAAAAGTGAAGATGTGTATGTCAGTGCGCTGACCGGACTTGCTGATTCTGCTATGCACACGATCTCCGACGTGTGTGGAGTAACTACAAGATCTACATTGCGACAAATGTCCGCATTGACCAGTCCTGAGTGGTCCCAGTCCTGCTTTACGGCCCTGAAACATGGACATTACTGAAACATGATATATCGAGACTGGAGACCATCCCTTCTTCTTCTTCCTTATCCCGTCTGCTTCCTTGTTTTTCTACCTTTCTTTTTCCTTCCTTTTTCCTTCCTTTTTCCGTTTCCCTATACCCTTATTCCTTTTCTTTCTGCTTCTTCTCTTTTCTTCTTTTTCCTCTTTCCTTTTTTATCCCATCTTCTTTATCTCCTTTTTCTTCGTCATCGCCGTTCGTTCTCAATCTCCCGCCACCAAACCCTGAACGTTCTCAATCTCCCGCTACCAAGCCCTGAACGTTCTCAATCTCCCGCCACCAAGCCCTGAACGTTCTCAATCTCCCACTAACAAACCCTGAACGTTCTCAATCTCCCGCCACCAAGCCCTGAACGTTCTCAATCTCCCGCTACCAAACCCTGAACGTTCTCAATCTCCCGCCACCAAGCCCTGAACGTTCTCAATCTTCAGCTACCAAGCCCTTAACGTTCTCAATCTCCCGCTACCAAGCCCTGAACGTTCTCAATCTCCCGCTACCAAACCCTGAACGTTCTCAATCTCCCGCTACCAAGCCCTGAACGTTCTCAATCTCCCGCTACCAAGCCCTGAACGTTCTCAATCTCCCGCTACCAAACCCTGAACGTTCTCAATCTCCCGCTACCAAGCCCTGAACGTTCTCAATCTCCCGCTACCAAACCCTGAACGTTCTCAATCTCCCACTACCAAGCCCTGAACGTTCTCAATCCCCCACTACCAAGCCCTGAACGTTCTCAATCTCCCGCCACCAAGCCCTGAACGTTCTCAATCTCCCGCCACCAAGCCCTGAACGTTCTCAATCTCCTGCTACCAAGCCCTGAACGTTCTCAATCTCCCTCTACCAAACCCTGAACGTTCTCAATCTCCCACTACCAAGTCCTGAACGTCCTCAATCTCCCGCTACCAAGCCCTGAACGTTCTCAATCTCCCGCTACCAAGCCCTGAACGTTCTCAATCTCCCACTACCAAGCCCTGAACGTTCTCAATCTCCCGCTACCAAGCCCTGAAGGTTCTCAATCTCCCGCTACCAAGCCCTGAACGTTCTCAATCTCCCACTACCAAGCCCTGAACGTTCTCAATCTTCCGCTACCAAGCCCTGAACGTTCTCAATCTCCCACTACCAAGCCCTGAACGTTCTCAATCTCCCGCTACCAAGCCCTGAACGTCCTCAATCTCCCGCTACCAAGCCCTGAACGTTCTCAATCTCCCGCTACCAAGCCCTGAACGTTCTCAATCTCCCGCTACCAAACCCTGAACGTTCTCAATCTCCCGCCACCAAGCCCTGAACGTTCTCAATCTCCTGCTACCAAGCCCTGAACGTTCTCAATCTCCCGCTACCAAACCCTGAACGTTCTCAATCTCCCGCTACCAAGCCCTGAACGTTCTCAATCTCCCGCTACCAGGCCCTGAACGTTCTCAATCTCCCGCTACCAAACCCTGAATGTTCTCAATCTCCCGCTACCAAGCCCTGAACGTTCTCAATCTCCCGCTACCAAACCCTGAACGTTCTCAATCTCCCACTACCAAGCCCTGAACGTTCTCAATCTCCCACTACCAAGCCCTGAACGTTCTCAATCTCCCGCCACCAAGCCCTGAACGTTCTCAATCTCCCGCCACCAAGCCCTGAACGTTCTCAATCTCCCGCTACCAAGCCCTGAACGTTCTCAATCTCCCTCTACCAAACCCTGAATGTTCTCAATCTCCCACTACCAAGCCCTGAACGTCCTCAATCTCCCGCTACCAAGCCCTGAACGTTCTCAATCTCCCGCTACCAAGCCCTGAACGTTCTCAATCTCCCACTACCAAGCCCTGAACGTTCTCAATCTTCCGCTACCAAGTCCTGAAGGTTCTCAATCTCCCACTACCAAGCCCTGAACGTTCTCAATCTCCCGCTACAAAGCCCTGAACGTTCTCAATCTCCCACTACCAAGCCCTAAACGTTCTCAATCTTCCGCTACCAAGCCCTGAACGTTCTCAATCTCCCGCTACCAAGCCCTGAACGTTCTCAATCTCCCACTACCAAGCCCTGAACGTTCTCAATCTCCCGCTACCAAGCCCTGAACGTTCTCAATCTCCCGCTACCAAGCCCTGAACGTTCTCAATCTCCCACTACCAAGCCCTGAACGTTCTCAATCTTCCGCTACCAAGCCCTGAACGTTCTCAATCTCCCACTACCAAGCCCTGAACGTTCTCAATCTCCCGCTACCAAGCCCTGAACGTCCTCAATCTCCCGCTACCAAGCCCTGAACGTTCTCAATCTCCCGCCACCAAGCCCTGAACGTTCTCAATCTCCCTCTACCAAACCCTGAACGTTCTCAATCTCCCGCTACCAAGCCCTGAACGTTCTCAATCTCCCGCTACCAAGCCCTGAACGTTCTCAATCTCCCGCTACCAAGCCCTGAACGTTCTCAATCCCCCGCTACCAAGCCTTGAACGTTCTAATTCTCCCGGTACCAAACCATAAAAATAGTTTTGCAAGTAGCAGGATGTTGTCAGGAGAACGGAATGCGCTGTGTCGTAGTTTACAACTGAACTGTGATATTTGCACCTTTCAGTCCGACACATCCGACTTCAGCAGCCATTTGTAAGTACCGGGTTAGCCTTCCATCTTCTATCTCTTCTCCTTAGCCAGCCTGCCCTGTTGCAGCGTGTTATCCAGGATCCACGCGTGGATATGTAGAAGGGTCACTGATCATGACGCTACCAGCCAGCTTTGGGTCGCTGTTCGCTGCAGCTGATACTCTGCTCAGTATCTTGATCCCCATCTTGAGTTAGTGTTCAAAACCCCAACGGTTTCCGACTATCGCGAGTCAACCGTTGTTACCTCTCACCTGTACCGACACCTGCTTCCCTTCGCCCCCCCCCCCCCCCCACCTCACCCTCCCCCATTGTGTATATAATTTCAGGTGAAAATCTTCCTCATGTGTTGCCTCTATTTCACAGAGATTCATGTATTGTTCTCCCTCTCCCCAGGAGTATTACGTACGGAGGGCCACACAGAATCTCATTATCTTGAAGAACAGTCGCGTCCTAGAACATCTACGGTGAGTCCTCGTTACCACCGTTATCGTCTTCATCTTCAACAATTTGTCAGTACCATCATCATGGTCGTAAACCTCATCATAACTTAGAAACACTTATCACATGGTCGTGAGCCTCATCATGAGACAACACTTATCACATGGTTATGAGCCTCATCATGATACAACACTTATCCCATGGTTATGAGCCTCATCATCACTTAGACAACACTTATCATCACACGGATCTTCATCTACCAAGTTATCACCTGTACAATCCTCATTATCTTCGCCTCAAAATAATTATCATCTCACGAACATCATCATTATCATCGTATCCATCACCCTCGTCATCAATTCCCTCCTAATAACTATAATCCTTAATTTGCTAACCTTCATCGTCTTCTCCGCCATTATCTACATAACCTTTATCCTTCAATGTTGGGGGAAATTATGACGATGGATAAGTGTCAGTGAAAGTACATGTTACCTAGGAGGAAAGAATGGGATCACTTCACCTGCATGCATCTCGTAAAGACAATTTAAAAGAGATGTGCATGACGCTAGCAACCTCATTGTATAAAACGAATTTGCAGCAGAAATCACAACTGCTACAGGCTTCCTTAAGGAGGCAAAATGTAGTGGGTGAGCTTATACTCTGATTGGGGTTAAGAAAGGAACAAAAACATTATTATCTTCTTTGTTATATTAATTATCGTACCTAATGCTTTCAACTTTATCATTAGTATGCTTATTTTGTTCGCTATTATTTCACCATCCACTTTTTCATTAATTTCATCGTTCTCATAATCTCTGTCATCGTCTTTAACATTCTCAGCATTGTCGAAATCATCATCTGTTTTGTTATCTTATACACATGAGATAAAGAACAGAATAGCCAAGGCGAGGTCAGTCTTCCAGAATAGAAGGGCAATCTTGTGCAACAAAAGTCTATCACTGGATTTAAGGAAGCGATTTTTTGGATGATATGTGGAACCAGTATTGACATACTGCAGCGAGTCATGGACAATTAGCAGGCACGTGCAGGGATCATTGGAGACAATGAAAATTTGGTTTTACAGAAGTTTATTGGACTGGAAAGAAAGCATGGTTTTGGGGGGAGGCACAGGCACACAAACAGCTAATGGGGAAATCAGGACAAGGCAGATTTTCGGGCATGTCATGAGAAGAGGCGAGTTCAAACACACGCGACAGCGGAAAGTAGCGCTGGCAAGATGGCCAGAGAGAGGCAGAGAGGAAGAGAGAAAGAAATTGGACAGCTGGCAGAGGAGATGATCAATGACAGAAGGACTTGACCTTGGTGATTCATTCCTCGGCTTAGCTACGGGTCTCCAGCGGACTTTGTCTTGGGACACGGATGTACAATACATGGTAAGCCCTTCTCATAGGCGTCTCGGATGTTGTTGTGTAGAGCAAGGGAGATTGATCCACGAATTGGAGGTCTTCCCTGCCGTCTCTTCTTACCTCCGGGCTGCTATCGCCCTGCTCCATCAGCCACCATATCGTCGCAACATGTAACCTGCCAATCAATTCGTTGCCTTGTCTGCATAGATTACCGCTTCATTTACCAACGAACATCGACGTATGATGATACGAATAAATGACGGTTCATGATTGCCAATGCCGATCGACAGTGCACTTGATGATGGCGATGATAATGCCCAATGCTTTCATTATTGTCTTTAACTCTCTTACGTCAAACTTCGATTTGGGATCAAGATGCTGAGCAGCGCATGAGATGCAGTGGTCTGCGACCCATAGCCAACTGCTAGGGTCAGGGCCAGCGAACCAGAGATGTCAAGACCCTTCTACACCTCCCCGGGGTGATCCTGGATAACAGGCTGCAACAGGGCAGACTGGCTAAGGAGAAGGGATCAAAGAGGGAATGCTAACCTGGTACTCAAAACAATGCTTGCTGAAGTCGGATGTGTTGGACCGAAAGGTGCAAATATCGCAGTCAAGCTGTAAACTACGACACAACACATTCCGTTCTCTGGACTACATTCTGCTACTTAAGCCCTTACAGGGTTTGGTAGCGGGAGATTGAGAACGAACGAAGCCAAGCCAAGCCAAATCAAGGTAAGCCAAACAACCATCCCCCACAACCTGTATCGTACCACAAAATCATAAGAGCGAACTTGAAGAAATGGGGATACTCCCATGTCGACACATGTGAATGGGGCGCAGTTCAGGACCAAGATCATCTGATGACCAGCCCCAACCTCCCTGAAACCTGTGACATAAACGACATGATGCCCCCTGTATTTCAACACTGTCTGCTATTGATGTAAAGGCCGATCCGCGAGTGACAGACCCTGCCAACCATTCTGAGGAGGGTGACTTGCCTGGCTGTTCATTGTTCTCTTCAGTCCTCCTTTCTCTACAACCAAGACGGCATCTTCGAACGTCCGCAGCCACTACGCCACCTCCAACTGACTGTCTCCATACAGCTCGAGACACAAAACAGCTGAAGAAGACACGTCTACCGCACAACCTGTCAGGGAAAAGAAGAGTGGAACCCCGTTATTCCGGGAATCAGAAAAGTTAAAAGTCATCTCCCTCACCACCATCACACATACCATCATCATCTTGTTCGTTCCGTCCTCATCTTTACCCTTGCTGTAATGCTCATTAACTCTGTACGCTCCATGACCTAACGGAGAATTAACTCATCTCTTGCCCTGCAGGAATGAATCCAACGAGCTTTCTGGAGAGGAGACGCTGTTGAGGTCATACAGCGACCCTAACTTGCGTCACCTGTCAATCACTGACGAGACCTTGCTTGGATTGGCTCTCGAGGCAGCCGGGCAATTAGGTGAGAAATTAAGGAAAGAATATTTTCATATAGAAGATAGAACGGGGAGAATTGGAAATAGAAAGTAGATTAAGAGAGGAGAATTTAAAATAGCAGATTGAAAGGGAAGAATTGGAAATAGATAGTAGAATGAAAGGGAGAATTGGAAATAACAGATTGAAAGGGAAGAATTGGAAATAGATAGTAGATTGAAAGGGAAGAATTGGAAATAGATAGTAGAATGAAAGGGAGAATTGGAAATAGATAGTAGAATGAAAGGGAGAATTGGAAATAGATAGCAGATTGAAAAGGAGAATTGGAAATAGATAGCAGATTGAAAAGGAGAATTGGAAATAGATAGCAGATTGAAAGGGGAGAAATGGAAATAGATAACAGATTGAAATGGGAGAATTGGAAATGAAAAGAAGATTGAGATCGCAGATTTGAAAATAGAAGATGGAGAGGAAATGTAGAAATTGAAAGGAGATTGAGATAGAACAATTTTAAAAAATTCGAAGATTTAGATGATAGATTTAGAAATAGATAGGAGATTGAGGGAGGAGAAAAAGAAGTAAATTGAAGATTGAAAAGAAAAATGTCCTGCTGAAGTCGGATGTGTTGGACCGAAAGGTGCAAATATTGCAGTCAAGCTGTAAACTAGCGATACAACTCATTCCGTTCTCCGGACAACATCCTGCTACGTGCAAAGCCCTGTTCGTGGCTTTGTAGCGGGAGATTGAGAATGAACGTAGAAGAAGAAAAGAAGAAGAAGAGAGAAAGAAGGGCTTGGAGAGAAAGAAGGGCTTGTTAGTTGGAGAGGAACATCGTGTCTGAGCATGGATCCAGAGATAGATACAAGAAGACCAAGTCTGAAGGATTGACATGTGGATATTTATAGATGGATTTCATATTTATCTGCAATATCTGTTTCTTTCGGTTCTGGAAATTCGTTTTTCGTAAATATTTTGTTTATGGAAAACTTTCTGGCGTCTCCAGACAGCCATCTTAACTTCATTATACTGGTTTAGAAGGCTCTACAGGGTCTGCATACAACCAGCTTATTTCACTTCACCTATACCAAAGATGATCGTGAGCATCCAATTTATTTGTGAATACCTTAACTGGATCTACCCCCACTATTTCCCGTGCAAATCCATTACAAGAATTAACACTTTCTGGCTAAAAATATATTTCCAAATATCTAATCTGGATCTTCCTTTAGTTATTTTGTAACTGTACCCTGTTGTTCTTGTTGCCGGATATACTTTTAAAAAAATGGTTTTTGGTCACATGTGTCCTTTCCGTTGATTATCGTATAAACCTGTATTAATTACATCGAATTATTCAGTTTCTTAGCCATTGTAGGCCGGTTTTTCTGAGTTTATCCCCTTAACTGTAAGTCTGGAATACAACTATCAGTTTTGTCGCTTTTCTTTGTATCCTTTCTATCATGTTTATGTCCCCTCTATGATAAGGACTGTACACAGTACTCAAATTTAGGTCTCACCAATAATTTATAGTTTGGCTATCACTTCCTTGCTCCTATGTTTAATATTTCTTTTTATGATACCTAACATTCTTCATCATCATCAGTCCCATAACCTAAAAGGTCCTTGAGGCACCGTTATTGCAGTTTGTAGTACCAGCTCCTGCGATACAACAACAGTGCGTCTTGGGCCGGTACACACCTGACGGAACCCATCTTTCTCCAGGTGTCAGTCCATTATATTTGTGTCTACACTTCATACACTAAAGCTGACACTGTCTTCAGCTAGGGCGAAAGGTGCCAATCTCGTGAAGTCCAGCCGGGCGAACTAGACCGTGAAATATAACACATGTTTAAGCCTTGTACTATTCATATAGCCGATGTCCAGACCAGGATAATCGGACGGAAGAAAACACAAAACGAACGGATTAACCAATCTAAAGGAAAACAAGAAAACGTTTCTGTGAACACAAGTGTAAGTCGTCAATGTGTGTCAATTCCCAGCACATGCATGGTCTGGCGGCATTTATAATGAACTAAACAGAAGAGCAATGTAGACCCGCAGCCAGTTATGGCGCCATCTTTGCTGCTCTTAACATTGTATTTGCCTTTTTCAGTGCCACAAGGACTTGCTCCCGCACGTTTCCTGTATGATCTCACAATACTCCCAGTCCTCTTTCCGTTCTGATTATCATAATGGTGTTCTCTCCCATCCTGTAATTATATTCATTATTGGATCTACCCATGTGGATAGCTATATTTATCTACATTTAACTTCATCTGGCAGCTCTTAGACCATTTTTGAATCTTATTTAAATCTGATCTCAATAGATCCAGCTCTGCCTGAGAAGAGACCATGTTGCATTGTTTGGTGTCTTTCACGAATTTTGCAGTCATCGACTCGATAATGTACGATCTGGCTTCACAGTCTTGTCAGGCTTTCAGGTCCTGCTTCATAATGTACAGTGGATGTGGCTGCAGCATGAGTGGATAGCTGGCATGAGTGTCTTAAACCTTCCTCGGGATGTCTGGATCTGCTGCCATTGTTGACCTGGTGTTGATGACAGCAACTGAGCTAACATACGGGCTTCGAATGGTCTCTAAACTGGCAATCTGCAGGGACCGCTAGAGCCATTCACCATTTTCTGAGAGAGACTCAGCACCTGTAGGTCTGTTTAATATGCCGGCTTGTTGATTCTGGTAGAGATTGCATACGATATAAAAGTCCACAAGCTCTATGGTTGATAACATTATCAACAATACAATACAACAGTACGCTTAACCGACCAGAGCCCGTTGAATGAACATGTCCATGACCACATCTGATGGTCGCGTCCCATGTGGTCTGCAGGTCTGGTGGGGAGGGGGCGATCTGTTTAAGCCAGGTGTTGCAAGGGCGGCTCTGATGACGTCTCCAAGATAGGCGCGACCTCATCTCGACCCTCGCCCCCACCCCCACCCCCCTACAGCCTGCGGGGGTATCTCGTGAGCTGGGACTTTCCAGGATAGGCGAACAACGTGACCAAGGACGAACAGGCGACGTCGATCAATCGTTGAGACAATGGCTGCAAGTTAAGTAAGTCGGACTACTTCACTATTTGAAATCATGTCATGCCAGACGATCCCGAGGATGCGCCTCTGGTTGCGCAGGTGGAAGGCCTCAAGACGCTGCTGGTCCGCTGTAGTAGTGTCCAGGACTAGGAGCTGTAAATGATGATGGGAAACAATGCAGCAGGGATATATACGAAGCCTGTTCGTCGGGTGGCTGCATCGGGGTTATCGTTCCTGTGATGCTCAACGCAGAGAGGTTCATGCTGAGGTTTTGGATTTTCGTCCAGGAGATTTGCAAGCCTAGGTCGGCAGCCCATCGGGGCCTGCCAGGGTTTATCGGAGCTCGGTGTGACTACGTCATCAGCGTAGACGAGATCGGTTGCCCGGAAGTCGCCGACAAGGATCCGTGGGTTGTGTGCAAAAGACTGTGTCACGATCCAGTCCATGGCGCAGCAGAGAGGTTTAGGGGCGAGGACACAGCCCTGACGGACACCAGATGATGTAGAGAACTTCTCTGTGAGATCCCGCCCGATCCGAATGTGGACGCTGGTCTTCTTCTTCTTCTTCTTCGTACGCAGTCAGACAGTAACCATTATTTTTTCGAAAAAAGCGGCGGTCATCCTGAGGCTCTCGCCACTGCCATAGAGCTTGTCTTGCAGTTCCACTGGTAATGGCCACATCTGCTCTCTCTGATCCTCGTATGTCGGGCAGTTCTGCAGCAGATGTTCAGCGGTCAGTTTACCAGTACCGCACGGGCATTCGTCGGTACACCCTATCTTCAATTTGTTGAATAGGTGGTACCTCAGTCTGTTGTGGCCAGTGCGAAGTCTGAAGACAACGACCTGCTCTCTTCGGTTCAACTGGTAATAGGCATCGTTTTTGGTGTAACCAGTATGTTCGGTTTCCCATTTGGTCATGTATCTGGCTTTGATAAGCCGTTTTGACTCTTCGTACGTCATACTGGTATCTGTTTGTGGTAGTCTTGCACCTTCTTTTGCCAGTCTGTCTGCCTCCTCGTTGCCTTGGATGTTGCAGTGTGACGGAACCCACTGTACCACTACCCTTTTTGGTGCGGACTGCTGGCACAGTTTGCAGAGTGCTGCTCTTAAGTCATTAAGCTCAGTGTTTTTCTGGCTTTTTAGCGCTGTGACTACGGCGAGAGCATCTGTAAGCAGGACTATTTGGCTCTCATTTTCACTGTGTGTCACCATTTCTTCCACTGCCGCCCTCAGTGCCTCTGCCTCCGCTCTGAAATTGCTTGTGTACTTACCAGTAGCGAATGACAGTGTTATTTTTCTGCCATTTGGTAGGTTCAGGAATGCTCCTGCCCCTCCGTTCTGTGTAGTGTTTGTTACAGAACCGTCGGTGTATGCATGAGTCCAGTCTATGCTTGGGTAGCTTTTCGTTATGAAGCTTAGGGTAGTATCTCTCCTTTCTTTTTCAGTCTGGCAGTTTTTGTTTGGGACGCTGGTCTGATTAAGGAGCCCCTCAATTAGGGTCAGAATGATGCCTGGGATACCCACGCATTGTAGGACCTTCTACACGGCGTGTCTTTCCCCAGAATCGAAGGCATCCCGTAGGTCATCGTGGAGAGTGCGGTTCAACTCACGGTGCAGCTCCACGAGGAGGCGGAGAGCGAGAAGGTCATCGAAGGTGGAGCGAGAAGTGGTGAACCCTGACTGTTGGGGCCGACTATGCCGCGTTAAAAGGTGCTGCATTCTGGAGTGGAACGCGTGTGCGAAGAGCGTACCATGAAGAAACAGTAGGGCTAATGAAGAAACAGTAGGGCTAATGAAGAAACAGTAGGGTTAATGGAAGAAACAGTAGGGTTAATGAAGAAACAGTAGGGCTAAAGAAGAAACAGTAGGTCTATTACTGATTTTCTTACACGTACCTCACTTGACCTCTGAAAGCGTTGACAAATAACAAGAAGAAAAAGAAGACAGAAAAAGAAGAAGAAAAAGAAAAAGAAGGACAGAAGGGCAGGCCAGGATGAAATTGGGAAACTTGACCCATATCCCCTGCTCATGTTTCAGATTTCGTAAGACGCATTCATTATTCAACATCTACCTGCAACCTGAAACTTTTCTGTTATCTGAAATCAGAGTCTGGTGTAGTTTGCACAGCTTTCACATTCTTTTCCTGAAAGTTCATTAGTTCTCACATGAAACCCTCTAGGACAGAAGACTCCCCCACTCTTTGGTTTGCCATGCTTTCTAGTTGAAGACCGGGTGCTTAAAGTGAGCGGATTTGATAAGCAACAATTGAAATAATATCTCAGTACAATGCGGATTTACAAGAATTGAAAACCCGATTTCCAGGGGATAGGAATACGAGAAAGGTGACGATAATGATGGTGAAGAGGAGGAAGATGAAAAATAATGGTTAACAAATAAATATGGAGAAGAAAAAAAGAGAAAGTAGAAAAATAAAGCGATGGAATAAACAAAGGAAGAAGAACAAGAAAAGGAAGAAAAAGAAAAACAAGGAAAAAAGAAAAACAAAAGACAAGCCAAAAACAGAAAAAGAATAAGAAGAATTAAAAAATAAAAATAAAACAAAGGAAAAGAAGAAAAAGAAAGAAGTATAAGGAAAAAGAGAAGAAGTAGAATAAAACGATGAAGGCGGATGAGAAGAATAATTTAGAGGAGAAGAATGGTGTGAAGAAAAAGAAGAAGATAACTAAAAAGATGATAAGGATGAAGACGATCAGGAAGGTGACGATGAGAGCGAGGAGAGGAAAGGAGAGCTTCGTCTTCCGAGGATGTCAGGCCCATGTCCTAGACCTTCATAACTTGGTCAGGATCAGGTGGCAGGACAAAGTGCCTAGGTTGGTCAGGGCAAAGTGCCTAGGTTGGTCAGGGCAAAGTGCCTAGGTTGGTCAGGGCAAAGTGCCTAGGTTGGTCAGGATCAGGTGGGAGGGCAAAGTGCCTAGGTTGGTCAGGGCAAAGTGCCTAGGTTGGTCAGGGCAAAGTGCCTAGGTTGGTCAGGGCAAAGTGCCTAGGTTGGTCATGGCAAAGTGCCTAGGTTGATCAGGGCAAAGTGTCTTGCTTAGTCAGAATCTGGTGGCAGTACAGCCTAAGTTGGTCAGGATCAGGTGGTAGGACAAGGTGCCTAGGTTGGTCAGGATCTGGTGACAGGACAAAGTCCCTAGGTTGGTCAAGATCAGGTGACATGACAAAGTGCCTAGGTTGGTCAGGGCAAAGTGCCTAGGTTGGTCAGGGCAAAGTGCCTAGGTTGGTCAGGATCAGGTGGGAGGGCAAAGTGCCTAGGTTGGTCAGGGCAAAGTGCCTAGGTTGGTCAGGGCAAAGTGCCTAGGTTGGTCAGGGCAAAGTGCCTAGGTTGGTCATGGCAAAGTGCCTAGGTTGATCAGGGCAAAGTGTCTTGCTTAGTCAGAATCTGGTGGCAGTACAGCCTAAGTTGGTCAGGATCAGGTGGTAGGACAAGGTGCCTAGGTTGGTCAGGATCTGGTGACAGGACAAAGTCCCTAGGTTGGTCAAGATCAGGTGACATGACAAAGTGCCTAGGTTGGTCAGGGCAAAGTGTCTTGCTTAGTCAGAATCTGGTGGCAGTACAGCCTAAGTTGGTCAGGATCAGGTGGTAGGACAAGGTGCCTAGGTTGGTCAGGATCTGGTGACAGGACAAAGTCCCTAGGTTGGTCAAGATCAGGTGACATGACAAAGTGTCTCGGTTGGTCAGGATCAGGTCGCAGGACAAAGTGCCTAGGTTGGTCAAGATCAGGTGGCAGGACAGAGTGCCTAGGTTGGTCAGGATCAGGTGACAGGACAAAGTGCCTAGGTTGGTCAAGATCAGGTGGCAGGACAGCCTAGCCTGAAATGGGTGCATTCTCAAGCAGCTGTTATGCGGACAGCTCAAAACAGGGAGACGCTTCATAGGAGGGCAGGAGAAACGCTTGAGAGACTCCTTGAAAGTGTCTCTGAAAAGCTTCAATATTGACGTCACAAACTGGGAGATGCTTGCACAAGACCGCACCACCTGGCGCTCTAGTATCACCGATGGTGCTCAGATCTCAGATAGTATAGCCTTCGCATTTGTTAAGCCGTCTGCTTCCTTTTGCATTTTCTGAGGGTTTGTTTCCCTGGGGTAACGGTCGGTGTTGTGACGGGGAGCGAACTATTTACCTTCAGTTTGTGAGCCGTGTCACTTAACCACTACCTCACGCCATCCCTAATAATCTGATACATCTTCTCTTGCGATGGGTAACTATACAAATTATTATTACTATTATTATTATTATTATTATTATTATTATTTGATACTTAAAAAGAAAGCATGTCACAGTGTACCACTTACTTACTTACTTAGTCGCTCCTCTTCTACCGTGAGGTGTAGAGGTTTGCCAAAGAGAACGCCACCCTGCTCTATCCGCCGTCTTTTTTATGGCCTCTTTCCAATCCAGCCCTCTATCACTTAGGTACGGTCGTATGTTGTCTTCCCAACATACTTTGGGACGTCCTCGGGGTCTGTGTCCTTGACTTTTGATCTCCCATGACCGCTTTGGTATCCGATCTTCTTCCATTCTACAGACATGGCCAAACCACTGTAGTTGAGACTGCTCCAATCGTGTCTGCAGGGGTTGAACTTCAAGATTGCTACGTATTGTCTGGTTACGAATCTTGTCCCTTTTCGTCACCTGAACCGCCTTTCTTAGGTACCTCATTTCTGAAGTTTGTAATTGCCTTTCTTGGGCTGTAGTCATTGCCCATGACTCACATCTATATGTCAGGACAGGCACATAGGTCGAGCGGTATACATCCATCTTTGTTTTCCTGCTTATTTCTCTTCTACTGAGGAAACCTCTGTTTATTGCATGGAACAGTCTACCTGCTGCTGCCCTTCGTGCAGTTAACTCCTCTTTGATTCCTCCCCTGCTGTCTATTACCACTCCTAGATATTTAAAGTTGCTGACCTGCTCCAGTGCTCGTGTTCCCAGAGTTATCTGATGTCTCTTTTCATCTCTGGCGATGACCATGGTTTTTGTTTTGGAGTTGCTGATGTACATTCCTCTCTTCTTCAACTCTTCTTCCCAGACCTGCAAGTTGATCTGGAGATGTGCTTCGGTTTTCGTGATCAGGGCCACATCGTCTGCAAATGCTAGTTCCGATATGTAACTTGGTCTCATCTTCCAGTACCCTACTTCATACTTTTTTGTCCGTTCCTTGCAGGCTTTGATGACTTCATCCACGAGGAGTATGACAAGGTACGGTGATAGAATGTCCCCCTGTCTTACTCCGCTAGTGGTCTTGAACTCTCCTGACTTTTGATTTGATGTCCGCACATAATTTCTGCATGTTTTATAGAAACTCTGTATGGCAGAGATCAGGGGTCCTGGGATGTTCTTCCTTATCAGGCACTCCCAGAGTTTGTCCCAAGGAACTTTATCAAATGCTTTCTCCAAATCCAAAAAGCAGAGATGCATCTCTTTATCACATTCAAGAGCACAATGTACCAAAAAAGCTCCAAAATCCTGAAACACATTTCTAAAGGACTGACGGACTGTTTCTGACGATCAGATTCCCTTTTCCTACACATTTTTGAAGTTGTATTTGATTTCGTTCCTCAGAGATGGAACATGAGCTAGTGCTGCGGTGTATGGGGAGTGAGTACTTCAAGCTGTGTCTGGCTGACTACGGCAGGGTCCTCCGGATGTTGGGTAGCAATCTCTTGGAGGTCTTCAGTAACATCGACGGTCTACAAGACCAGGTAGGTGAAGGATGGATGAGACGTGGGGGGTGGATGAGACGTGGGGGAGGGGTGGATGGGACGTGGGGGAGGGTGGATGAGACGTGGAGGAGGGTGGATGAGACATGAGGGAGGGTGGATGAGACGTGGGGGAGGGGTGGATGGGACATGAGGGAGGGTGGATGAGACGTGGAGGAGGGTGGATGAGACATGAGGGAGGGTGGATGAGACGTGGAGGGTGGATGAGACGTGGAGGAGGGTGGATGAGACGTGGGGGAGGGTGGATGAGACATGAGGGAGGGTGGATGAGACGGGGAGGAGGGTGGATGAGACGTGGAGGAGGGTGGATGAGACGTGGAGGAGGGTGGATGAGACGTGGAGGAGGGTGGATGAGACGTGGAGGAGGGTGGATGAGACGTGGGGGAGGGTGGATGAGACGGGGAGGAGGGTGGATGAGACGTGGGGGAGGGTGGATGAGTCGTGGGGGAGGGTGGATGTGACGTGGGCGATGGGTGGATGTGACGTGGGGGAGGGTGGATGAGACGTGGAGGAGGGTGGATGAGACGTGGAGGAGGGTGGATGGGACGTGGGCGATGGGTGGATGTGACGTGGGGGAGGGTGGATGAGACGTGGGGGAGGGTGGATGAGACGTGGGGGGGTGGATGAGACGTGGGGGGTGGGTGGATTAAGGGGTGGGGATGTAATGTGGTGTGCGTAGGTGTAGAGGGGAGGGGTGCTATGAACATTCCAATCGTCAGCTGGGCAACGGAAACTGGTTGTCTACAGACTCTACAGTCTTCTGTGGGTTGCTGTGGTTGAGAGGTGAGGAACTTGTCTTCCAAAGCGATGAACGAAAACGGTGGGCGATCGAATCCCGGAAGTCTTCAAGCGACCCCCATTCTGAAGAGAGGTGAGACCAGAGTGGCTGCATCCTGAGTTGCCTTCAGTCATCTTGACGTATGTCTTGCCACTGATCCAAGGTAACTCGGGACAAGAGAATTAGGTTGTGACCGGCGCAGTTTCTTGCTCACTATAATCCAAATACAGCGGAAGTTACATCATCAAAACAAAACAGTCGAATGATTTCTCCATCTTGGCTTGCGATGGACAACTAACTAACTAAGTAAGTAACTAACTACGTGTAAGGATGGCAGGATATGTTTATAGATCAGCGAGTATATAGATGAGTGGTTTGTAAGTGTGACGGTTCTTTTAGGGGATATGAGGTGTCAGTGCAGAGGGTGTGTGGATACAGAGGGTGTGTGGGTACAGAGGGTGTGTGGGTACAGAGTTTGATGAGAATACGTTTTTAATGACAAGAAGGGGATGTAATGTCGTGTGGATAAGATGAGATGTGAGTTAGAGGGGGGGGGGGGGTGGATTAGAGAACATATAGATGAGAGGGGGGTGGATTAGAGAACATATAGATGAGAGGGGGGTGGATTAGAGAACGTATAGATGACGGGGGGTGGGTGGATTACAGAACGTATAGATCGGGGGGGGGGGGGAATTACAGAACGTATAGATGAGGGGGGGGTGGATTAGAGAACGTATAGAGAGGGGTGGATTAGAAAACGTATAGATCAGGGGGGGGGGGGGATTACAGAACGTATAGAGTGGGGGATGGATTAGAGAACGTATAGATGAGGGGTGGGGGGGGTGGATAAGAGAATGTATAGCTAAAGGGGAGTGGATTAGAGAACGTATAGATGAGGGAGGTGGATTAGAGAACGTATAGCTGAGGTGGGGGGTGGATTAGAGAACGTATAGATGAGGGAGGTGGATTAGAGAACGTGTAGATGGGGAGGGGGTGGATTAGAGAACGTTTAGATGAGGGAGGTGGATTAGAGAACGTATAGATGTGGGGGGGGCGGGTTGATTAGAGAACGTATAGCTGAGGTGGGGGGTGGATTAGAGAACGTATAGCTGAGAGGGGGGGGGTGAAGCATGACGTGTTGGTGAGAAGGAATGAAAGCGAGCGCGTGGGTTAGATGCGAGGGAAGATCAGATGGACGTGTGGGTGGGGAACGTGTGGGTTGGGGGACGTGTGGGTGAGAGGTAAGGAAAAAGAACGTCGGATACTGTACAAGAGGAAGTGGCAGGGACAAAGACAAGTCGGGAAATAGAAGAAAAGGAGTCTTCTACCCTAGTGGGGTTAACCCGCAATGTAAGTGGCCTCTTGTTGCATGTTCAAAGTGTGGCAGTGCCTCTCTTCATTTCTCTATCACACATACTCAAAAACACACCAACTCAACTCACAAACACATATACTAACAACACACACATACACACTCATTGCACACACATATACACATCACAAGTCACACACACAACTCACACACACAACACACCCACTTGCACCCAGCCCTCTCCAAAAGCAATCGAGCAGACAAGACAGACATACGAATAGTCGAGAGCAGTAGACAGAACGTAAAAATGATAAATGAGAACGCTTGTAACCTGCCTACCCATAACGATTTATCACCCATCTGATATCACTAGATCTAGCCAAGGAGCAACATTCTCCCAAGAACTCACGACAGTTACATTAAAAAAAAAGCACAGATTCGTCAAACCAAACAGACCATTTAAAACTGGCAACCATGAATGTTCTCCAGACCATTGTCCGCCAGTTTCCAATTGATTTTTATTTTTAACGATATTTGGTTACCCCCGATACAGAAATCTGACACGAATAAATGTAAAATATGGCTTCCCTTGACTTTCTTGGTACTAGAAACTTAACTTTCTTGATACTAGAAACTTGACTTGCGCACACGACGGCTTAATCACATACAAGTTATGGCGCAGACGGACTGAAGCCGATAAATTTCAGTAATTGTCCAGAAATGAGGTCTTTTGTCTGGAACAGATAATTTGTATGGAAGCTAAATTTGATTATTGCTATCTGGTAAAATTTGTACAGGTCGAATCTCCGTGTTGTTTGTTTTGTCGTTGTTAATGTAGACAATGGACTCTAGAGCCTACGTGTTCCTGTCAATTAATTGCTTTCTGTGAAACTATGGCATTTAATGTATTCATAAACGAAATCACTTCATTCTAGGAAGACTTATAGGTGCTCAGTCTTTGTCAGAAAGTGTGCGGTCACTGATAATGCCTTCATTTAGCTGACTCTATACGTACATGCTTATCCCCCCCCCCCCGTTACCCTAAAAGGTGCCGAATCTAGGTACCCCCCTACCCGGCACCCCCACCAGGCAACCCCCCCCTACCAGGTACCCCCAAACATGGTACCCCCTTCCCCACCAGGTACACCCCCACCCCACCAGGTACCCCCACCCCACCAGGTACACCCCCCACCCCACCAGGTACACCCCCCACCCCACCAGGTACACCCCCCACCCCACCAGGTACTTCTACCCCACAAGGAACTTCTACCCCATCAGGTACCCCCATCCCACCAGGTACCCCACATGGTACACCCCCCCCCCCACCCCACCAGGTACTTCTACCCCACAAGGTACTTCTACCCCACCAGGTACCCCCACCCCACCATGTACTTCTACACCACCAGGTACCCCCACCCCACCAGGTACTTCTAGCCCACCATGTACCCCTACCCAACCAGGTACAACCACCCACCAGGTACCACCATCCCACCAGGTACCCCCACCCCACCAGGTACTTCTACCCCACCAGGTACCCCACCCCACTAGGTACCCCCACCCCACCAGGTACTTCTACCCCAAAGGTACCCCCACAACCATCCAATTAACACCAACCTAGAACATTATTACCAACCTAGAACATTTGTACGAACCAAGAACAATAGTACCAACTTAGAACATTAGGGCTTACCGAGAATATTAGTACCAACCTAGAACATTAGTACCAACCTAGAACATTAGTACCAACCTAGAACATTTGTACCAACCTAGAACATTTGTACCAAAGTAGAACATTAGTACCAACCTAGAACATTTGTACCAACCTAGAACATTTGTACCAAAGTAGAACATTAGTACCAACCTAGAACATTTGTACCAACCTAGAACATTTGTACCAACCTAGAACATTAGTACCAACCTAGAACATTAGTACCAACCTAGAACATTAGTACCAACCTAGAACATTTGTACCAACCTAGAACATTAGTACCAACCTAGAACATTAGTACCAACCTAGAACATTAGTACCAACCTAGAACATTAGTACCAACCTAGAACATTTGTACCAACCTAGAACATTTGTACCAAAGTAGAACATTAGTACCAACCTAGAACATTTGTACCAACCTAGAACATTTGTACCAACCTAGAACATTTGTACCAAAGTAGAACATTAGTACCAACCTAGAACATGTGTACCAACCTAGAACATTTGTACCAAAGTAGAACATTAGTACCAACCTAGAACATTTGTACCAACCTAGAACATTTGTACCAACCTAGAACATTTGTACCAAAGTAGAACATTTGTACCAAAGTAGAACATTAGTACCAACCTAGAACATTAAGGCTAACATAGAACATTGGTACAACCTAGAACACACTTCTTGTTCTTCTTTTTCTTCTCCATCTCTTCCTTGTACTTGTTCTTCTTCATCATCGTCATCATCTTCTTCTTCGTCCTCTTCTTTGTCTCCATATTCTTGTCTATATTTTTCAACTTCATCTTCGTTTTCATCATCTTCATCATATTACTGAACTTTGTCGCCTTCCGTTTCTCTACCACCTCCACTGCATGTCTATATCTTTGATCACCCCCGTTGTAACATTATTCTATTTTGTATTGACCAACAGGTAAAGGCGTATCCTCGCTTCCAAGGGCAACAACCACCATCCTTTAGATGTGAATGTAAAAAAGATAAAATAAGCCTGCACTTCTACTCGTTACGCCACTGCATTCTCAGTTTTTTCGCAGGGATTGTCGAGGGCGTCTCCAAATTTCTATACAATTCAGAACTGCAAATAGAAATTTCCCCAAACAGAGACCTAAACTCCCCCCACCACATCTTCTTCATCACCAATGCAAGCGACAACAACGAGTCAAACACACATCTGCTGTTCTCTGACAGCGTTGCCATGTCATCGAGCCCCTACGACTCCAGAATTGGAGTGCACACTTTCTGTGACTGTTTCCCTTTTCACCTTGTTTTTGACGAGGATTTAAACATCAGTCAACTTGGCACTGCGCTCGCCAAAATGATTCTTCCAAACGTCTCAACAAAGGGGCTACATTTTTCCACTTATTTTGACGTTTTGAGACCAACGGTCAAGTTTACGCTGTCCTCCATTTTGTCAAGAGTTAACACCAGTTTTGTAGTTCGAACAAAAGGTTTGACCAATCATCGTCTCTCTGATGTAAGTCTATTTTATTTCTTCTGGTGTCACTTCTCTTCTCTTCTGTCTAGGTCAGATATGTTTTGAGGATTCTGTCTATCTGAGCTTTCTGTCCGTTTGAGTTTTAGTCTGTCTTCTGTGTATTTGAGTTTGTCTGATTGAGCATCTCCCAATCGTCTGTGATTTGAGTTTATTTGCACTATGTCCTCTCGTATTTGTCTGTTTTCTGTATGTTGGAATGTATATAAGTTGTCTATCAGTTTGAGTTTGACTCAGTCATTTGTCAATTTGAGTTTGTCTCATCCATCTATCAGTTTGAGTTTGACTCAGTCATTTGTCAATTTGAGTTTGTCTCATCCATCTATCATTTTGAGTTTGTCTGACTTCTGTCTAATTGAGTCTGTTTCAATCTTTTGTCTGTTTAAGAGTTCATTTGTAGTGTTTTTGCTCGAATTTGTCTGTCTTCTGTATGTTGGAATGTATATAAGTTGTCTATCAGTTTGACTCAGTCATTTGTCAATTTGAGTTTGTCTCATCCATCTATCATTTTGAGTTTGTCTGACTTCTGTCTAATTGAGTCTGTTTCAATCTTTTGTCTGTTTAAGAGTTCATTTGTAGTGTTTTTGCTCGAATTTGTCTGTCTTCTGTATGTTGGAATGCATCTCAGTCATCTGTCAGTTCTAGTTTGCCTGTTTCATATGTTTTATGTCTGTTTCATATCTATTTAATGTCTGTTTCATGTCTGTTTTATGTCTATTTTATGCCTGTTTCATGTGTGCTTTATGTCTGTTTCATGTCTGTTTCATGTTTGTTTTATGTCTGTTTCATGTCTGCTCTATGTATGTTTCATGTCTGCTCTATGTATGTTTCATGTCTGTTTTATGTCTGTTTCATGTCTATTTATGCGTTTATATATGTATGTTTGTCTGTATATGTATGTCCAAGTGTTATGTTTCAGTTTACCTGTTTTTCTGTTAATCTGTTATTAGCCTGTTTGAGTTTGTCTGTCTCTCGCCTGTTTAAATGTGTCTGTCGTTTGTCTTTTTGAGTTTGTCTGTAATTAGTCTGTTTGAGTTTGTATGTCCAATCGTATCTCAAGTCTTAGGACTGTTTTCGAATTCAGTCCACCGAAATCTGTGTTTCTTTCTATTTCTCTGCACGTCAATATTTTATGTCTCATCAAGTCTTCTAGCTATATGTGTATGACTTCTCTCTAACAGCGATCTTTACCTATGTCTGCCTTCCTCTCTGTTAAAATATGACGCCTATGTTTATTGATGTTTGTGTTTTTATTTATTCATCAATCTATCTAAGTCTCCTGTTAAATTCTTTTCTTGGGGAGGGGCGGGGGCGTGGGCTAGTGGTTAAGTGACACGGCTCACAATCCGAAGGTGCTGGGTTCGATCCCCATCACAGCAGGAACCAAACCCTTACAAAATGCAGGAGACAGCAGACTCTTACATAAAATGCATGCTGAAGTCGAATGTACTGTTTTCTGCGGAAAAGATGGGGTAACAAACGAAATGCTGATGGGGCTGGGTCAAACAGCAAAGAGGAAGTTACTAGCAGTCCTGAACCAAAGCTGGAAAAGGGGAATTTAACCGCAGGCATGGAAAGACGCTGTACTTATACCAGTACCAAAGAAAGAAAAATATAGAACAGATCCAAATGGATACAGGCCTATCAGTCTACTGAGCTGTGTAGGAAAACTGATGGAGCGTATGATAAACAACAGACTGATGTGGCATCTGGAAGAAAAACACATATTAATTCCACAGCAAGCAGGCTTTAGACAGCACAGATCCACTGAGGATCAGATCACTCTCATAGCCCAGGAAATAGAGGATGCTTACCAGGAGCAAAAGCATTCAGTAGCGGTTTGGGTGGATTTAGAGAAGGCCTTTAACAAGGTGTGGAAAGAGGGGCTTAAATTCAAGCTATGAAGAAGTGAAGTCTGTGGAAAAATGTACAGATGGATCAGCCACTACCTCGAAAACAGAACAGCGAGAGTTCAAGTACAAGGGCAGATGAGCAAAAAGGTGACACTTGAGCAGGGAGTACTCCCAAGGGGGAGTACTGTCACCCACACTTTTCCTGGTGTATATAAACAACATCACAGAGAATATACCAAGAAGAGTCCACAGCTCCATGTTTGCAGACGATCTGGCTATGTGGAACTCTGAAAAGAATCTCACCATAGCAAGTAATCGGATACAGCAGGCCCTAACATCGTTGGAGGAGTGGGCGAAATCATGGCTGGTCAAAATAAATGAGGAAAAAACCACATGTACGATATTCTCGCTATCAAACAAACGCCAAAACACCAAAATAAGCCTTAACGGCAAATATCTGCGGCCAAACGACAACCCAAACTACAGGGGAGTCACATTTGATCGGCGCATGACATGGAAAAGTCAGATCGAGAGAAACCGAATGAGAGCAAGACAAAAAATGGCAATCATGAAGAAACTTGCTGGCACAAGCTGGGGAGCAGACGAAAGTATACTAAAGAAATTGTACACTGGAAAAGTGAGACCAGTTCTTGAGTATGGCATTGCGGCATGGACAACAGCAGCAAAGGCGAACTTTGATAAAATTAGCAAACTTCAAAACCAAGCCATGAGAGTTATAACAGGAGGCATGAAGTCAACGCCAATTGTAGAACTTGAAAAGATTACAAATCTGCAATCCATGACCGACAGAAGAGACTGCAAAGCCCAGCAGCAAGCAGAGAAAGTCATAAGACTGACAGACCATCCAATGAATCAGAGACTAAATAGATTTGGAAATGGGAAACTAAAGCGGAGAGACTTTGCAGAAATAGCCAAAGCAAAGATGAGCGAAGACCATATGAACATTAACAAAACCAAAGCCCATCCCTACTGTACTCAAACCTACCTGGAAGCAGCACATCATGCCGAGGTGGTAAAAAATATACCAGGTATTGGAAACAAGAACAGCCAGACTGAAAAAGAAAGAAGAGACATAACCCTGAGGTAAATAACGAAAAACTACCCAAGCATGGACTGGACCCATGCATACACAGACGGTTCTGTAACAAACACAACACAGAACGGAGGGGCAGGGGTATTCCTGAACCTACCAAATGGTAGAAAAAGAACACTGTCAGTGGCAACTGGAAAATACTCAAGCAATTTTAGAGTGGAGGCAGAGGCACTGATGGCTGCAGTAGAAGCAATGCTGACAGGCGAAAGCAATGAAAGCCAGAAAGTCCTGCTTACAGATGCACTGGCCGTAGTCACAGCACTAAAAAGAAAGAAAAATACTGTACTCAATGATTTCAGAGCAGTGCTCTGTCAACTATGCCAGCAGTCCGCACCAAAATGAGCAGTGGTACAGTGGGTTCCATCCCACTGTAACATCCAAGGCAACGAGGAGGCAGACAGACTGGCAAAAGAAGGTGCAAGACTACCACAACCAGATTCTAGTGTGACATACGAAGAGTCCAAAAGGCTTATTAGAGCTAGATACATGGCCAAATGGGAAACAGAACATACTGGCTACACAAAAAATTAGGCCTATTACCAGTTGAACAGAAGAGAGCAGGTCGTGGTCTTCAGACTCCGCACAGGCCACAACAGACCGAGGTACCACCTATTCAACAAACTGAAGATAGGTGGCACTGACGAATGCACTTGTGGTACCGGGAAAATGACCGCTGAACATCTGCTGCAAAACTGCCCGACATACGAGGACCAGAGAAAGCAGATGTGGCCATCACCAGTGGCAACACAAGACAAGCTCTATGGCAGTGTCGACAGCCTCAGGATGACCGCTGCTTTTTTTCGAAAAAATAAAGGTTGACGTCTGACTGCGTACGAAGAAGAAGAAGAAGAACAATGTACTGGGCTGACAGGCGCAAAATAAAAACCACAGTGCAAAGCAGCAGACTGCCTTGGGGATTTGAAAAATGAAGCGAAAGCCAAACATTTTTTACAATTAAATTCTTGTTGTCTTTCCTGGTCTTTTATCTCTTATTTCAAGCCTAAATCGTATGTCTATCTCTCTAATGCATCTGTTAGTCTCCTGTGTGCATACGTCTTGCATATATCTTAGTCTTCTGTTTGTCTACCTCGTCTTTCTTTCCAATTATTATGTCTGTCTTCCGTCTAATCCGTTTATCGATCTGTCCCAACCACCTTCTGGTGATCCATAATGTATTCCTCTAACTAATCCCCCAAACAGAGTCTAGAACTCAAGGGACAAATGATCTTCCTCCAAGAGACCAACTCCATCCTCTTCCTTGGGTCACCCAGCGTTGAGAAGCTAGATGAACTCATTGGAAAAGGCATCTACATCTCCGACATCCCGATCCATGACGCCACTCGTGACGTGATCCTTGTTGGCGAGCAGACGAAAGCTCAGGTGAGTGTCTAGGAGATGTTTTGGTCTTGGGAGATCCCCTTTTTAAACTTCTTGTTCCTGCGCTGGGTGTGGAATGTACATGTTTCCTTTCGGCTTTGATTTTGGGTTTCCTCGCGGGGAGGGAGGGTGTTACAATCACGCCAACTAGGCAGCCGTCTAGAGAGCGTGCCTCGGAGGGGCGCAATCTTCAGAAGGGCACAGACATCAGTGGGGCACAGACATCAGTAGATTGCAGACCTTAGATATGCGCAGATCACAGTCGGTACAGACATCAGTGGGGCACAGACATAAGTGGGGCACAGACATCAGTAGACTGCAGACCTTAGATGTGCGCGGATCTCATTATAGTGCAGACATAAGTGGGGCACAGATTTAAGAGGTGCGCAGAAATCTCAGAGCTCAGAACGATGCAGTGTGTAATGTCAATGTTTTGGGACGCAGAGTGTGTAGTGACAATGTGTTGGGACGCAGAGTGTGTTGTGTCATCGTGTTGGAGTGTGAGAAATAAGAAAAAATTTAACCATTCTAAGAGAACCAAGAACTGTATTGTTTCCAAAACAAAGAACGCTGTTGAGAACTGGAAGCAGAACACGAGACAATCAAGGTCTTTCGTGTTTGTATAGATGTCAAAATAAGGGCACTTTCCTGTTCTTAACCTCTTCTGCTTCTTCTTTCTTCTCCCTTCTCTTCGTCTTCTACTTCCTCTTCTTAGTTTTCTTCTTCCTTTTCTTCTTCTTCTATTTTCTTGATATTCTTTCTCCTTCTTCCTTCTTTTTTGTTCTTGTTCTTCATCTTCTTCCTCCTCATCTTCTCCCTCCTTCTTCTTCTTCTTCTACATCTTCTTTCTTCTACTGCTACTTCTTCTTCTTTTTCTTTTCCTTCATCCTCAAGTTACGATTAAAACCCTGTGTTAACCAGGGTTAGGAGAAACATACTGATCAAGGTGGGAGAGGAGAGTAATCAGGGACAGGTGAGATATACTGATCAAGGTGGGAGAGAAGTCTAATCAGGGTCAGGTGAGACATACTGATCAAGGTGGGAGAGAAGTCTAATCAGGGTCAGGTGAGACATACTGATCAAGGTGGGAGAGAAGTCTAATCAGGGTCAGGTGAGACATACTGATCAAGGTGGGAGAGGAGAGTAATCAGGGACAGGTGAGACATACTGATCAAGGTGGGAGAGAAGTCTAATCAGGGTCAGGTGAGACATACTGATCAAGGTGGGAGAGGAGAGTAATCAGGGACAGGTGAGATATACTGATCAAGGGGGGAGAGGAAAGTAATCAGGGACAGGTGAGATATACCGATTACAACCCCCACTTCACGTCATGTCCCTGGAAACAAGCTATGTCACAGCAGTCTGTCCAGCAAGGTGGGGATCAACACGGGTATCCCCATAAGGGTGAGATTGCTAAGAAGCCTCGTATTGCACTTCAGTCCGGAGGACTCCGGTCCACTTTCTCAAGTGGACCTCTGAATGTTAGAAGAGCAACTATAACTTGCCACACCAAATTTAACACACCTTAAAAAACACATTAGTGTGTCTATGGCTCTTAGTGTCAATATGTTGGCTGTGACATTTCACTAAATCCACTGCCATTTGTTATTCCCGGTCTCCCACCTAGTCATCCATAATTCCCTGGTGTTATTCTAAATGATTCGATTAACTGTGTGGTTACTGCGGTGTCTATCCACTGTTTGCGCTAGTCTCTCAGCCATCGCTCTTTCCGCCCCCCCCCCCCCCCCAATGTGTCCAGGATACATTGCCGGGTGGCGTTAACCATGTGGGATGTGATTATACTGTTGTCCTCCCCACCAAATATATCTTGTTGTATGGGGTGTGCTTCAGTGCCTCCGGGAACTGACTTGGGGTCTCTCAAAGTCACTACTTCCATCGGCACCAATGTTCCCAGGTGATACTGTTGAGGCAATAATATAACCGCTCAGTGCGCAGGATACTGCTTTATATCTCTCCTGATCGAAGGAGCATTTCCTTTACGGAGGTTTTGAACCGTCTCCATTTGGTGCCTGGTATTCCATCCGTTCGTCCACCCGATTCTCTCTTTCAAACAAAGTTATACCTAAGCCGGCACACCTGGGCGGGCAGATTGAGCCCATTAGCCTTGGTTGACAGCCAATCTTATTTTCTTCTTCTTCGTACGCTGTCAGACGTCGACCTTTATTTTTTCGAAAAAAAAGCAGCGGTCGTCCTGAGGCTGTCGACACTGCCATAGAGCTTGTCTAGTGTTGCCACTGGTGATGGCCACATCTGCTTTCTCTGGTCCTCGTATGTCGGGCAGTTTTGCAGCAAATGTTCAGCGGTCATTTTCCCGGTACCACACGGGCATTCGTCGGTGCCACCTATCTTCAATTTGTTGAATAGGTGGCACCTCAGTCTATTGTGGCCTGTGCGAAGTCTGAAGACCACGACCTGCTCTCTTCTGTTCAACTGGTAATAGGCATGGTTTTTTGTGTAGCCAGTATGTTCTCTTTCCCATTTGGTCGCAGCCAATCTAAGAGAAGGTAAACGCTGACTCTAAACCCGGGTAGACGAAGCTCGTTAGCCTGTTCAGACAGTTCGCCTAAGAGAGAAGGAACTCTGATTTTAAACCCACAAGTCCCAGACAGTGTTGGCTAGTCTTGGGATGATGAGAGTATCATAGAATGTCTCGAGTTAGTAGGATCTGCGGGCAACGACTTCACTGCCTTGTGAAAACCTCGGGAGAGGGTAGGGCTACGGGAGTAAACCCAGACAGAAAATCCGGAGTGGTAGAACCTAAGGCAGATGGTTTGAAAATTGCGAACTTATTCCAGCAGCTGAGCGGGTGCCACATTAGCCTGCTTTACATTCCCTTGGATTACAGCAGGTAGGCCGAGAGGGGGATCCTGCAGTTTGGGCAGAGCAGGGTCTTCATATTCAGCGCCCAGGCTTGCGCCCTGAGAGGCTACTCCCAACTATTATCCCATTATCCCAACTAGTATCCCATTATCCCAACTATTATCCCATTATCCCAACTACTATCCCATTATCCCAACTATTATCCCAACTATTATCCCAACTATTATCCCATTATCCCAACTATTATCCCATTATCCCAACTATTATCCCATTATCCCAACTATTATCCCATTATCCCAACTACTATCCCATTATCCCAACTATTATCCCAACTATTATCCCAACTACTATCCCATTATCCCAACTATTATCCCATTATCCCAACTACTATCCCATTATCCCAACTACTATCCCATTATCCCAACTACTATCCCATTATCCCAACTAGTATCCCATTATCCCAACTATTATCCCATTATCCCAACTACTATCCCATTATCCCAACTACTATCCCATTATCCCAACTACTATCCCATTATCCCAACTAGTATCCCATTATCCCAACTACTATCCCATTATCCCAACTAGTATCCCCTACATCATGTTGTGTTAATCAGCTGATCGTTCTAGGTTTACCGGATGTTATGGTAACGATGACAACAACAACCGTTGCTGGGTAAAGCCGCTGTTATGGGAGATATCAAATCTTTTGGGGATAAGTTTTCTTGACTGTTTGGATTACTGATAAGACAGTTGGTCAAATTGATGTGAAAATGGTGACAGCAACAAGATACCTTTTGTGAACGGCGCACATAACTGGGTCGGGTACATCGGCTGGAAGGTCAAGGTTCATTACAAAATGGCGCCTGACAGCCTGGTGTCATTTTGATTCCTGCTCAAATTATCGCATTCACAAACTAGACGGTATATATCACCTTCTCTCATCCACATAGTGTTGTTGTGGCCGATGGTGGGTGGATGGATGGATGGATCATTGATCGATGATTGATTTATGGATAGATGATGATGGTAATGGATGATTGATGGATGGATGATTGATTAATGGATGATGATTAATGGGGATCAAGACGCTGAGCAGCGCATGAGCTGCAGTGGTCAGCGACCCATAACTGACTGCTAGCGTCAGGGCCAGCGAACCAGAGCTGCCAAGACCCTTCTACACCTCCACGCGGTGATCCTGGATAACAGGCTGCAGCAGGGCAGACTGGCTAAGGAGAAGGGATCGAAGAGGGTATGCTAACCCGGTACTAAAAAAATGCTTGCTAAATTCGGATGTGTTGGACCGAAAGGTGCAAATATCGCAGCCAAGCTGTAAACTACGACACAACGCATTCCGTTGTCTGGACTATATTCTGCTACTTAAGCCCTTTCAGTGTTTGGTAGCGGGAGATTGAGAACGAACGACGAAGAAGGATGATTATGATGCTAATAGATGGATAGATGATTGGTGGATGGACGATTGATGGATGATGAATGGACGATTGATGGATGATTGATTGATGGATGATTGATTGATGGATGATTGCTTGATGGATGAATGGGCGATTGATGGATGATTGATTAATGGACGATTGATGGATGGATGGATGATGGTGGTAGAGAACAAGTGACGAACGACATAAATTTGTTCTGGCCTCCGGTGAACAACTCCATGCACGCTCTAACAATGTCAGCTCAGACAAACATTTCTATCCCCGACTAACTGTAACCGCTCAACAAGTTCTCTGTGAGCCTAAACAGTTTCTCCCAATTCGTTAGGTACACTACACAACTGAGTATGTGCAGCACAATTCGTTAGGTACACTACACAACTAACATAGTATGTGAAGCTCAAAGAGGAAACAGACTGGCCAGTCGGCTGTTCTGCTAGAGTGACAGAGACAATGTCACAGTAATGTGACAGTACTCGGTATCAGTCGCCAGCATTATAATGGATGTTGTAGGAGTTACAAGTTACGTAGTGATTTCATCAGACCACATTAAACAAAACACCAATGTCTCTTGTTGTAGGAGTTACAAGTTATGTAGTGATTTCATCAGACCACATTAAACAAAACACCAATGTCTCTTGTCTGCCGATCCTTGATTGGAAGGTACAATCGGGATGCGTACAGCATGAATGGATAGCCGGCATTACGGAAATACTTTCATAGATTTTGTGGGTCTACTGTCCTTGTCTGTCTGGGTCGTTATGTACGAAAACGGCAGGAATAGCACCACTGCCCGACAGAGAGTATGTTGTAAGACGCGACTGTGTGACATGGCATAACACCTACCATGGTTAGGTGGTTTGTTTAGAGCAGCATAGATGGCGCCTAACAGGCTGCGGGTCTACCTTGCTTTACTGTATGACTATTAAGATGCGCTCGCACATCGGATAACTACCCTCCTTAAGCGATTGTCCCAACGCAGTGAAGTATTAACCTGCTCGAGCCTAGCCCGCTAAGCAGGAAACACTTCTCCTGGCTAGACCCAGCTCATACCAGAGCTGGGACCTGCACATGGGCATCTGTCCCTGTCTAATTACAGGTCAACTAAAATCTAACAACTGTCCTGGTCACGCTGGGGTTGACAACATGGAAGGAATTGCATTCTTCTGTTCTTTATTGAGCTCGCTCATTGATTGGCCAGACGAGAACACGTGATAAAGTCTACCGTTGTCTAGAGCAGAGTTTATACACGTTGTTCTGACCGTAACCCCCTCCCCTCCTTCCGACCTTGTTTTCTTTGTTTGACTCCCAATCCTGCCCAGAGAAAGGAAACAATTTTAATGTCTTGTTTGTAAATATATTTTTATAATAAAATCCACGTCTAGTAGGGAAGGGAAGACTTAGACGACCAACCAAGAGTGTGTCTATCCAGCGAGCTACAAGAAACATCGACCTCTATACACTGAATGAAACAGTAATGTGTCAGATCTGCCTAGCCTAACTGTTATATCAATACTTTCCCATCTCTGAGGATGTCTCGTGATGTATATGTGCGAATATGAATGCTCTTTCTTGCTCCACCCTACGTTTAAACACGATCTTCAACCACAAAGCCAAGGTCGCTACCAGATTACCTTCCAAATCTTCTGCTTCTTCTTCTTCGTACGCTGTCAGACGTCAACCTACTTCCAATTCGATTATGGAAACATATCAGAACAGGTAACCGCAATTGACCAGAGTGAAAAGATTATCAGCCGGTCTGATAATCTGTCCCCCGTTTGCACACACATCCCTGACTGGCACAAATTTGAATGTAGGCACGCGAGACCAATGTTTATTATTTACTTTTCATATTGATCCGGACATTCCAGCAACAATGTTTGTAGACGCTAGTGCGACGGATAGACACTTGGGTAGCGCTAGTGCGACGGATAGACACTTGGGTAGCATGTCTTGGACCCATTTATCGCTTCTTGTCTTCCTCTGGCAGTTTGACTCGGGTTGACAAAGCAATAGAAACAGAGATGTTTACCTCAACCCCACAACAGAACAAAACAACAAAGCGGGAGGAACTTTAAATAACAATCATGCCTTCATCAGTAACAAAAAAAGAGAGATAATATCGTAAACACGCTATCATCATGTGCCTGGCATGGTGGAGTTAAGAATATGTTTCTTTCGCAACAATCTGCCATTTTAGGCATTTAGCACTTCAGATCAGTAATAATTTTCCAAAGCTATCTTGTCTTGTCAGTGCCGATATTGCCGATCTATTTGTTGGACTTTTGTTTTATCAGTGCTCACATTTTGGATCTATTTGTTTTGTTTTATCAGTTCCCATAATTTGGATCTATTTGTTGAACGTTTTGTTGTTTTATCAGTGCTCCTATTTTGGATCCATCTTTTCTTGTCTTCGATGGTGTCACAATGTGCCCGGTGCTTTTTTTTATCTACGAAAGCAACTAGCAATAGTTGTAGCCAGGAAAATTAGGTTTCAGTTGTTGATGGATGATGCTATTGTTATTGAACTAGACCTACCGAGGTGTTCGCTATTTTCCATCCAATGCCTCGTATTCTTAATATGCTAGATCTGGGGTGTTCTTGTGGCTTTCATGTCCGCCCGTAACTTGATGAGTTGGAATCATGGGCCAGATGATGACCAGCGCTGTTTCTTGCACAACATGGCCTGGCTTCGTTCGTTCTCAATCTCCCTCTATCAAACCCTGAAAGGGCTTAAGTAGCAGAATGTAGTTCAGAGAATGGAATGCGTTGTGTCGTAGTTCTACAGCTTCACTGCGATATTTGCATCTTTCGGTCCAACACATCCGACTTCAGCAAGCATTTTTTGAGTACCGGGTTAGCATTCCCTCTTCGATCCCTTCTCCTTAGCCAGTCTGTCCTGCTGCAGCCTGTTATCCAGGATCACCGCGTGGAGGTGTAGAAGGGTCTTGGCAGCTCTGGTTGTCTGGCCCTGACGCTAGCAGTCAGCTATGGGTCGCTGACCACTGCAGCTCATGCTCAATATAATCCAAATACATCGCAAGGTACATCAAGACATAACCGTCTGATGTTGTGCGATCATCGCGTGTGATGGGTAACTAACCTCGATTACCTCACCTCGTATATCATGGACACGTCTCGCCCTTTTCATATTATTAGTCCCCCCCCCTCCCTCCCCACTTATTCATGATTAAATAATTATATTCATTTTGTCTTCAACAGGATGGATTGAAGAAGAGGATGGAGCAGCTGAAGAGAAGTATAGAGACAGCCAGCAAGGCCGTTGACTTGGAGAAACAGAAGAACGTAGATCTGCTGCTAGAAATTTTCCCGCCAAAAATTGCACAGAAACTTTGGAGAGGTGAGAGTCGTCATTCAAACAGCTGTTCATTCTGTTATTGCTATAATCTCTTATTGCTATAATCTCGTATTGCTATAATCTGTTATTGCTATAATCTCTTATTGCTATAATCTCTTATTGCTATAATCTCTTATTGCTATAATCTCTTATTGCTATAATCTCTTATTGCTATAATCTCTTATTGATATAATCTCTTATTGCTATAATCTCTTATTGCTATAATCTGTTATTGCTATAATCTGTTCTTGCTATAATCTGTTATTGCTATAATCTCTTATTGCTATAATCTCTTATTGCTATAATCTGTTATTGCTATAGTCTGTTCTTGTTATATTCTGTTCTTCTCTATTCTGTTTAAAAAAATTGACGTGACTGCATTCTGGGCATACCCATAGGTGCTTAGTCTCTCTCAGTAAATGATGAAGGGTGTGAATACTGATAGTTCCTGTAGCTCGTTGGCTGCACACACTTCTGCTCCGTCGTCTATTCCGCTCCAGTTCGCTTGAACCTAGTTCGATGTCAATGATCCGGCGCCTGTGATTCCCCCACTGCGATGTCTTCATCGAACAATCGATCATTGATTGACTTCAAAATATCGCTCCTATCCAAATCTAATGTACCCATATGTTGTGTCAGTTAAGACAGGATGTCAGCTTTTGCATTGAATCCCAGCATGACCAGGTTTGTATATGCCCACCAGCTCCTGTAGGTGTGATGCCTCTACAGCTGCCATCCCCTAATACCTTAGTCAGCCCTGATGTGTCTTCCAAAGTAAGGACTAGGAAACTGACACGATGACTGCCCCTGTTAAAGAGGTCCAAATAAACATCCCAGAGCTGCAGTCACTACTTCCATCTCCATTCTCCGTCGAGAGGTTGCTGTTCTGTATATCCTTCTCTGTTCAGCGTCGACCTGCTCTCTCACTCTAGCAGATAAGGCCTCAACTAGATTTATCGCTGTGTATCATCGATCCACCGATATCTATGAAGTCATCACTTCACGTTATCAGCTCGTTAGCCTGGACCGTCGCCATCCTGTTGCATTGTAACAGATCCCACTGTTTGCCCTAGGGTTAATCTAACTTAGAACATTATCACACTCATCCACATCAATCCTGACCACACACAGCAAATAATATAGCACACAGCAGATGACATATTTATTATATAATACTCATACCAGAAAAATGAGTAGTGAAATTACAAACTCAATACAATACATGTCATCTTAATAGATATTAATAAATATTAACTAAAGCGGAACTTTTAAGCATTAGCTATTGATGGAATTCCCAACTATCCAAAACCCAGTTCTATTGCCTACACACATCACACATACATCTATTTAACTGCATCCTCAACACACCTTATCAAAAACTACTCCTCACTCAAACCCCCCTCAGGCGGGCGATCTGGACATACCTCGTTCACAATGTGCCCTGCTTACAACAGACGTTCAGATTATCTATTAATACAAAACTCACACACCTATTTGAGCGATCCTGTTCTATCACAAACATTCGTACAACAGTCTATCAAATCGGTGAGCTAAACGGACTTCTATCTAGAGTCTCTCATTCGCTCTCCTCCCCTCTCCATCCAGCCTCCTGAGCTAAACTTTGACTCTGTGTTATATACTCTCTAGCAGTATCAGAGCTGACCAATGGATCTCAGGGAATGGCTCTATTCAGTCGTTATTGGAACGAATTACTCTGAACCCCTATCACTCATCTATCGCAGCAACCTCCGCTGCCGTCGTGTCTGTCACTCACCCCCCCCCCCCCCCAGTAACCAAATCGGAACGCCAGTGGCAATTTTCCTACCTGACCACATTCTTCGCCTCCAGCTCCGTTTTCCTTTGTTGAGACAGTGAGTGGCATTGGCACGCATTCAGGTACCTTTGTTCTGAGTCGTCAACCATATCACCCCTGCCTTAAACTCTCTTGCTCCAGCTGGAACTGTTACACCATCACTCTCTGCATTTCCTACCTAGAGTTACGATAGCTCTGTGTTAATCTGTCATTCTATTGCCAGTGTGAACCCATTCTTCTACCTTGACCACTGTCATCACCTGTCCGATTGTTCTCTGTCTCCCATCGTCTTCTCATTGCCGTAAACAAAATTAACAATTTAACTGACTAATCAAAACGAATTTCGAGGTGTGCTAAGTTACAAGAAACCGCTAACAGGCAGGTCAAGGGGTCAATCAATCGGCCTAAGTAGCCAGGGGATGTCCTTAACCATGGTTGACGACAGCGTACTAGGCAGCATTCAGGGCAAATGGAGTGCTGGTCATGGGATTCAGTAGGTGTTGCGAGGACTGACAGGTACGACTCAGCGAACAGTACGATCTTCTTCCTGCCGCTTGTTTCCTGGGACAGGTGAAAAAGATGTGCAGCGTAACGTTCTGAGAGGGTCGGGCGATATGGGTGAAGAAAGGGAGGAGGCACCGATCCAGCCTAGACGAAATACTCTCGAGGTCTCCAGGCGGACACAACTCTTCCCGACGTCTCCAGGCGGACACAACTCTTCTTGTCTCCAGGCGGACACAACTCTTCCTGACGTCTCCAGGCGGATACAACTCTTCCGACGTCTCCATGAAAACAACTCTTCTTGACGTCTCCAGGCGGACACAACAACTCTTCCCTACGTCTCCACGCGGACACAACTCTTCCCGACGTCTCCAGGCGGACATAACTCTTCCCGACGTCTCCAGGCGGACACAACTCTTCCCGACGTCTCCAGGCGGACACAACTCTTCCCGACGTCTCCAGGCGGACACAACTCTTCCCGACGTCTCCAAAGGGACACAACTCTTCCCGACGTCTCCAGGCGGACACAACTCTTCCCGACGTCTCCAGGCGGACACAACTCTTCCCGACGTCTCCAGGCGGACACAACTCTTCCCGACGTCTCCAAAGGGACACAACTCTTCCCGACGTCTCCAGGCGGACACAACTCTTCCCGACGTCTCCAGACGGACACAACTCTTCCCCGACGTCTCCAGACGGACACAACTCTTCCCGACGTCTCCAGGCGGACACAACTCTTCCCGACGTCTCCAGGGGGACACAACTCGAGGTATCGGACACATGCAAATATAACGTTCATTGAAATCCACTTAATGTGTTTCCCATCAATCAACAGAATCGACCAATCAATTGATCAATCAGACAATCAATCAAGTAAGACTATCGTGCTCTATTCTGCGAAACTCCTCGGCTACCAATGGTGTTTAACGCGCTGTGTTGGACTGTTGTAGTGTCTGTTTTATCTTTTTTATTTTATAATTACCGCCATCCTTAACACCTTCTAACATCTAAATTGAGGGAAACGCCGTGGTCGTCCATTGAGTCTGTGCATTTTAGATGGGTTTTTTTTATCATCATGTAGCGCGTTTTTTAAAGAACGTCGCCCCCATCACAGTCTGTCTGAAAGAAACTCTTTACCTTGCTAAAACTCCAGCCTTCGCCACAGTCATATCCAGACATTCTTTGATATCTTGGTGCCATCGTCTTCTTGGTCTACCCCTTCCTCTTTTGCCTGGCACCATACCTTCCATCACCGTCCTCTCAAGACAGTTGTGTCTCTTGATGTGACCAAAGTATTTGCATTTCCTAGCCAAAATGGAATTGATAAACCAGTTCTCCTCTATGCTCAACTCTTGCCGAATGTCTATATTTGTCTTTTTCTCTGTCCAGGGTATTCTGAGGATCTTTCTGTAATATTCTATAATCGTCCATGACTTGAAGCCATAAGCTGCCATAGGAAAAACTCAGGCTCTCAAGACTTTTATTTGTATCCTTTTGTTGGTGCTCTGCCATAATTTCTTCAGGCTGTTCAGTCTCTGCATTGCCATGGCTAGTTTTCTTCTGATTTCTTTCGAGCGGTCGTCATTTTTGACAATTCTGGAGCCCAGATATTCAAAATGCGTGACCTTCATTTATAATAGTTAATAATAACAGTTGCCCATCGCAACTGACGACAGCATAATCATAATGCTGAGAAATGTTCTCTCTCGTGGCTGTATAGACCGATCATCGAGCGGCGTACCCTAGCACATTCAGAGGCCGCCTGTGAGGAGCCAGTTGTGGAGTCGTCGTCCGTATGGTTTTTTCAGCAGCACGATTTCGTTGAGCCTCCTCAATGGCTATACTCTGTGATCTGAGCACCTTCGGTGACACTAGCGCGCAAGGTAGTAGGGTTCGGTGCATCAATTTTGAAGTTCTTCAGAGACACTTTAGGGGACGGCGTGGGCGTAAGTGACACGGCTCACAATCCGAAGGTGCTGGGTTCGATCCCCATCACAGCACCGGCCGTTACCCCGGGGAAGCAAATCCTGAGAAAATGCAGGAGGAAGCAGACCCTTACATAAAATGCATGCTGAAGTCGAATGCACTGGACCGACAGGCGCAAAATAAAAACCACAGTGCAACGCACACCACCTTGGGGATTAGAGAAATAAGGCGAATGCCAAAAAAAAAATTGACACTTTCAAGAAGTCTCGTAGCGACCCCAACAACATGTTCCATCCATCCCTAGCTAAGCTATTAGCAGAAGTTCATGGATGCTCAACCAACCTAAGGCTCTGGCTAAGAATTTCAGAGTTGGTCACTTCGTCCTGTCACATTGTCCTGTCACATTGTCCTGTCACCTCGACCTGTCACATTGTCCTGCCACCTCGACCTGTCACATTGTCCTGTCACCTCGACCTGTCACTTTGTCCTGTCATTTCGTCCTGTCATTTCGTCCTGTCACTTTGTCTTGTCACTTTGTCTTGTCTCTTCAGCCTGAACGGTCTATGTAGACAGCTCAAGTGAAAACGATTGAGCTGTCAGATATCTCTGCTAGATACTGTCCATGTCTCACAGTCATGTAGTAAAGTTGACAACACCACATCACGATACACCTGTACCTTAGACTTTAACTTAGTTCACTGTTTTCATTTCTCTTGTTTGTGTTTGTCTAGTCCCTGGTAAAGACCTTTCTTTATCTCAAAAAGTCGACACGAGCTTGCTGCTATTCTCATGAAGAACCGCGTTTGAACCTCTTAATATTTCTCCATCGATGTTATGCTGTTTTCATTTCCGATAAGTTTCTTTTTATTTTCTTCTTCTTAGAACTTTAAGAAAAAGCTGTCATCACGCCATTCATCGTCTTTTCTTATAGCAACAGAACTCCCTCCACTTTGTGCAGTCTACGACCATACTTCGTTTCACGATTTTCAGTTTGGCTTCATTAGCTGGCACAAGCAATGGGTGAACAAGTCGGGCAATAATTGTGTTGAATGCATCATTACCGGGTGCAGGTCACCGCGGTAGTAACATATTTTAATCGAGAGATCGTTGTAAGATGTTTAGATTCAGCCTGGGTGTTGAGATTTGTTCGCAAATAACAAAGAAGAGTGAAACAACATAGTGGCCTTCCAGATAGGAGGAAAGACTCAGAAAAACCGGCCTGCAGTGTTTAGAAAAGAGAAGAATTCGAAGTGACAATACCGGTGTATAAGATAATCACAGGAACGGATAAATTAGACTATAACAATTTTTTTTTACAAATTCAACCACCTACAAGAACAAGAGGACACAGCTACAAACTAATTAAAGAAAGGTCCAGATTAGATATTAATCCTTTGCAGTCCAAATTGGTCATAGCAGTCAACTAGAGTAACATCCCTTGCAGTCCGATTTATTTGAAGTCATATGTCACATTTCAACCATATCTTGTTATTTAGCTAAATTTGATGTATAAACAAAACCTGTATCTTTGAATGTAAAAATCATAATTTTAGTTTTGATCACTTTAAAAAATGTATTTGTTAACTCTGAAACATAAAACTGTTCTAGTCTTGAACACGACTAACAGCTTAGAGATCAGGGTGGACTGTAAAGGGTTAAGAAATATTTCTTTAGTTAGAGAGTGGTGAATGATTGAAATGCATTGCCACAGGAAATAGTGGACGCAGGGTCAATTAATGTATTCAAGAATAGATTGGATGGGCATAGTTTTTAGATCCAGGAAATATAAAAGAAACTGGTTGTATACAGACTCTGTGGAGCCTTCTAGACACCGTCCACTGACAAAGCTGATTGTCTCTCAACGAACTCGCCTTCCCTAATTAGGTTATTGTTTGCTTTCCTGGAGATCGTGACAGGCGACTAGCGGAGGTTGTGCGTGGGGCTAGCAGCCTCATCGAGAAAAATACATTGCTACTGGACCACACATCAATCAAAGAGATCCAGTATTCCAAATGTATCTTTGTGCCCATGACCTGACCTCTGGAGTGACATGTAATCAGCCGTCCGACAATTTCTTTAAGGCCAGTGTCTCCTCATCATTGCCTCTTGAATCTACAACATGACAGATCTGTTGATTATATTTAGGCATCCGAGGAGCAATATTAGGATCAATGAATATCTTCATGAAGCACATGACAACCGAAAATAGCACATAAGAAACCCGCTGAGCTAAAGAAAACTGCGAGCTACCTAAAATAAGCAAATCGAAGATCATAAATAAATCACTTGAAAGTTGCATCTAGGAGCAAATCAGAATAATCGATATGACATAATAGCCGCAGAGGTAGTTTAGGTCAAAAATCGATTTTAAAAACACATGCAAGTAACGGCTCAGTGACGGCGTCAGGACACAAACAAAACTGACTCAAATTATAGCCAAAAGAACTTCGGCAGAGACAAAGAAGGAACGGAATAGTAGACCACTCATAGAACCGAGTTCACTGCACCACGGCATCTCTAAATAAGCGTAAGTCCCTTTAAGTGTTGACAGTACCGATGACTGAGGAAGAACTCCGTAGAATCCGCTAGAAATAACGATAACAACTAACAAATCGCGACAGAAATGAAGATATGATGCACGACAACAGTTTGAGGGGGTCAGCCATTACCAGGAAGTGGCCAGGAATGTGCGAGTCAAAGGTATGCCAGTTAGGAATAAAGTAGGCCCGAAAAGGAATAGACAATTTGATTGAGTGTAAAATGAATTTACACGAAAAAAGTACACACATAGACGCGTTCAATGAAAATATGTTCTTCTTATCCATCCTTATCATCATCTCCGCTGCATTTACTCCCTCGTTAATCATTCCTCACCTGTCCTCCCCCCGCCCCTCTTCCCCTCTTTTCTTTCAACCATCTCATCACCTCTCTGTCGTTTTCTCTTTCCATCTCCATATCTCTCTCCCTTCTCTCTCCCACCCTCCCTACCTCCCTCCTTTTCTCTCTCTCCCTCCCTCCTGCTCTTCCTCCCTCTTTCGCCTTCTCTCCCCCTATTCTCTCATCTTCCCTCGCTCGCTCTCTCCTTCTCCTCTCCTTCTCCTCTCCCCCTCTACCGCTTCTCTCCCTCCTCCCACTCCCCCTACTCCCTCCCCTATCTCCCCCTTCTCTCCCCCTCTCCTTTATTCTGTCACTCCTCCTCTACCCTTTCTCTCCGCCTCTCCCTCCCCTCCCATATTTTCCTCCTCACCCCCTTCTCCCCTCCCCCTCCACATGTTCCTCTCCCTCCACTTCTCCCTCTTTCTCTCCCTCTCCCTCCCCCTCCACTTCTCACTCCTTCTCTCCCTCCCCCGTCTCCCTCCCCCTCCACTTCTCACTCTTTCTCTCCCTCCCCCGTCTCCCTCCTTCTCTCCCTCTCCCCCCGTCTCCCCACCCCCGTCTCCCTCTCCCTCCCCCTCCACTTCTCACTCCTCTCCATCTCCCTCCCACTTCTCCCTCCTCCGTCTCCCTCCACTTCTCACTCTTTCTCTCCCTCTCCCGTCTCCCCCCTTCTCTCCCCCCGTCTCCCTCCTTCTCTCCCCATGTCTCCCCACCCCCGTCTCCCTCTCCCTTCTATACCTCTAACCCAGGATCACTCTCTGTGGCCCAGGTGTAGAAGTGGAGCCTACAACAGTGGACGACGTGACGATGCTGTTCAGTGACATCGTTGGGTTCACCGCCATCTGCAGCACGGCTACACCGATGCAGGTGGTCAACATGCTCAACTCTCTCTACACCCACTTCGACCAGTTCTGTGTGGACATCGACGTCTACAAGGTGGGCGCTCTTAGAATCATCATCATTGTCACCAACATCGCTAGCATTATCATCATCCCCAACATCCTCATCATCTTTAGCCATCACATCCATAATTACTAACAACATTACCACCACAACCATCATTACCAGCAACACCACCTCTACCACTGCTGCCACCACCACCATCACGACCACCGCTCCTATCATCTGATGAGGTTGCATGTGCCTCATCTTCAGCCAGTTAGTAACAAGCTCCTGCTGCATACTTGAAGCCATGAAATATGCATATTTTATGCTTTACGAAACTATCCTCGATTTCCCTTCCCCTGTGCTTTCCAGTGTAAGTCATTGCTGGTTATATTTCCTGTTTGTTCAGTTTTGTTTACTATGCTAGTATTTATGTCCTGTTACAACTTAGTGAGTTGGCCTGTGCTCGATGTTTCTGTGGACTAGGTCAAGGTTGTTCGTTTAGGTGAATGCCCCCACATTCGTCTCTGCCCGTGTGGGTTCCAATGTACCTCCTATCTAGTTATATCGTATATGCGTGTCCCATTAACAGCTCGATAAGCTGACACGGCAACACATGAAGATGGTCGGATAGTACCAGGGTGTCTATACTGACCAGGACATCGCGTCAGGGTCGGGCACAATACACTGACCAGGACGTTCCGTCAGGGTCAGGCACAAAATACTGACCAGGACGTTCCGTCAGGGTCAGGCACAAAATACTGACCAGGACGTTCGTCAGGGTCAGGCACAATACACTGACCAGGACCACAATCTCTCTCCCATGCAGCCTTCCCTGGAAACAGGCTGTTTTCAAGGCGGTCTGGCTGACGAGATGTGGATCGATGTGATCCCCATAGCAGTGAGCGCCACGCAGATTAAGCCAAGCATAGCGCAACCGCCTTGAGGACCACGGTCCACCTTCATCAGCACGCTCGCGATGGGAGGAAAGCTGCTACAACCTGCCCCTTAACGTCTTTTTCAGGGCGCACACAAGAGAGTCAACCTACTCATTGTGGGTATACAACAAGAACAATATCAGGGTGTCTAAAACCCACCCCCATTGCTACAATATACCCCGTAGTTGATATAGTCCCCACCTGAGATTAGAAGAAGCGTCGCAGCAAAAATCGAACGAGAAAAACAGGAGCACGACCCAAGGCACGCAATGTTTGGACATCAGGTACAGAGTACAAGACTCAAATCTAGACAGCTTTCCAAAATCAACACAGCCCATACAAACAAACCCTGAAAGTCGCCGTATCAAAAAGATGGCACGAGTTGGTGCAGGCCCCAGAGATGGCACGAATTGATGCAGGCCCCATGCCCCAGAGATGGCACGAATTAATGCAGGCCCCAGATGGCACGAATTGATGCAGGCCCCAGAGATGGCACGAATTGAAGCAGGCCCCAGAGATGGCACGAATTGACGCCGGCCCCAGAGATGGCACGAATTGATGCAGGCCCCAGAGAAGGCACGTGTTGCTGCAGGCTTCAGAGATGGCACGAGTTGCTGCAGGCCCCAGAGATGGCACGAATTGATGTAGGCCCCAGAGATGGCACGAATTGACGCAGGCCTCAGAGATGGCACGAATTGATGCAGGCCCCAGAGATGGAACTTCGGGAGTAACCTGCCCCCCGGACATCATCTACCATACACAACATGGAAGTCGCTGAACATACTCCGAACTGGTGTATCACGGTGCAAAAGGAATATGGAACGATGGGAATACACAGATGATGACACGTGACTGTAGATCAATACAGGACCCAGACCCCAAACTCCAGGAAACATGCAATGTGTGCGACATGCTGAAGGCAAATGACAAGGACAATCCATGTCCCTGAATACTGGCTGCATACTGTATGACATTGTGTTTGGACAGGGGAAGTAAGGAGACCGATATGTTTGGGAGTGTTTGCTTTCCCCCTGACTAGATCAAGATCATTGACAATACCTATTGTTTGGCTATCCTTTTTCACTTTTTTTCTTTCCCTTGTGGGTCACAATCGATCTCATGTTTAGTTATATCGTGTTTTGACATCTCCTACACAGAAGAGTGTGTTACCGTTACCCGAAAGTGGTGGTAAGAATAGTAATAATGTAACCTACCAAGCATGTCGTAAAAGGTGGATAAAGAAGGGGAGGGGTTGAGTACGGGTTGGATACCTCATCCACAGAAACTAATCCAAATATGGACAAGTCAACTGAGAAGAACTTTAGTCGCAACCATTCAAAACGGAAGTGACACCTTTGCCAAGAAATCAAAACACGCGACTCTGAGAAAGTCGCAAGGAATGTGTATCACTGGCTAGCCCATTTTGTTGTAGGAAACAAGCACAAATGAAGTAGGGAAGACGAAAACAGAGCTGGAACGGATGGTCCAGTGGAGGGTCTCTTGCCTTGTATAAGTTCAAGACACGTGCTTCACATGACGATTGTGTAGCTGTGCTCTTCACACCCTCTTCCTTTCCCTTGCTGGTTCCAATTCAACTCTTGTTTGACTATATCGTGTGCTGACATTCCCTGCCCAGATTGAGACTATTGGTGACGCCTACTGCGTGGCAGGTGGTCTTCACCGTCCTAGCAACTATCACGCGCAGCAGATCGCCTGGATGGCGCTCAAGATGATGTCTGTGGCCAAGAACGAGAAGTCACATGACGGTAACGTCATCAAGGTACGTCTGCCTGTCTGACTGACTTTATGTCCCTATGTTTATCGGTCTGTCTGTCTGTCTGTCTTTATGTCCCTATGGTTAACGGTCTGTCTTTGTGTCCCTATGTTTAACGGTCTGTCTGTCTGTCTTTATGCCCTAATGTTTACCGGTCTGTCTGTCTTTTTGCCCATATGTTTAACGGTCTGTCTGTCTGTCTTTTTGTCCCTATGTTTATCGGTCAGTCCCTGTTTTTGTGTCCCTATGTTTAACGGTCTGTCCCTGTCTTTGTGTCTCTATGTTTAACGGTCTGTCTCTGTCTTTTTTGTCCCTATGTTTAACGGTCTGTCTCTGTCTTTTTGTCCCTATGTTTATCGGTCCGTCTATGTCTTTTTTGTCCCTATGTTTATCGGTCCGTCTATGTCTTTTTTGTCCCTATGTTTATCGGTCCGTCTATGTCTTTTTGTCCCTATGTGTACATGTTGTTGCTGCTGTTGTTATTATCCCATAACTGCTGAGAAACCCTGCTCTTGACAGCCCAATGCCATTCTAATATATATATACAGGTCATCTTCAGTTGTGTCACTGCTCCGTACAGTGTGTTGGTAATTGTGTCTCTCTGTACATTTGCATGTCTACTTCGTATTTATGTTTTCCAATTGTCTAGTACGTCTAACTGTCTATATGCTTGTCGTCCTGGGCGTATGTCTACATAAACACCTGTCTACCTGTATGTTTGACGTCCTGAACGTATGTCTACATGAACACCTGTCTATCTGTATGTTTGACGTCCTGAACGTATGTCTACATGAATACATGTCTACCTGTATGTTTGACGTCCTGGTCGTATGTCTACATGAATACATGTCTACCTGTATGTTTGACGTCCAGGACGTATGTCTACATGAACACCTGTATGTTTGACGTCCTGGACGTATGTCTACATGAATACATGTCTACCTGTATGTTTGACGTCCTGAACGTATGTCTACATGAACACATGTCTATCTGTATGTTTGACGTCCTGGACGTATTTCTACACAAATACATGTCTACCTGTATGTCTGTCTATTTCTATGTATGTATTGTTAAATGTCTTTATGTCTGTATGTCTGCCAAATTATATGTATATTTGTCTACCTGACTATCTGTTTTTCAATTTGCTTAGTCTGGCTTTATATCTGCAAGACTACCCGGTCAAGACTCGAATGGTTGACCTGTCCATTTTTTATGAATTTTTTGGGGCTGAAAGTTTTGGCCGGATATATTAAACTGCCCCATGCTCAAACCCCCTTATTCTGCCTTTACAAAATACTTGGTTATTTTTACACTGTTATTTATTTTGTGCTTTTTCAATAATTTATTTTTAACCGTTTTTTTCTGTATTTCAAATGTGTTTCTCTGTCATGTTCATCATCATGTAGCATGTCCTTTGTAGAACGTCGTTCCCATCACAGTCTGTCTGAAAGATACTCTTTCTCTTGCCAAAACACCAGCCTCCGCCACAGTCATACCCAGGCATTCCTGGATATCTTGGTGCCATCGTCTTCTTGGTCTACCCCTTCCTCTTTTGTCTGGCACCATACCTTCCATCACTGTTCTCTCGAGACCATCTGCTATGTAACATTTAATCATTAATTTTCATTATTTTATATTTGACTTGTCCATTTTTCACTCCAGCTGGAGAATAGTACTACTACTACTGTCCTCGCTTAGAACATTTGTACCGAAGAACATGTGTATACCTTTGCTGTGGTTGGTTCTGTATGCGTTTATTTTACATGATGAGGATGTAGCTCCATCCACAACTCCTTTTAGAAATCCTTTATGACAAAAATGGTGGTGCAGTGGACTTATTCTTGCCTCCCCAGTAAAGGATCCCGTGATCCACATTTATATTTCACCCTCTATAATTTTCAATGTAATATTTATATTTTCTATCTAACCCTCAATAATTTTCTATGTAATATTTATATTTTCTATCTAACCCTCAATAATTTTCTATGTAATATTTATATTTTCTATCTAACCCTCAATAATTTTCTATGTAATATTTATATTTTCTATCTAACCCTCTATAATTGTCAATGTAATATTTATATTTTCTTTCTAACCCTCTATAATTTCCTATGTAATATTTCTATTTGATATTTAACCCTCTATTTGTAACTGATTTAAATGTAACGGGTTATTTCAATAATTTTTTTTATTTTCCTTTTTTATATATGAGAAAATATTTCCTTTTTTAAAAAGTTAAATTCTATTGATTTTCTCTATTATTTTTCGATATGCTCTCCATATTATCAATTCTTTTATGTTCCTCTATTATCCTCAAATTTAGAAACCTCTATTACATTTCTGTAGCGTATATAATATAGCGACCGCTCCACCCCCTCCTTTCTAGTACCCACCTATCCGCTCTGACATGTTTGGATCAACTTCCTGTAATTTATTTTACCAACTAACATCGAACGTTGAGGCTAGAAAACATAAGCCTAACAACATAAACCCTGTACACCAGAAAACATGTACTACAGAAAACACGTACACCAGACAACCTGTACACCAGAAAACATGTACACCAGACAACATGTACACCAGGCAACATGTACACCAGACAACAGAAAACATTACAACAGACAACCTATACAACAGACAACATAAAACATGTACACCAGACAACAGAAAACCTGTGCACTGGCCAACAGAAAACTTGTACAACAGAAAATCCTATACACCAAACAGCAGAAACCTGTACAACAAAAAACCTGTACAACAGAAAACCTGTACACCAGACAACCTCTCTCTCTCTCCCTGTCTTTGTATCTCTCTGTCTCATTCTCTTTCTGTGTCCCTTTCTTTCTCGTGTTGTTTTTCTCTCCCTCTCTTCCTTTTTCACTCTGTCTTTCTCTTTTTGTGTCTCTCTCTCACTCTCTCCTTCTCTTTATTCTTATCTCTGTCTCTCTCTACTTATCTCTCTCTCCTTTCCTCTCTCTCTTTTTGTCTCTCTCTCTCACTCTCACTTGCATTCTCTCTCTGTCTGTCTCTCCATGTCTTTCTTTTGTTGTCTCTCTCTCCCTCTCTATCTTGTACTCTCTCTCTGCTTTTCTCTTTTTGTCTCTCTCCCTCCCTCTCTCTCTCTTGGTCTCTATCTGCCTTTCTCTTTTTCTCACTCTCTCACTCTCACTCTTGTTCTCTCTCTGCCTTTCTCTTTTTGTCTCTCTCACTCTCTCCTTCTCTTTATTCTTATATCTGTCTTTCTCTACTTCTCTCTCTCTCCTTTCCTCTCTCTCCTTTCCTCTCTCTCTCTCTCTATTTCTCTCTCTCTCTCTCTTTCTCTCTTTTTGCCATTGCCAATCTCTATTCCACATTTTCTTCCTTCAATATCGCACGAGTGTTACCGGGACTTGAAAGGGAAGCGAAGAATATTAACACTGTAACCTGCCAATCACATGATAAGAGACGACACATAGAAGTAGCGCATCCGGCTGGCTGCTCTATCCTGTAGAAACTACGAGCCATAAAAACTTCAACAGACAGGTCAGCGTTCACCAACTTGGCATGTTTTAATTAAATACCTATGCTCCATAGGCGGCAGGTAATGCTTGATTGGTTGATTCAATTTCCTCACGACGTATATTCCACTAATTATTTTATCGCTACCTCCATTTTCCTTCCAATTCTCACTTCCGCTATATCACTTCCTGTCAGACATCTTGCCCTTGTGTTTAGCCAGTTCACGTAATTTGGCGCTATTACTCCGGCGTTCTGATTTCATCAGCCGGCACCGGTCTACTCCCTGGATACTTGGAGGTTGAGAATAAGGCCACTTAGTTCCACCTAGCGTGCAGTCAAAGTCAACTTCAGAGGGTTGTGAAAAGCATTAGCAAGCTCGTTATGTAAAACAAATTGCTACAGGAACTAACATTTACTGCAAGAATACACGAAGTGTTGTGTCCAGACTTCCAGCTAGGGACTAAATGACGTATTGAAAACCAATTAAGAGAAGCCTGAATGTTGCCTTTCTTTCAATTGCATCCTATCCCTTCAATTATGTTAATAGTTCGCTGTCTTTCCACTTATGCCTTTGAGAACTGCTAGAAGCTTAATCCGTCTGTCATGCGCCAAGTGCGTAGCGTCGGTCTTTGTGAGCCAGTATTTCATTATAATATGTCATAGTGTTCTACTTAATGTGTATTTGTTTAAGTCCCATGCTCCACAAGAGACGATAAATGTTGTGATCCATTTATTGACTTCTCATAAATAATTTATTAATTAATGTAAGTTGGAAAGAATGGGTTTTTTTTTAATGTTATTACATAGACAATCATATCGTATGGAGGTGAATCAATGAAATTAGTTGATAAACAAGTAGATTATACTCACCAGCGTTACCAAAGTAGAAATCAATAAACTATATTAACTGTCTAATCGTGGATAAAGAGGAATAGGCGCCTGGATAGCAAACTCATTATGTGAAATTGTTGAAGCTGAAACTGTAATCGCTAGGATAGCGGAACGTCATAAAGGAGCCAAGTGTAGTGGTAGACATGTAGTTGGAGCGAAATGGCCAATCAATCAAGAGGATTAGTGAAGGACACCACCGTTCGTCATTACAATGAGTTACTGGAGGACACGTCAATCAGTCAAGGTGGATTACTGGAGGACACGTCAATCGTCAAAGTGGATTACAGAAGGACACGTCAATCGTCAAAGTGGATTACTGGAAGACACGTCAATCAGCCAAGGTGGATTACTGGAGGACACGTCAATCGTCAAAGGGGATTAGTGAAGGACACGTCAATCAGTCAAGGTGGATTAGTGGAGGACACGTCAATCAGTCACAGTGGATTACTGGAGGACACGTCAATCAGTCAAGGTGGAATAGTGGAGGACACGTCAATCAGTCAAGGTGGATTAGTGGAGGACACGTCAATCAGTCAAGGTGGATTAGTGGAAGACACGTCAATCAGTCAAGGTGGGTTACTAGAGGACACAACGATCAGTCAAAGTGGATTACTGGAGGACATGTCAATCGTCAAAGTGGATTACTAGAGGACACAACGATCAGTCAAAGTGAATTACTAGAGGACACAACAATCAAGTGGATTACTGAAGTACACAACGATCAAGTGCATTACTGAAGTACACAACGATCAAGTGCATTACTGAAGTACATAAGAAGAGGACGCATCCATCAGTAGGAAGCTACACTGACAGAAGCTGCTGTGGAACTTGTATTGACTCGCAATTTCAAGTCCTGGTACTTTTTGAACCGACCTAGTATGTCATTTCTTTTGTCATATAAAAACTGGAGTGGTGTTGTTCGTGCAGCATTCGTCATTCTCTACTATCGTATTGCAGTTGGTCTTCCGATGCCATGGCGCGCACTGAAAATAACCCTGGTCCATCCTGGCCGTAGTGTTGTGCTAGGTTTTTCATCAGGGTAAGACAGGGAGCATACTCTACCTAGGTGTCCAGGCTGATCTAACACAATATGTTTCCATCCTCGTGGCCTGGATGTGAGATTGGATTAAGCGTCTCCCTAACACGACTCGAACTCTGGTTTATTATTCCGTCCTAGCCAGTCGGGTCCCGCCAATCGCTCAGAGGACAGAGTGGAGGCGATATCTCTCAGCCAGATGTTGCACTGGCGGCTCCGGCAACCACTCCGTGATGTGTGACATCTTCTTCCACCCCTGACAGATGGAGAATCTGGTGGGCATCTTCGTCTTTAAAGAGGTACATGGCCGAAGAAAGAGAGGCGGCGCCGATTTAGCATTGAAGAAAATCTCTCGACTTGTCATTCGAGCGGTCTCTGTGATGACGACTAGGACCTGGGAGCGGACTCTAGGGATAAGTTATTGTGCATTACATGAAAGACCTTGGCCCAGTTTCACACAAAATTCTTGCGTTTATTGATGTCCCGTGAAGATGTTTAAATGGCCGTCTCAAATCGGCAGTGCCAGATGAATATAGGCTATATATATAACGTTATATTTATTGCTGTCAGGTATCGATCATTCAAGTCATAGGTAATCGATTCATTCAGGTTCTCCGTTCGCCCATAAAAGTCGTGCGTCGGGCAATTTAATACCAGCTAATCAGATACGATTTTAGACTAGAAAATAGCCTGGGAGCGCTGGCGAGTGGTGAGAAAATAGATTGACAATAGATGGGGACTCAACCAGGCTAATCGACTGGTCCGTAATCGAGGTGTGACTTCCCTTCAGCTGCAGGGTAGTCGATTCTATTGGGTGATTGTGCACTTTGGGACGTGTCTGTCTAGGCCTTTCAAGATCGTTCCAGCTGAGATTCAATGTCTTTACCTAAGGGACCTTAGACCTGGGTCTATGTCTATGGTGTTTTAAGAGATGATGAAAGAAAAATTAAAACATGGACTCGATGCAGGTTTTAGGGGTATGACAGATGGTAATACAATGTGGACTAGATCGGTCCATGATGTCCGTGGGTGTTGTAGATAGAGATAGATAGAGAGAGAGAGAGCGGGAAAGAGCGGGGGAGAGAGAGACAAAGAGGTTGTTGTTCAAGAAATGTCCAAAATTAGTAGATTTACTTTTTTGTGCGCCCTAAAAAGGACGTTTAGTGGCGGTGTGTTGTAGCTTTCCTGACATCACGAGCGTGCTGTTGGAGGTAGATCGAGGTAGTTGTGCTATGCTTACTTCACCTGCGTGTTGCTTGCTACTTCGGGGAACATGTCGATCCCTCACCTTGTTAGCCATGCTGCCTTAAAAACACATGTTTCAAGGAAGGGCTACGGGGAAGCCAAGGTGAGGATATTTTTGTGCCTGACCAGACGTTAGTCTTCCTCGTCGGAGAGAAAGAGAGAGTGAGAGAAGAGAAAAAGAGAGATAATGACTTTTGTATTACCTACATGATTCTGAAATAGATATACAGGGAAAGAGAGAGAGAGAGAAAGAGAGAGATAGACGGAAAGAGAGAGAGAGAGGCGGAAAGAGAGAGATAGACGGAAAGAGAGATATAGACGGAAAGAGAGACGGAAAGAGAGAAAGAGACGGAAAGAGAGAGAGAGAGAAAGAGAGAGAGAGAGAAAGAGAGAGAGAGAGACGTAAAAAGAGAGAGATAGAAAGAGAGAGAGAGAGAGACGGAAAGAGAAAGAGAGAGAGAGAGACGGAAAAAGAGACAGAAAGAGAGATAGACGGAAAGAAAGAGAGAGATATACGGAAAGAGAGAGAGAAAGACAGACGGAAAGAGAGAGATTGACGGAAAGAGAGAGAGAGAAAGAGAGAGAGAAAGACAGAGATACTGAAAGAGAGAGAGAAAGACAGAGATAGACGGAAAGAGAGAGATAGACGGAAAGAGAGAGATTGACGGAAAGAGAGAGAGAGACGGGAAAAGAGAAAGAGAGAAATAGACGGAAATAGAGAAAGAGAAAGAGAGAAGGAAAGAGAGAGAGAGACGAAAAGAGAGAGAGAGACGAAAAGAGAGAGATAGAAAGAGAGAGACGGAAAGAGAGAGAAAGAGGGAGAGACGGAAAGAGAGAGATAGACAGAAAGAGAGAGAGAGATACAGAAAGAGAGATACAGAAAGAGAGAGAAACGGAAAGAGAGAGATAGAAAGAGAGAGAGAGACGGAAAGAGAGAGATAGACGGAAAGAGAGAGAGAGAGAGAGAGAGACGGAAAGAGAGAGATAGACGGAAAGAGAAAGAGAGATAGACGGAAAGAGAAAGAGAGACAGACGGAAAGAGAAAGAAAGACAGAGAGATAGACGGAAAGAGAGAGAGTGAAAGACAGATAGACGGAAAGAGAGAGAGAAAGAGAGAGAGAGACTAATAGAGAGAGATAGACGGAAAGAGAGAGATAGAAAGAGAGAGATAGACGGAAAGAGAGAGATAGACGAAAAGAGAGAGAGAGACGGAAAGAGAGAGATAGAAAGAGAGAGATAGACGGAAAGAGAGAGATAGACGGAAAGAGAAAGAGAGACAGGCGGAAAGAGAGAGAAAGACAGAGAGATAGACGGAAAGAGAGAAAGAGAGAGATAGACGGAAAGAGAGAGAGGGAAAGAGAGAGAGACGGGAAATGAGAAAGAGAGAAATAGACGGAAATAGAGAAAGAGAAAGAGAGAAGGAAAGAGAGAGAGAGACGGAAAGAGAGAGACGGAAAGAGAGTGAAAGAGAGAGATATACAGAAAGAGAGAGATACAGAAAGAGAGAGAGATACAGAAAGAGAGAGATATACAGAAAGAGAGAGATATACAGAAAGAGAGAGATACAGAAAGAGAGAGAGACGGAAAGAGAGAGATAGAAAGAGAGATAGACGGAAAGAGAGAGATAGACGGAAAGAGAGAGAGAGAGAGAGAGAGACGGAAAGAGAGAGAGAGAGAGAGAGAGAGAGAGAGAGAGACGGAAAGAGAGAGAAAGACGGAAAGAGACAGAGAGACAGACGGAAAGAGAGAGAAAGACAGAGAGATAGACGGAAAGAGAGAGAGTGAAAGACAGATAGACGGAAAGAGAGAGAGACGGAAAGAGAGAGAGAGAGACGGAAAGAGAGAGAGAGAGAGAGAGACGGAAAGAGAGAGAGAGAGAGACGGAAAGAGAGAGACGGAAAGAGAGAGAGAAAGAGAGAGAGAAAGAGAGAGACAGACGGTAAAGAGAGAGAGAGAGAGAGAGAGAGAGAGAGAGAGAAAGAAAGAAAGAAAGAGAGAGAGACAAACAAAATGAAGCACACAACAAGGCAATGATAGATAAATATATATAAAGAGAGAGAGAATGACAGATGGATGAGAGAGGGAATGAGAGACAGAGACAGAGAGAGAGGGGGGGGGGAATGAGAGAGGGAATGAGAGACAGAGAATGAGAGAGAGAGAATGAGAGAGAGAGAATGAGAGAGAGAGAGAATGATTGACAAGTCGGCACAGCCACGCCCAGACCATATATCTGTCTCTAGCCTAAGCCTTGGTATTTCTTGTCTGCGATTAAACGCGTTAAGGGGCACATCAGACGTTATGAATGGAACTTCGCCATTAGCCAGGATCAAGGCCAAATTATAGATCATTTGGACGCAAATCGCGTAATTTGGACGACATTTCGCCACACTTTATTTGCCTTTTGTCTATGTGCTGTCGCGTGGTCGCGTGCTTATGCTTGCGTGTGTGTGTGTGTATGTGTGTGTGGAAAGGGGGGGGGGGGGGGAAAGGAGTTATGCATGCCTGTTATTGTTGCTAACGCAACTCGGACTTAAGTAAAAATGCTCTTGATTAGTTTCTGTGGTAGCGGGTTGCAGTGGCTCTCCTCACATTCCGAGGAGTATTTGTGAAGGTGGACCAGGGTCCTGCTGGCTTTAGTGCAATGCGAAGCTGTTCACTAGGGTGATCACAGTGTCCATCCCAGAGAGAACTGCTTGGATGTGAGGTGGGGGTCTTGATCAGGTATGTTTTACCTGGACATGACTAACATACTCTGATCACTATGTTTTACCTGGACCTGACTAACATAGTCTGATCAGTATGTTTTACCTAAACCTGACTAACAGTCTGATCAGTATGTTTCACCTGACCTGACTAACATAGTCTGATCAGTATGTTTCACCTGACCCTAACATAGTTTGATCAGTATGTTTCACCTGACCCTAACATAGTTTGATCAGTATGTTTCACCTGACCCTGACTAACATAGTCTGATCAGTATGTTTCACCTGACCCTGACTAACATAGTCTGATCAGTATGTTTTACCGGAACCTGACTAACATAGTCTGATCAGTATGTTTCACCTGACCCTGACTAACATAGTCTGATCAGTATGTTTTACCTGGATCTGACTAACATAGTCTGATCAGTATGTTTCACCTGACCTGACTAACATAGTCTGATCAGTATGTTTCACCTGACCCTAACATAGTCTGATCAGTATGTTTCACCTGACCCTAACATAGTCTGATCAGTATGTTTCACCTGGCCCTAACATAGTTTGATCAGTATGTTTCACCTGACCCTGACTAACATAGTCTGATCAGTATGTTTCACCTGACCCTAACATAGTTTGATCAGTATGTTTCACCTGACCCTGACTGATAGTCTGATCAGTATGTTTCACCTGGCCCTAACATAGTCTGAGCAGTATGTTTCACCTAACACTGACTAACATAGAATGATCAGCATGTTTCTTCTGGTTCTGACCCCGATCCACCTTCATCAGCACACTCGTGATGTGAGGAACTCTACAACAACCCGCCGCCGCATTCTTCTTCTTCTTCTTCAACCACCACCACCACCACCAACAACAACAACAAACAACCAACCATGGCGCGTGTTGCATCAACTGACTGCAGTAACTCACATCTAGAACCTACTTAAGGTGGACTCAGGTTCTCCAAGCGGTTGTACTACGTTCGGGTTCATCTACGTATCGCTCAGTACTGCGGGGATCACATCGATACTCCTAGTTAGCAAGACTAAGAAGACCCGCCTGTTTCTAAGGACGACGACGTAGAAGTCGAGATGGTGGTCATCCCTTCCCACTTCGATCCCTTCTCTTTAGCCGGAACAATATGTATGAAATATTTCCGCCTGAAAAGTTATATTCAAAACTGAAAGTACTCGTACTGGAGCTGTACCAGTAATCCAACAGTGGGGAAAATTTATTAGAATTGAACTTTTAATTTCCCATCCGAAGTGTAAGAGTGGGAATACACAATTACAAATTGATTGGACTCGACTACAGCAGGGGGTGTAAGCATGTATGTATGATCGAGGAGTCAGGTAAATGGTGAAGGAGTCAAGTAAATGGCGAAGGAGTCAAGTAAATGGTGAAGGAGTCAGGTAAATCGTGAAGGAGTCAGGTAAATGGTGAAGGAGTCAGGTAAATGGTGAAGGAGTCAGGTACATTTAAAAGATGATATTAGACAAATTGATGATAAAGTTCAAGGATGGTAATAAATACCAACTGTGGACAACATTAGAACAATCTGGAGTAAATCAACATGTGACCAACCTATGTAAAAGGCTGAATGTGAATAGCCAATGTACAGTAAGAACACATGCAGAATATTTCCATAAATGTCATATTAGGACCTCTGTACGCAAAGTTGTGTACTATCTCGTGGACTGTTTATCACTTGGTGTACACTTGTAGACGCATTATGTAAGGAAGGCTACATTAGTGAGGGAAGTGAGCTCAGTGATTACGTAAATAAACATGTACGGATTTCGATATTAATATCAACATAGAGAAATCCGAAGTTATGACGATTGAGAGAAAGGAAATAAAAAGAAATAAATTTATACAAAATCAATAAGTAAAACAAGTGAACAATTTCACGTACCTGGGTAACATAATCTCAGAAGATGGAAAAACAGACACTGAAAGCCAACACACATGTAATAAAGCAAGTCAAATCATTGGGCAAATGTCCAATATATTACTATGTAAATACGTGACAATGGATACCAAAAAAGACACGCTATACAACACGAAATTCCTACATACAGGGTGTTATCAGTGTCAAAATTGGATTTTGACAAAGATAAAAGAAACATCGTAACGACAGAACGAAGAAAATACCAGGGCCCGGTCAAGAAACCTCCGTAACCTGACGCTGAAAGGCACAAGCACATACTAGGGCCCGGTCAAGAAACCTCTTCATAACCTGACGCTGAAAGACACAAGCACATACTAGGGCCTGGTCAAGAAACCTCTTCATAACCTGACGCTGAAAGGCACAAACACATACTAGAGCCGGTCAAGAAACCTCTTCATAACCTGACGCTGAAAGACACAAGCACATACTAGGGCCCGGTCAAGAAACCTCTTCATAACCTGACGCTGAAAGGCACAAACACATACTAGGGCCCGGTCAAGAAACCTCTTCATAACCTGACACTGAAAGACACAAGCACATACTAGTGCCCGGTCAAGAAACCTCTTCATAACCTGACACTGAAAGACACAAGCACATACTAGGCCCGGTCAAGAAACCTCTTCATAACCTGACGCTGAAAGGCACAAGCACATACTAGGCCCGGTCAAGAAACCTCTTCATAACCTGACGCTGAAAGGCACAAGCACATACTAGGGCCTGGTCAAGAAACCTCTTCATAACCTGACGCTGAAAGGCACAAGCACATACTAGGGCCCAGTCAAGAAACCTCTTCATAACCTGACGCTGAAAGGCACAAGCACATACTAGAGCCGGTCAAGAAACCTCTTCATAACCTGACGCTGAAAGACACAAGCACATACTAGGGCCCGGTCAAGAAACCTCTTCATAACCTGACGCTGAAAGGCACAAACACATACTAGGGCCCGGTCAAGAAACCTCTTCATAACCTGACGCTGAAAGGCACAAGCACATACTAGGCCCGGTCAAGAAACCTCTTCATAACCTGACGCTGAAAGACACAAGCACATACTAGGGCCCGGTCAAGAAACCTCTTCATAACCTGACGCTGAAAGGCACAAACACATACTAGGGCCCGGTCAAGAAATCTCTTCATAACCTGACGCTGAAAGGCACAAACACATACTAGAGCCGGTCAAGAAACCTCTTCATAACCTGACGCTGAAAGGCACAAGCACATACTAGGGCCGGGTAAAGAAACCTCCGTAACCTGACGCTGAAAGGCACAAGCTGGACTAGCGAAATGTATGAAATGTATGATAAACTGAAGGCAGTAGACCTACCTGTAGCTGCCAGTACGCCCTGCCACTCTGCCATTAGGCACAGAAGACTAACTCCGTGAAACAATAATATATAACAAGGCGCAGAGCCTATAATTGTGTGACCGTTAAAAAATAAATAAAGACTGAATGAAGAAATCAATATTTTAACAGATTTATCTTTTTTTCCTAACAACTTTCTTTTTATTGCTTGATAATTTTTTTGAAATTTTCATCTTAAACCCTGCTTAGCAGAGAGACAGGCCAGCCGGCTTAACCAAACTCGTAAATCACTTTTCAATGCAGAAAAGCCTTTCAAATGAATACAAAACCCGATTAGTGATTAGCGAACAGCATTAAATAGTTGTAAAATATTTTCTCCATTTTTGTAACGATGTTGCTACGCTTTGAAACGTTATATATCTCCTTTGATGACTTTATAATTATAGGTAGAACCGGGTGACCTAATTAGCACACCTTTGAATGTCCATCAAATCTTCACTGACTGTTTTACGTCTCTGGTATTGGTAGTCGTTCGAACAGTTTAAATGGTGTGCATTTGAATTCGATCGAACAGAATAGTCTCTCGCCTTGTCTCGTCCTTCGGTAACGTTATGAGATTATAATTTAACTTAACTTCATTATACTGGTTCAAAAGACCCTGTACAGTCTGTATACAACCAGTTTTTCTGTTGTCTTTCCCGTAACCCCAAGAGGTCGGACGGACATCACTCAGCGTGGGACTGATTTGGCTTTTTGCTAACCGGACAGGACCCAATCTCTCCCGGGCGATGAGTATTGGACATCCTGCTAACCGGACAGGACCAAATCTCTCCCGTGCGATGTGTATTGGGCATCTTGCTAACCGGACAGGACCCAATCTCTCCCGGGCGATGTGTATTGGACATCTTGCTAACCGGACAGGACCCAATCTCCCCCGGGCGATGTGTATTGGACATCTTGCTAACCGGACAGGACCCAATCTCTCCCGGGCGATGTGTATTGGGCATCTTGCTAACCGCGCAAGACCTAATCTCTCCCGGGCGATGTGTTTTAGTACATTATTGTCACGTGTGTACATTTCACAGTCAAACCGACACTGTCTGTAAGGCGAAGAGCTTCAACCTCACCAAGTTCAGTCGTGTACCATAGACCGTGGAAATACGACACAGTATAACCGAAATACTATTACATATAGACGATGACTATGCCAGGACAACCCGGAGGGGGGAAGGGGGGCTGACAACACAAAATAACAAACTAACTAATCTAAATGGAAAATCACATTTTGTTTCTATTGTCCCACGTGATGACTAGTGTATATGTCTCAGGTAACTATCCTCTAGGCTACACAGCATGACAACACAACAACAACAAAGTGTATGAGAAAATACATCTTTCCTGCAGCAATGTATGGAAGCACAACATGGACATCACACGATGAGTTTCTATTGTGTGGTTTGTGTCCTGTTATACGTTTATCATTTTAGTTAACCCCTGCATTGTCATTGAAATTTTTTACCCTCGCATCTTCAAAAGAAAACGGAATCTTTCAAGCTTAAAGTTCTAGAATACCAAAGACTGCAAACAAGGAAAAAGCACAGACGTCCTAAAAGACCCAAAATAAAATTAGAATTGGCTGGTAAACAGCATTACGTCTGGGAGACTTCAAAACTCTGACCACATCAAACGATACAAATGTCTAGGAAAATCTATACGGCTGGTTGGTTCTGGTGTCTGGAAAACCAGGTTCGGGCAGATCAAAGAGAACATGGTCACAAAACATTACAGATGTTCTGAATATGGCAGGATGGAGGAGGGGAACTGGTTAAAGATCGGATCTGGTAGGCGGTTATGATTAAAGCAATACTCCATCCCCGACAGCAATGTTGGTTAAGGGATTGCTTTTTGCTGATTTTTCATTAAGGAAGTGGTTTCTCGTTTCATGTAACCCTCTGACGTGATGTCATCTCATCTCACATCATCACGACATGCCATCTCATCTCACGAATTCTTATCTCACCTCAACTGAAGTGAAGTGTAATCCTGAGGGAAGATGGGCAATGGGTTAATTGTGAAGTGTAATCCTGAGTGGAGACGGGCAATGGGTTAATTGTGAAGTGTAATCCTGAGGGGAGATGAGCAATGGGTTAATTGTGAAGTGTAATCGTGAGTGAAGATGGGCAATGAGTTAATTGTGAAGTGTAATCCTGGTGGAGATGGGCAATGGGTTAATTGTGAAGTGTAATCCTGGTGGAGATGGGCAATGGGTTAATTGTAAAGTGTAATCCTGAGGGAAGATGGACAATGGGTTAATTGTAAAGTGTAATCATGAGTGGAGATGGGCAAATTGTGAAGTGTAATCATGCGTGGAGATGGGCAATGGGTTAATTGTGAAGTGTAATCCTGGGGGCAATGGGTTAATTGTGAAGTGTAATCGTGAATAAGTGCCACAAGTAATCGTCATAAAGAGGTTGTTATTTGTAACGACATTCACACCGATAATCGAATACCACGATTTCCACGCCTGTCGATACAGAGATACGTAATACGTTGATTCCATACAGTGTAATCGAATGTGATCATGCGTATTTTGCCTGCCAATACGCTCTTGTCGATATTCTACAACTTAGTAACGCAAACATTAAGAAGACGGTAATCGCCAACTACGAACATTTGATCTTCTATAGCTTGCGACAACAAGCACAAAGTCAACATCAATTTAACAATCATAGCACGTTCATTCAGCGTCCTCTATATTTTACATCTCCCATGAAGATGGATACGTTACTAAACGCCATTTCTTTGACAAACAACTTAGAAGGATAACTCTGGATGATATCATGATATCGATGAAAGTGATCTCCCTTTGTTCACGATGGCACATCTGTGCTGTGAATGTTTGGTTTAAGAACGATCAACTTCTAATGAACCAGTTTTCTTGTCTTTCTTTCTGATACAACAATCTAGGCGCCGTCACGATCCATCTGAAGCATAAGAGCACTGCTTCAGCTGGCTCACTAACATTAACCGTGAATCAACGTACTGGCGTGTGCGCGTGTGAAAGAATGATTTCAGTAGCGCATTATTCAGCGTTTCTAGGAGGGCATTCCCATTAACAACCTCCTAGAATGTGCTTAGAAGATTACAGTAATTTTGCTGTATCTACCATGAAAAAAATTATCTTAATCAGAGACATTAGATCACTACAACAATATAAGCATAGAAGAAATTATCTGATTACAACAATATAAGCATCAGAGAAATTACCTGATTACAACAATATAAGCATCAGAGAAATTACCTGATTACAACAATATAAGCATCAGAGAAATTACCTGATTACAACAATATAAGCATCAGAGAAATTACCTGATTACAACAATATAAGCATCAGAGAAATTACCTGATTACAACAATATAAGCATCAGATAAATTACCTGATTACAACAATATAAGCATCGGAGAAATTACCTCATTACAACAATATAAGCATCAGAGAAATTACCTAATTACAACAATATAAGCATCGGAGAAATTACCTGATTACAACAATATAAGCATCAGAGAAATTACCTGATTACAACAATATAAGCATCAGAGAAATTACCTGATTACAACAATATAAGCATCAGAGAAATTATCTGATTACAACAATATAAGCATCAGAGAAATTATCTGATTACAACAATATAAGCATCAGAGAAATTACCTGATTACAACAATATAAGCATCAAAGAAATTACCTGATTACAAAAATATAAGCATCAGAGAAATTACCTGATTATAACAATATAAGCATCAGAGAAATTACCTGATTAAAACAATATAAGCATCGGAGAAATTACCTGATTACAAAAATAAAAGCATCAGAGAAATTACCTGATTACAAAAATATAAGCATCAGAGAAATTACCTGATTACAACAATATAAGCATCAGAGAAATTACCTGATTACAACAATATAAGCATCAGAGAAATTACCTGATTACAACAATATAAGCATCAGAGAAATTACCTGATTACAACAATATAAGCTTCAGAGAAATTACCTGATTACAACAATATAAGCATCAGATAAATTACCTGATTACAACAATATAAGCATCAGAGAAATTACCTGATTACAACAATCTAAGCATCGGAGAAATTACCGGATTACAACAATAAAAGCTTGAGAGAAATTACCTGATTACAACAATATAAGCATCAGATAAATTACCTGATTACAACAATATAAGCATCAGAGAAATTACCTGATTACAACAATAAAAGCATCAGAGAAATTACCTGACTACAAAAATATAAGCATCAGAGAAATTACCTGATTACAACAATAAAAGCATCAGAGAAACTACCTGATTACAACAATATAAGCATCAGATAAATTACCTGATTACAACAATATAAGCATCAGAGAAATTACCTGATTACCTAAATATAAGCATTAGAGAAATTACCTGATTATAACAATATAATCATCAGAGAAATTACCTGATTACAACAATATAAGCATCAGAGAAATTACCTGATTACAACAATATAAGCATCAGAGAAATTACCCGATTACAACAATTTAAGCATCAGAGAAATTACCTGATTACAACAATATAAGCATCAGAGAAATTACCTGATTACAACAATATAAGCTTCAGAGAAATTACCTGATTACAACAATCTAAGCATCGGAGAAATTACCGGATTACAACAATAAAAGCATCAGAGAAATTACCTGACTACAAAAATATAAGCATCAGATAAATTACCTGATTACAACAATATAAGCATCAGAGAAATTACCTGATTACAACAATAAAAGCATCAGAGAAATTACCTGACTACAAAAATATAAGCATCAGAGAAATTACCTGATTACAACAATAAAAGCATCAGAGAAACTACCTGATTACAACAATATAAGCATCAGATAAATTACCTGATTACAACAATATAAGCATCAGAGAAATTACCTGATTACCTAAATATAAGCATTAGAGAAATTACCTGATTATAACAATATAAGCATCAGAGAAATTACCTGATTACAACAATATAAGCATCGGAGAAATTACCTGATTACAACAATATAAGCATCAGGGAAATTACCTGATTACAACAATATAAGCATCAGAGAAATTACCCGATTACAACAATTTAAGCATCAGAGAAATTACCTGATTACAACAATATAAGCATCAGAGAAATTACCTGATTACAACAATATAAGCTTCAGAGAAATTACCTGATTACAACAATATAAGCATCAGATAAATTACCTGATTACAACAATATAAGCATCAGAGAAATTACCTGATTACAACAATCTAAGCATCGGAGAAATTACCGGATTACAACAATAAAAGCTTGAGAGAAATTACCTGATTACAACAATATAAGCATCAGATAAAATACCTGATTACAACAATATAAGCATCAGAGAAATTACCTGATTACAACAATAAAAGCATCAGAGAAATTACCTGACTACAAAAATATAAGCATCAGAGAAATTACCTGATTACAACAATAAAAGCATCAGAGAAACTACCTGATTACAACAATATAAGCATCAGATAAATTACCTGATTACAACAATATAAGCATCAGAGAAATTACCTGATTACCTAAATATAAGCATTAGAGAAATTACCTGATTATAACAATATAAGCATCGGAGAAATTACCTGATTACAACAATATAAGCATCAGAGAAATTACCTGATTACAACAATATAAGCATCAGAGAAATTATCCGATTACAACAATTTAAGCATCAGAGAAATTACCTGATTACAACAATATAAGCATCAGAGAAATTACCTGATTACAACAATATAAGCATCAGAGAAATTACCTGATTACAACAATATAAGCTTCAGAGAAATTACCTGATTACAACAATATAAGCATCAGATAAATTACCTGATTACAACAATATAAGCATCAGAGAAACTACCTGATTACAACAATCTAAGCATCAGAGAAATTACCCGATTACAACAATTTAAGCATCAGAGAAATTACCTGATTACAACAATATAAGCATCAGAGAAATTACCTGATTACAACAATATAAGCATCAGAGAAATTACCTGATTACAACAATAAAAGCATCAGAGAAATTACCTGACTACAAAAATATAAGCATCAGAGAAATTACCTGATTACAACAATAAAAGCATCAGAGAAACTACCTGATTACAACAATATAAGGATCAGATAAATTACCTGATTACAACAATATAAGCATCAGAGAAATTACCTGATTACCTAAATATAAGCATTAGAGAAATTACCTGATTACAACAATCTAAGCATCGGAAAAATTACCGGATTACAACAATAAAAGCTTGAGAGAAATTACCTGATTACAACAATATAAGCATCAGATAAATTACCTGATTACAACAATATAAGCATCAGAGAAATTACCTGATTACAACAAATAAAAGCATCAGAGAAATTACCTGACTACAAAAATATAAGCATCAGAGAAATTACCTGATTACAACAATAAAAGCATCAGAGAAACTACCTGATTACAACAATATAAGCATCAGATAAATTACCTGATTACAACAATATAAGCATCAGAGAAATTACCTGATTACCTAAATATAAGCATTAGAGAAATTACCTGATTATAACAATATAAGCATCAGAGAAATTACCTGATTACAACAATATAAGCATCGGAGAAATTACCTGATTACAACAATATAAGCATCAGAGAAATTACCTGATTACAACAATATAAGCATCAGAGAAATTACCCGATTACAACAATTTAAGCATCAGAGAAATTACCTGATTACAACAATATAAGCATCAGAGAAATTACCTGATTACAACAATATAAGCTTCAGAGAAATTACCTGATTACAACAATATAAGCATCAGATAAATTACCTGATTACAACAATATAAGCATCAGAGAAATTACCTGATTACAACAATCTAAGCATCGGAGAAATTACCGGATTACAACAATAAAAGCTTGAGAGAAATTACCTGATTACAACAATATAAGCATCAGAGAAATTACCTGATTACAACAATATAAGCATCAGAGAAATTACCTGATTACAACAATATAAGCATCAGAGAAATTATCTGATTACAACAATATAAGCATCAGAGAAATTATCTAATTACAACAATATAAGCATCAGAGAAATTACCTGATTACAACAATATAAGCATCAAAGAAATTACCTGATTACAAAAATATAAGCATCAGAGAAATTACCTGATTATAACAATATAAGCATCAGAGAAATTACCTGATTAAAACAATATAAGCATCGGAGAAATTACCTGATTACAAAAATAAAAGCATCAGAGAAATTACCTGATTACAAAAATATAAGCATCAGAGAAATTACCTGATTACAACAATATAAGCATCAGAGAAATTACCTGATTACAACAATATAAGCATCAGAGAAATTACCTGATTACAACAATATAAGCATCAGAGAAATTACCTGATTAAAACAATATAAGCATCGGAGAAATTACCTGATTACAAAAATAAAAGCATCAGAGAAATTACCTCATTACAACAATATAAGCATCAGAGAAATTACCTGATTACAACAATATAAGCATCAGAGAAATTACCTGATTACAACAATATAAGCATCAGAGAAATTACCTGATTACAACAATATAAGCATCAGATAAATTACCTGATTACAACAATATAAGCATCAGAGAAATTACCTGATTACAACAATAAAAGCATCAGAGAAATTACCTGACTACAAAAATATAAGCATCAGAGAAATTACCTGATTACAACAATAAAAGCATCAGAGAAACTACCTGATTACAACAATATAAGCATCAGATAAATTACCTGATTACAACAATATAAGCATCAGAGAAATTACCTGATTACCTAAATATAAGCATTAGAGAAATTACCTGATTATAACAATATAAGCATCAGAGAAATTACCTGATTACAACAATATAAGCATCGGAGAAATTACCTGATTACAACAATATAAGCATCAGAGAAATTACCTGATTACAACAATATAAGCATCAGAGAAATTACCCGATTACAACAATTTAAGCATCAGAGAAATTACCTGATTACAACAATATAAGCATCAGAGAAATTACCTGATTACAACAATATAAGCTTCAGAGAAATTACCTGATTACAACAATATAAGCATCAGATAAATTACCTGATTACAACAATATAAGCATCAGAGAAATTACCTGATTACAACAATCTAAGCATCGGAGAAATTACCGGATTACAACAATAAAAGCTTGAGAGAAATTACCTGATTACAACAATATAAGCATCAGAGAAATTACCTGACTACAACAATATAAGCTTCAGAGAAATTACCTGATTACAACAATCTAAGCATCGGAAAAATTACCGGATTACAACAATAAAAGCTTGAGAGAAATTACCTAATTACAACAATATAAGCATCAGATAAATTACCTGATTACAACAATATAAGCATCAGAGAAATTACCTGATTACAACAAATAAAAGCATCAGAGAAATTACCTGACTACAAAAATATAAGCATCAGAGAAATTACCTGATTACAACAATAAAAGCATCAGAGAAACTACCTGATTACAACAATATAAGCATCAGATAAATTACCTGATTACAACAATATAAGCATCAGAGAAATTACCTGATTACCTAAATATAAGCATTAGAGAACATACCTGATTATAACAATATAAGCATCAGAGAAATTACCTGATTACAACAATATAAGCATCGGAGAAATTACCTGATTACAACAATATAAGCATCAGAGAAATTACCTGATTACAACAATATAAGCATCAGAGAAATTACCCGATTACAACAATTTAAGCATCAGAGAAATTACCTGATTACAACAATATAAGCATCAGAGAAATTACCTGATTACAACAATATAAGCTTCAGAGAAATTACCTGATTACAACAATATAAGCATCAGATAAATTACCTGATTACAACAATATAAGCATCAGAGAAATTACCTGATTACAACAATCTAAGCATCGGAGAAATTACCGGATTACAACAATAAAAGCTTGAGAGAAATTACCTGATTACAACAATATAAGCATCATAGAAATTACCTGATTACAACAATATAAGCATCAGAGAAATTACCTGATTACAACAATATAAGCATCAGAGAAATTATCTGATTACAACAATATAAGCATCAGAGAAATTATCTGATTACAACAATATAAGCATCAGAGAAATTACCTGATTACAACAATATAAGCATCAAAGAAATTACCTGATTACAAAAATATAAGCATCAGAGAAATTACCTGATTATAACAATATAAGCATCAGAGAAATTACCTGATTAAAACAATATAAGCATCGGAGAAATTACCTGATTACAACAATATAAGGATCAGAGAAATTACCTGATTACAACAATATAAGCATCAGAGAAATTACCTGATTACAACAATATAAGCATCAGAGAAATTACCTGATTACAACAATATAAGCTTCAGAGAAATTACCTGATTACAACAATATAAGCATCAGATAAATTACCTGATTACAACAATATAAGCATCAGAGAAATTACCTGATTACAACAATCTAAGCATCGGAGAAATTACCGGATTACAACAATAAAAGCTTGAGAGAAACTACCTGATTACAACAATATAAGCATCAGATAAATTACCTGATTACAACAATATAAGCATCAGAGAAATTACCTGATTACCTAAATATAAGCATTAGAGAAATTACCTGATTATAACAATATAAGCATCAGAGAAATTACCTGATTACAACAATATAAGCATCGGAGAAATTACCTGATTACAACAATATAAGCATCAGAGAAATTACCTGATTACAACAATATAAGCATCAGAGAAATTACCCGATTACAACAATTTAAGCATCAGAGAAATTACCTGATTACAACAATATAAGCATCAGAGAAATTACCTGATTACAACAATATAAGCTTCAGAGAAATTACCTGATTACAACAATCTAAGCATCGGAAAAATTACCGGATTACAACAATAAAAGCTTGAGAGAAATTACCTGATTACAACAATATAAGCATCAGATAAATTACCTGATTACAACAATATAAGCATCAGATAAATTACCTGATTACAACAAATAAAAGCATCAGAGAAATTACCTGACTACAAAAATATAAGCATCAGAGAATTTACCTGATTACAACAATAAAAGCATTAGAGAAACTACCTGATTACAACAATATAAGCATCAGATAAATTACCTGATTACAACAATATAAGCATCAGAGAAATTACCTGATTACCTAAATATAAGCATTAGAGAAATTACCTGATTATAACAATATAAGCATCAGAGAAATTACCTGATTACAACAATATAAGCATCGGAGAAATTACCTGATTACAACAATATAAGCATCAGAGAAATTACCTGATTACAACAATATAAGCATCAGAGAAATTACCCGATTACAACAATTTAAGCATCAGAGAAATTACCTGATTACAACAATATAAGCATCAGAGAAATTACCTGATTACAACAATATAAGCTTCAGAGAAATTACCTGATTACAACAATATAAGCATCAGATAAATTACCTGATTACAACAATATAAGCATCAGAGAAATTACCTGATTACAACAATCTAAGCATCAGAGAAATTACCTGATTACAACAATATAAGCATCAGAGAAATTACCCGATTACAACAATTTAAGCATCAGAGAAATTACCTGATTACAACAATATAAGCATCAGAGAAATTACCTGATTACAACAATATAAGCTTCAGAGAAATTACCTGATTACAACAATATAAGCATCAGATAAATTACCTGATTACAACAATATAAGCATCAGAGAAATTACGTGACTTCAAAAATATAAACATCAGAGAAATTACCTGATTACAACAATGTAAGCATCAGAGAAATTACCTGATTACAACAATATAAGCATCAGAGAAATTACGTGACTTCAAAAATATAAAATCAGAGAAATTACCTGATTACAACAATGTAAGCATCAGAGAAATTACGTGACTTTAAAAATATAAACATCAGAGAAATTACCTGATTACAACAATATAAGCATCAGAGAAATTACCTGATTACAACAATATAAGCATCAGAGAAATTACCTGATTACAACAATAAAAGCATCAGAGAAATTACCTGATTACAACAATAAAAGCATCAGATAAATTACCTGATTACAACAATATAAGCATCAGATAAATTACCTGATTACAACAATAAAAGCATCAGATAAATTACCTGATTACAACAATATAAGCATCAGAGAAATTACCTGATTACAACAATATAAGCATCGGAGAAATTACCTGATTACAACAATATAAGCATCGGAGAAATTACCTGATTACAACAATAAAAGCATCGGAGAAATTACCTGATTACAACAATAAAAGCATCAGAGAAATTACCTGATTACAAAAATATAAGCATCAGAGACATCATTTGACAATGACAATATGAATTACACGATGCATTTGTCAGTAGTAAAGAGATTGTCTGAACAATGAAAATACATTTCTTCTGATATCAGAGCCATTTTGAAGCAGACTGATCTATTAATGACGTAAACGAAAAAAATGGCGCCAAAAAGAAATGGAACAACTATATTTGTTCGAATTCTCATTCAATTTCATCCACTTCTAACCATGTTATGATGAATTTGTGTTCACTTTTTTTTTTTCTTTGACTTTATACTCAACTCGCAGTAGTAACCATATTATGGTAGCAGGGGTTGAACGGGGATGGGCGTGCCATACGCACGCGAAGACTGGACTCAGCGGACTATACCATTAGGTGCTTCAACGGATCAGACTAGAAATTCCCTGCAACGAAAGAGAATAACGACACACAAGAGGGCTGTGGTTGTCTCCTCGTGTCGTCGCTCACCTTTACTGCGTCATATAGGGCCCATTTAGATGACTCAGGTAGCCCAGGACATATAGGGCCCAGATGGCTCAGGTAGCCCAGGACATATAGGGCTCAGGTAGCCCAGGTCATATAGGGCCCAGATGGCTCAGGTAGCCCAGAACAAGGGAAGAGTTGACGACAGCGCAATGCTAGCTCACTTAAATCCATCGTAAGCGAAAATAATAACAGCATCAGACTGCCATTGAGACTCTGCCGAACATGGGAGACTCGGCTGTGGGAGTCGGCATGTATTGTTCTGGGCAGCTAACTTTTTCTAAGCCTCGGCGATGAAGTTTCGCTCTGCGATTTGAGCACCTCGTGTCATACTAACGCAGCTGGTGGAGCGGTTCTGTGCACGCATATCCCCGGAGTTGACATAACCTTGAAAGTTCTCAGAGACATCTTGAATGAGGCCATGCAGGGTTTCTTCTGACCCTCAGATTCACGTCTGCCTGTTCACAACCCATCCTACAGCAGTTACTAGGGAAGACGCTCATCGGCCATGGAAACAACATGTTCTGTCCATCTTATCTAGGCTTTCTGCAGAAACGTACGGCAGCTCAAGTCTTACCTGCCCAGAATATCAGAGCTATGTACGTTTTTCTGCCAGTCGATTCTGTGCAGCCTTTAATCCAGGTACATCGTGAGTCACAGATCAAATACATCAAGTCTAGTCTGATCGTGTCGCCCTTTGTTCCTTGCGAGGAGCACCTATCACATCTTATCATGTAGACGTATCACAGAATAGTGTCCATCAGTATATCATGTGTGTGATTGTATCATATTGTTCTTGTCCCATTTGATAAAGCTATCTTGTCTCATCTCCTCTACGGCTCGCTATCTTGTTTCTTCTCTTTTACAGCTTTTTCTTTTACAGCTCTTTTACAGCATTTGGAGGTCTTTACAGCTTCTCTAAAGCTCTTTTACAGCTTTTTTTACAGCTATTCTAGAGGTCTCTGTCTTATTTCTGCTGTTTTACAGCATTTGGAAGTCTTCTACAGCTTTTTTTTTTACAGCTCTTCAACAACTCTTTTATTTTACAGCTCTTTCTTTTACAGCTCTTCTACAGCTATTTTACGGCTCTCTATCTTGTTTCGGCTCCTCTGCGTCTCTCTCTCTATCTTGTTTATGCTCTTTTACAGCTATTTTACGGCTCTCTATCTTGTTTCGGCTCCTCTGCGTCTCTCTCTCTCTATCTTGTTTTTGCTCTTTTACAGCTCTTTTATGGCTCTCTATCTTGTTTCGGCTCTTCTACGTTGTCTCTGCTCCTCTGCGGCTCTCTATTTGATAACATTCTATCAAATTCTTTCTCTCTATTCCCCAGATGCGGGTGGGCATTCACACAGGGCGTGTGCTGGCGGGAGTGGTCGGACGTAAGATGCCTCGCTACTGCCTGTTTGGGAACAACGTAACGATCGCGAACAAGTTCGAGTCTGGAAGTGAGCCCCTAAGAATTCACATCAGTCCTACAACATACGAGTAAGATACTTATTTAATTATTGTGTGCATTTAGTTTTGTTTGTGACAAGTCGAAACCTGGACCCGACCAAGAAAATGGAGAAGACGATTGACGCCTTTTAAATATGGGTATTCAGAAGACTTGGGCAAGTTTCTTGGAAAGATGGGAAGACAAATAGTGAGGTTCTGCAACAACTGAAGGTGAAGACGGTACTTCTTGGGACAGCCGAAGACAGATGTGTCGGACCTAACAGTGCAAATATCGCAGTCAAGCTGTAAACTAGCGACAAAACGCATTCCGTTCTCCGGACTACATTCTGATACTTACAAAGCCATGTTCAGGGCTTGGTAGCGAGAGATTGAGAACGGTCAGGGTTTGGTAACGGGAGATTGAGAAAGTTCAGGGTTTGGTAACGGGAGATTGAGAAAGTTCAGGGTTTGGTAACGGCAGATTGAGAAAGTTCAGGGTTTGGTAACGGGAGATTGAGAAAGTTCAGGGTTTGGTAACGGGAGATTGAGAAAGTTCAGGGTTTGGTAACGGGAGATTAAGAAAGTTCAGGGTTTGGTAAAGGGAGATTGAGAAAGTTCAGGGTTTGGTAACGGGAGATTGAGAAAGTTCAGGGTTTGGTAACGGGAGATTAAGAAAGTTCAGGGTTTGGTAAAGGGAGATTGAGAAAGTTCAGGGTTTGGTAACGGGAGATTGAGAAAGTTCAGGGTTTGGTAACGGGAGATTAAGAAAGTTCAGGGTTTGGTAACGGGAGATTGAGAACGTTCAGGGTTTAGTAACGGGAGATTGAGAACGTTCAGGGCTGACACAACCTACATGACAAGAGAACATCAGAGAACCAGAAAGATCGAGATCTGGTTTGAGAATTTATTGACAGACTACAGTCAACGCAGCTGTAATGGATGGACCGACAGCGAGGAGCGAACCTGGCCTCCCGATTTCATGAACAAGAAGAGGTCTAGCTAAATAGAGTATTTAAACACTTCATTTCCGACGGCAATATATTTTAGTGCTGCCATTATATCATTTGAAATATATTGTCTTTAATATGGTAATTAGTTGGAAAACTAGATACCTCAGAGTTAAGAAGCATCACTTAGTGAGGACATGAGGTAGAGAGGACAGGTGGTAGTGAGGACAGGTAGTAGTGAGGACATGGGGTAGTGAGGACAGGAGGTATGGAGGACAGGGGGTAGTTCGAGAAACCTGTCCCTCATTTAATTTAGTAGTATGGCCCGAAACACCTTCTAAGCAAACATGACCCTAATACATGGTCAAACATGACCCTAATACCTGGTCAAACATGACCCTAATACCTGGTCAAACATGACCCTAATACCTGGTCGAACATGACCCTAATACCTGGTCGAACATGACCCTAATACCTGGTCGAACATGACCCTAATACCTGGTCGAACATGACCCTAATACCTGGTCGAGTCGAACATCTTCACAATCCCTTCCCATGCCTTAGCAAATGTAGTTCCACTCCGCCGCCCCCCCCCCCCTCCCCCCCATGTGGTCGAACATTGCCTCCTCACACCCTAAATCTGGTCAGACAAGTCCCTAACACCTGGTTGAACATGGCCCTAACACCTGGTCAAACGTGGCCTTAATACCTGGTCAAATATGGCCCTAATACCTGGTCAAACATGGACCTAATACCTGGTCAAATATGGCCCTAATACCTTGTCAAACATGGCCCTAACACCTGGTCAGGCATGGCCCTAACACCTTTGTCGAAAATGTCCCTAACTTCCCAGTTAATCCCTTCATGTCTTTGACACCACAGGTTAATCAAGCTGACGCCAGGATTTAGCTACGTGCCTAGAACCAGAGCCAACCTTCCAGCGGGTTTTCCCGAAACTATTGGTGGAATCCCCTTCTTCTTGGAAGATTACGAATTCCCGGACGTGAAAGGATGTGGCCCGGATGTAGACCACGTGGCCTTGGCAGTAGATTATTATAATGTTAAAGATAGTTTAAGTTAATTTGTGTGCCAGATAGAATGAGCAACTCAAGGACAGGAGGGATAGAGGGAGAGGAGGAAGAGAGAGAGAGAGTGAGAGTGAAAGTGTATGGAGAGATTGGAGAGAGCAGAGAAAAGAGAGAGGGAGCTAGTAGGCATAGATAGTAGGGAGAGATAGTGGTGAGAGTGTAGGGGAGGGGAGAGAGTGTAGGGTAGGGGAGTGTGAGTGTAGGGTAGGGGAGAGAGTGTAGGGTAGGGGAGTGTGAGTGTAGGGTAGGGGAGAGAGTGTAGGGTAGGGGAGAGTGAGTGTAGGGAAGGGGAGAGAGTGTAGGGTAGGGGAGAGTGAGTGTAGGGAAGGGGAGAGAGTGTAGGGGAGGGGAGAGTGAGTGTAGGGTAGGGGAGAGAGTGTAGGGGAGGGGAGAGTGAGTGTAGGGAAGGGGAGAGAGTGTAGGGTAGGGGAGAGTGAGTGTAGGGAAGGGGAGAGAGTGTAGGGGAGGGGAGAGTGAGTGTAGGGTAGGGGAGTGTGAGTGTAGGGTAGGGGAGAGAGTGTAGGGTAGGGGAGTGTGAGTGTAGGGTAGGGGAGAGAGTGTAGGGTAGGGGAGAGTGAGTGTAGGGAAGGGGAGAGAGTGTAGGGTAGGTGAGAGTGAGTGTAGGGAAGGGGAGAGAGTGTAGGGGAGGGGAGAGTGAGTGTAGGGTAGGGGAGAGAGTGTAGGGGAGGGGAGAGTGAGTGTAGGGAAGGGGAGAGAGTGTAGGGTAGGGGAGAGTGAGTGTAGGGAAGGGGAGAGAGTGTAGGGGAGGGGAGAGTGAGTGTAGGGTAGGGGAGAGAGTGTAGGGGAGGGGAGAGTGAGTGTAGGGGAGGGGAGAGTGAGTGTAGGGAAGGGGAGAGAGTGTAGGGTAGGGGAGAGTGAGTGTAGGGAAGGGGAGAGAGTGTAGGGGAGGGGAGAGTGAGTGTAGGGTAGGGGAGAGAGTGTAGGGGAGGGGAGAGTGAGTGTAGGGAAGGGGAGAGAGTGTAGGGGAGGGGAGAGTGAGTGTAGGGAAGGGGAGAGAGTGTAGGGGAGGGGAGAGTGAGTGTAGGGTAGGGGAGAGAGTGTAGGGTAGGGGAGTGTGAGTGTAGGGTAGGGGAGAGAGTGTAGGGTAGGGGAGTGTGAGTGTAGGGTAGGGGAGAGAGTGTAGAGTAGGGGAGTGTGAGTGTAGGGGAGACAGTGTAGGTTAGTGGAGAGTGAGTGTAGGGGAGACACAGTGTAGGGTAGGGGAGAGAGTGTAGGGAAGACAGTGTAGGGTAGGGAAGAGTGAGTGTAGGGGAGACAGTGTAGGGTAGGGGAGAGTGAGTGTAGGGGAGACAGTGTAGGGTAGTGGAGAGTGAGTGTAGGGAAGACTGTGTAGGGTAGTGGAGAGTGAGTGTAGGGGAAACAGTGTAGGGTAGTGGAGAGTGAGTGTAGGGTAGTGGAGAGTGAGTGTAGGGGAGACAGTGTAGGGTAGTGGAGAGTGAGTGTAGGGTAGGGGAGTGTGAGTGTAGGGGAGACAGTGTAGGGTAGTGGATAGTGAGTGTAGGGGAGACACAGTGTAGGGTAGGAGTAAGTGAGTGTGGGGAGATTGTAGGGGGAAGAGTGTAGGGAAGAGAGAGTGTGTAGGCAATAGAGAGAGTGTTTGTATGTGTAGGGAAGACATAAATAGTATAGGAAATAGAGCGCATGAAAGAGTGTAGGAGAGAGTGTGTGTAGGGAAGAGAGAGAGTGTAGGGGAGAGAGAGATTAGAGGTGCAGGGGAGAGACAGGGTGTGTGCAGAGGGGAGAGAGACAGAGTATAGGCGAGGGGGAGAGAGGCAGAGTATAGGCGAGGCGGAGAGTGTAGGCGAGGAGGAGAGACAGAGTGTAAGCGAGGGGAGATCCAGAGTGTAGGCGAGAGAGAGAGAGAGAGACAGAGTGTAGGGGCGAGAGAACACAGAGTGCGGGTGGCAGATCGTAGGCGAGAGTGCAGGAGAGAGAGAGGGTAGAGAGAGAGAGGGTAGAGAGAGAGAGGGTAGAGAGAGAGAGAGGGTAGAGAGAGAGAGAGGGTAGAGAGAGAGAGTGGGCGAGAGACAGCAGACCAGAGAAAGCCGGGCAGCGGAGTGAGAGCCGGGCAGAGAGCAAGGGAAGAGGGAGAGCAAGGAAGAGACAGACAGCAGGACAGAGACGAGAGAGAGCAGAGCAGGGCAGACAGAAAGAACAGGGCAATGGGAGGGGAAGAGTTAGGGGCGGGGCAATGGGAGGGGAAGAGTTAGGGGGCGGGGCAATGGGAGGGGAAGAGTTAGGGGGCGGGGCAATGGGAGGGGAAGAGTTAGGGGGCGGGGTACTGGGAGGGGAAGAGTTAGGGGCGGGACAATGGGAGGGGATGAGTTAGGGGGCGGGGCAATGGGAGGGGAAGAGTTAGGGGCCGGGGCACTGGGAGGGGAAGAGTTAGGGGGCGCGGCACTGGGAGGGGAAGAGTTAGGGGGCGGGGCACTGGGAGGGGAAGAGTTAGGGGGCGGGGCAATGGGAGGGGATGAGTTAGGGGCGGGGCAATGGGAGGGGATGAGTTAGGGGCCGGGGCACTGGGAGGGGAAGAGTTAGGGGGCGGGGCAATGGGAGGGGATGAGTTAGGGGCGGGGCAATGGGAGGGGATGAGTTAGGGGCGGGGCAATGGGAGGGGATGAGTTAGGGGCGGGGCACTGGGAGGGGAAGAGTTAGGGGGTGGGGCACTGGGAGGGGAAGAGTTAGGGGCCGGGGCACTGGGAGGGGAAGAGTTAGGGGGCGGGGCAATGGGAGGGGATGAGTTAGGGGCGGGGCAATGGGAGGGGATGAGTTAGGGGGCGGGGCACTGGGAGGGGAAGAGTTAGGGGGCGGGGCACTGGGAGGGGAAGAGTTAGGGGGCGGGGCAATGGGAGGGGATGAGTTAGGGGGCGGGGCAATGGGAGGGGATGAGTTAGTGGGCGGGGCACTGCGAGGGGAAGAGTTAGGGGCCGGGGCACTGGGAGGGGAAGAGTTAGGGGGCGGGGAAATGGGAGGGGATGAGTTAGGGACGGGGCAATGGGAGGGGATGAGTTAGGGGGCGGGGCACTGGGAGGGGAAGAGTTAGGGGGCGGGGCAATGGGAGGGGATGAGTATGGGGCCGGGGCACTGGGAGGGGAAGAGTTAGGGGCGGGGCAATGGGAGGGGATGAGTTAGGGGTCGGGGCACTGGGAGGGGAAGAGTTAGGGGGCGGGGCAATGGGAGGGGATGAGTTAGGGGCGGTGCAATGGGAGGGGATGAGTTAGGGGGCGGGGCACTGGGAGGGGAAGAGTTAGGGGGCGGGGCAATGGGAGGGGATGAGTTAGGGGTGGGGCAATGGGGGGAGAGTTAGGGGGCGGGGCAATAAGAGGGGAAGAGTTAGGGGCGGGGCAATGGGAGGGGAAGAGTTAGGGGCGGGACGAGTTAGGGGGCGTTTGGGCGTGAAATGTTTGTTTCTTAAAGAGAAATAAATGTTCATCCTTTGTGTGACTTTGTGTTGTTTTTTTTTCAACATGTCGCGCTGACCTAAGCCTTCGTCTGGGTTGGTTGGGACACGTCCGTGCTTCCCTAGAGGATGGAGTAGCTAGCCTGCTTCATGGCCAACCTTTAGATATGATATGCCAAGCAGGTTACAGTGTTAGTAGATTTCTCCCAATTTGGTCAAACATCTGTATACAAATGTAGAGGTTTAATACCTCATTATACCAGACCTTCTGATTTTGTTAAGAGGAGCCAGTTCCCTTTCCTGCATGAAGATATTCTGCAATTAACTGGTAAGCCACAAATTACATATGTTGGACAATGGTGACTAGCATGGAAAGAATAGACCAAATCTGTGTAGATCCATCGAGCTACGGAAACTTTCAGTATTTAAAAAGATATGACTTAGATTTGTGGTATGTCTGAAATACTTGAAAATGAATTCTGTATTGGTAAAGGAACGATCATGTACGTCACGCATAGGAAATAGGATGTTGGGCCCATATTATTTTGTAAGCCACGGCACTTAGTGGATAATGTGGTTGCCATCAGGGATTCCTTGGCGAAGTGGTTAGGCCGTCGGCCTCGTGATGAGGAGGTGTGGGTTCGACTCCGGACTCTGCCGTCTTTTTCACGGGTGCTTGATGCGTAGTCCCCTGCATCTCCTAGTCGCCCCCTAGTTGTCTTGTCTTTGACTTGCTCCTGGGGTCGGGCGGCTCGAGACGAGTGAGTGAGGATAAAAAGTAAGGCAGTTAATCCTTACAAAAAATACCGCTAGCAAAATAAATAATGCCGTCGTCGTCTACGATGGACGGCGGGCTTTGCCTTTACTTTTTGGTCAGCATCACGCCGGCGGCCTTTACTTCCCGGACTGAACCGGTACCAATTTAAGACTGGGTCGACCCGGGGGTCCCTGCGGTAGGGAAAATCATTTTCGCCTGAACTGGGATAAATGAACCCAGAACCATTCAGATGCGAAGCCAGCTCACTAACCACTGCACTACTCGGCTACCTGTATAACAAAGTAATATTCATTTTTGCAGCTGATGACATTTTGTTTTCTGGGATATAATATACTAGGGGTAAGTTATGGACAATACAAAGATATAAACTCATGAAGATCTGCAGGACTAGATAGAGGTTCTGGGATATAATATACTATGGGTAAGTTATGGACAATACAAAGATATAAACTCATGAAGATCTGCAGGACTAGATGGAGGTTATGGGATACAATATACTAGGGGTAAGTTATGGACAATTAAAAGATATAAACTCATGAGGATCTGCAGGACTAGATGGAGGTTATTGGATACAATATACTAGGGGTAAGTTATGGACAATACAAAGATATAAACTCATGAAGAGCTGCAGGACTAGATGGAGGCTCCCTGGAAGCAGACTTTCACTCAATCCACCAGAAGTATGCAACACGAGTCGCTACCATCAAATTGGACGAGGAAAAACCAACTCAATTGCCAAAGAAAAATGCACACGGTCTGTACAGAGCAAGTTCCCGTGAGGTTTGTCGGTGAGTTAAACAGTTGGATGGTGATTAGGAATAGATTCTAGACACACATGAAACAGACTCTCAGAAAAAAAGTATGGCAATATTAATAGACATGCTCTGTATTGGAACAAACGTGGTAAGAGATAAGCGGGAACATTTGGGGAAGACCAAATGAAATAAGAATGTGGTATCTGCAATCGCATAGTCAAAAATAAGGAGGACAGTCCAAGAAAATAGGTGAAGTGGATCTCTGTTGTTGCCCTGTGGTCCAATGAGAGCCAGGTAGATGGACATGTTTCTCACTTAAAGGATGTACCAGGGGATCCATTACTGCACGCAACGAAAGTGGAATTTAGCTTTCAATTATTCTCACAATTCCGGTGCTTTATTGCAATTCGTCTCGAAATATATATTTCCTTTGTATTTTTCCAATTTATGGTGAAAATATGCACATTATTTTTTGCATTTTATCGTGAAAACAGACGTTTTATTGCAATTTATCGTTGAGAGACATTACAATGTATCGTTGAGAGACATTGCAATGTATCGTTGAGAGACATTGCAATGTATCGTTGAGAGACATTGCAATGTATCGTTGAGAGACATTGCAATGTATCGTTGAGAGACATTGCAATGTATCGTTGAGAGACATTGCAATGTATCGTTGAGAGACATTGCAATGTATCGTTGAGAGACATTGCAATGTATCGTTGAGAGACATTGCAATGTATCGTTGAGAGACATTGCAATTTATCGTTTAAATATTTATTGCAATTTATCGTTGAGACATTGTAACTTATCGTTGAGACATTGCAATTTATCGTTGAGAGACATTACAATTAATCGTGAAATTAGACATGTTTGGTGTTTTTCAATTTGCCGTGGAAATAGACTTCCCCTGTGTTTATTGCAGTTGTCCATTTAAATAGACAATTCATGTTTTTCTTTTTTAATGACAATGGAGACTGGTTCTTTCAATGTTTTATTAAAATTCACTATGTAAACTGACTGCTCCAATGTTTTATGACACTCTGCAAGTGTGTGTATTGTTGGATGTGATCATTACCTGCATTATGCATGTTTGGGTGGCATTATACCTGAGACTCACATGATAACATACCTGAGACGCATCTGTTAGCATACCTCAGACTCACCTGGTAAAATACCTGAGACTCATCTGGTAAAATATCTGAGACACCCGGTAAAATATTTGAGACTGCCCTGGTAAAATACCTGAGGCTCACCTGGTAACACACCTGGTAAAATACCTGATAATCACCTTGTTACATACCTGAGGCTCACCTGGTAACACACCTGGTAAAATACCCGAGACTCACCTGGTAACATGCCTGAAACTCAATTTATAAAATACCTGAGACTCATCTGATAACACACCTGAGACTCACCTGCTAATACACCTGAGACTCACCTGCTAATACACTTGAGACTCATCTGGTAAAATATATGAGACTGTCGTGGTAAAATACCCGAGACTGACCTTGTAAAATACTTAAGACGCATCTGGTAAAATACCTGAAAGTCATCTGGTAACATACCTTGTTAGCATACCTGAGACTTACCTCGTAGCATACCTGAGACTCACCTGGTAACATACATGAGGCTGACCTGTTAAAATTTAAAATACATGAGACTGACCTATTAAAATACATGAGGCGGACCTCTTAAAATTCCTGAGACATCTCTGATAAAATACCTGAGATTCACCTGTAACAAACCTGATACTCACCTGGTAGATCTGAGACTCACCTGATAACATACTTGAAAGTCACCGGGTAACTCAACTGGTAACATACCTGAAACTCACCTGCTAACTCACCGGGTAATATACTTGAGACTCACCAGATAATTCACTTGGTAACGTACCTGAGACGCACCTGGTAACTCACATGGTAACATACATTAAACTCACCTGGTAACATACATGTAACTCCCCTGATCTCACCTGATAACTCACCTGAGACTCACCTGGTAACATACATGTAACTCACCTGATAACTCACCTTATCTGACCTGGTAACTCCCCTGAGACTCACCTGATCTCTCACCTTATCTGACCTGGTAACTCACCTGGTAACATACATGTAACTCACCTGGTCACAAGCCTGAGACTTACCTGATCTCACCTGATAGCACCTGATAACCCACCTTATATGACCTGGTAGCTCACCTGGTTTCATTAAACAATAAAATCCTCCGATGTAGACAGATCTAACTCTCTCTGTTCTGTGACCTTATTGTTGGTTGGCTGCTGCATGGATCAGACTGTGTGGACGGAAGGGCTGTTTCACTTCAAATAAGTGACTTGATGAACTGAATCACATCATATATGCGACTTGGAGAACTGAATGGTCAGGCAAAGAGAAGTGAATTATTCAGTCAAGGATCTCTTTAGCATACTTCAACACTTTTGTTGGTCCATAACATATTCACTTCGGATTCGTTGGTCCACAACATATGCACTTCGGATTCGTTGGTCCATAACATATTCCCTTCAGATTGGTTGGTCCATATCAACAAATTCACTTCAGATTCGTTGGTTCATATTGACACATTCACTTCGGATTCTTTGGTCTATATCGACGCATTCACTTTGGATTCGTTGGTTTATATCGACACATTGACTTCGGATTTCTTGATTCATGTTGACACATTCACTTCGGATGCGTTTGTTCAAATCAGCCCATTCACTTCGCCATTATTAAAATTGCAATACATTGTCCAGTAGGTGAGGCCCACATTTCAGTATGGCCAGTCTCCCTGCGACTCTTCACAGAAATATCAAGGTAAATTTAGCCGTCACACCAGTCGCTGCCGCTGAGGATAAAGTGTCGTGAGTCGAATTGTTCTGTATATTACCTTCCTGTAAGATGGGATTCGCTGGTACTTGACTCGCAGAATAACAACGAATAAAGTTTTCGTTTTTATTCTGCGTGTCAAGTACCAGTTTACACCTGAGTGAACTAGAATGTGATTCTTTAACTTCATCTCTTTACTATGAAAAAAAAACAATACAATATAAACCACATGAAAGTACAAAAAATAGAAGAATGCATGTTAACAAAAAGTTGAAAAGCTGTTTTAGAACCAAAAATGACAAGATCAATTTATATGTAAATGTTTTAATCGTGTCTGCTGGACGATCAATCGTTCCTCAACACCCCATCTTCGATCAATGGAGCCATATTGCCAGATCTGCCATCGTGATCGACCTTTGGCGCTAGACTTTAAGCCTTGAATATAATCTAGAGGAATGTCTTCCATTTTTGTTAAGTTTCGTTTCGTTTTATATCCAAATTTCGCCGCAGGACAAGACAGGATTCAAAGTCGTATTGAGCTTCTACCGAGCAAGTATTTCTATGAATTGGGGAATGTGTGACGTGGGAAACGAGACTAGATAGAACAAATGTATTGAGAGGGATGTACCAGATGTCCCTATTACGTGCAATGCCGATAGCTACACTACAAAAAATAAACTGATTATTCATACCAAATTTCTGACAGACTGGCTAAGAAGGGACCAAGACTAGAGCAACTTTATACACCAACAATAATACAGACAGACTGGCTAAGAAGGGATACCCTACAGGCAGACGGGCTAAGAAGGGATACCCTACAGATATACTGGGTAAGAAGGGATATCCTACAGGCAGTCTGGCTAAGAAGGGATACCCTACAGGCAGACTAGCTAAGAAGGGATACCCTACAGGCAGACTGGCTAAGAAGAGATACCCTACAGGCAGACGGGCTAAGAAGGGATACCCTACAGGCAGTCTGGCTAAGAAGGGATACCCTACAGGCAGACTAGCTAAGAAGGGATACCCTACAGGCAGACTGGCTAAGAAGAGATACCCTACAGGCAGACGGGCTAAGAAGGGATACCCAACAGACAGACTGGCTAGGAAGAGATCAAATCTTGTACAACTTTACACACCAACAACCCTACATACTGGCTAAGAAATGCTGGGAGAGAAATCTACAAACTTATGACCATCCCAAATCCCAAAGACAACATCAACCTCATGAAAAGGAGAGACCAAAGCACCATTTTCCAACTTCGCACTCAACACATACAACTTAACAGCCACTTGAACAGAATTCTACCAGACATACTCCAGAGTACCGGCTGTGACCACATCATTATGAAACTGTTGAACATCATCTTTTTGAATGTCCAGCCCTTGCGGGTGTTAGGAAAAAGCTTTTTCATCCGAGACCAGACAAATGGAACACTTTGTACGGAACTAAACACCAGCTTACAAACACTTGCAGATACTACTATATGGCATTGGGCCAAAGGGTTGGAGCCCACAAGCCGCTGGACCAACAAAAAACCAACCCACCAATACCCACACCCGCCCACCCACCCACCGACCCAGACCAACCCACCAACCAACCCATCAAATCCCACCAAACAACCCACCAACCAACCCACCCACCCACTCACAAACCAACCCACTCAACAACCAACCAATCCACCAAATCTCACCAATCCACCAACTAACCCACCCACCCACTCACCAACCAACCCACCAAATCTCACCAACTCACCGGCTAACCAACCAACCCATCTACCAAGTCACCAACTAACCCACCAACCAACCCACTTACCAACCAACCCACCTACCCACTCAACAACCAACCCACTCACCAACCAACCAACCTACCAAATCCCACCAGCCCACCAACCAACCCACCTACCCACTCAACAACCAACCCACCCACCAACCCACCCACCTACCAACCCACCCACTCACTTACCTACTCAACAACCAACCCACCCACCAACTAACCCACCAACCAACCCACCCACCCACCTACCCACTCAACAACCAACCCGCCCACCAATTAACCCACCAACCAACCCACCACCCACCTACCCACCCACTCAACAACCAACCCACCTACCCCCTCAACAACCAACCCAACCCACCAACCAACCCACCCACCCACCTACCCACTCAACAACCAACCCACCCACCAACTAACCCACCAACCAACCCACCCACCCAACAACCAACCCACCGACCAACTAACCCACCAACCAACCCACCCACCCACCTACCCACTCAACAACCAAACCAACCCACCCACCCACCCAACAACCAACCCACCCACCAACTAACCCACCAACCAACCCACCCACCCACCTACCCACTCAACAACCAACCCAACCCACCAACCAACCCACCTACCCACTCAACAACCAACCCACCCACCAACTAACCCACTAACCAACCCACCCACCTACCCACTCAACAACCAACCCACCCACCAACTAACCCACCAACCAACCCACCCACCCACCTACCCACTCAACAACCAACCCAACCCACCTACCCACTCAACAACCAACCCACCCACCAACTAACCCACTAACCAACCCACCCACCTACCCACTCAACAACCAACCCACCCACCAACTAACCCACCAACCAACCGTCCCCATTTTATACACATTCTGATAGCTAGATTACAAATATTAATCAAGGGTTGGTGAACCAGATCTGACCTAATACCCCATTTCACCTCCACGTGACGGTCGTGGAAACGTGCTGCACTAGTCACTAGTGTAGTCTGGCCAAGGGGTTAGTGATCGCAGTGAGAGGGCTAAACTCGGTACTCAAAATATCAAGATGAAATCGGATGTGTTTGGCTGAAATGCGCAGATATCTCAAAACTCGATGTAAACTACGTCAAAATATCAGAAAGTCCTCTTCAGGCTGAAGAAGAAAAAGAAAGAAAAAAAAGAGGAAGTATAGAAGAAAAAAGATGAAAGAAAGAAATATAAACGTGCAAAGAGAAAAGGAACGTTGAAGGATGTCGACCAGTTGACATTCATCGCAGAATGGAGGCAGTGTATGGTGACCCGAACTGCTGCATGAATTATGGCGATGGCATCTTCTGAGCCAACAATTTGCGCCTGATTTCGTTAACTCATGTCCCTCTTTAAACATGGTTGTCCAGTTCTTCACTGTTGTCTTCAACACACTTTTTGTCACCATACACTGCATTCTGCGATGAATGTCAACTGGTCGACATCCTTCAACTGTTAGAAACGGAATCACCGCTCGCTGATCAACTCTGGACGGATTCCGTATCACACCCGCCATGTTTTCTACGGTCTGCTGAGGAAACTATGAGTCGAAGTATGGCTTGGCTTCGTTCGTTCTCAATCTCCCACTACCAAACCCTAAAGGGGCTTAAGTAGCAGAACGTAGTCCAGAGAACGGAATGCGTTGTGTCGTAGTTTACAGATTGACTGCGATATTTGCACCTTTTGGTGCAACACATCCGACTTCAGCAAGCATTTTTTTTAGTACCGGGATAGCATTCCCTCGTCGATCCCTTCTCCTAAGCCAGTCTGCCCTGCTGCAGCCTGTTATCCAGGATCACCGCGTGGAGGTGTAGAAGGGTTTTGGCCTCTCTGTTTCGCCGGCCCTGACGCTAGCAGTCAGCTATTGGTCGCTGACCACTGCAGCTCATGCGCTACTCAGCATCTTGATCCCAAGAGTCGGAATAAAATGACATTTTGCAAACTTCACGGTTGGTTTGCAAACTTCACGGTTGGTATGTACTGTTTACACCAGAAGTGACGTCATCATGCGCATCGTACGTATGTTCACTTGAGGCAGTTTGGTCCGGTTTCATTTGAACACGCCTCGTACAGGGATGGCCCGAATGAGAAATTGATGAAGTCTGCTTGGCAATGAGAATAAATGAGTAAAATCAGAGTACGATGGACAGTCAGAGACAGCACTCTTACGCATATGTTATTACCAGAATGTGTCACATTATAGTTTATCCTGTGTTACTCGCGTGTTGGCACGGAAACAAACATAACAAAGTCAAGAGCGATGGTAATAGCAAAGCAACAAAGAGGAACTGAGTTTAATCAGCAATGGAGAGATAACGAGCAAGTACAGAGGTTACATATCTGGGGCAAACTATTATAGAAGATGCCAGCAATGAGACAGAAACTAGGCAAGGATCGCTTTGGGAAAAAAGTCCTTCAGAGAAAAACAGAAATTGCTAACCTCAAAGATCATCGGCCAATTGCACGAATAGGGCTGGAATATGGGCTCTAGCAAATAAGGAGGAAAAAGGCTTCGAAGCGTTTGAAAAGTGTTGCTACCGTAAAATGGAAAGAGTGAGACGGACAGAAAGAAGATCTGATGGCAATGTCCTCACTGAAGTAGGCTCACGGAGACAAATGTTGAAAATGATACAGGAACGATTTGGAAGGGACAAGAGAGGAAAGTTTTCTAATGGAGGGCAAGAAACACGGGCGCAGAGGAAAGGGGGAGGGGTGGAGCGAGGGAGACTCAGCTCACAGCGTAGGTAGGCAGAGACATTAGAGTGGGAACCAATGGGGGAGGGGTCAATGGGGGAGGGGTCAAAGGGGGATGGGTCGATGGGGGGATGGGTCAATGGGGGGATGGGTTAATGGGGGAGGGGTGGAACGAGGGAGACTCAGCTTACAGCGTAGGTAGGCAGAGACATTAGAGTGGCAACCAATGGGGGAGGGGTCAATGGGTAAGGGGTCAATGGGGGATGGGTCGATGGGGGGGATGGGTTAATGGGGGAGGAGTCCTTGGGGGATGGGTCAATGGGGCATGGGTCAATGGGGAGGGGTTAATGGGGGAGGAGGTCATTATGGGTGGAGGTCATTGGGGGTGGGTCTATGGGGAATGGGGTCAGAGGGGATGGAGTCAGGAGGTAGGGGTCAAGGGGGAGGGGTCAACGGAGGAGGGGTCATGGGGTAGGGGTCAAGGGGGGAAAGGTCAAGGGGGGAAAGGTCAAGGGGGGAAAGGTCAAGGGGGAGGGGTCAATGGAGGAGGGGTCAATGCGAGAGGGGTCAATGGGGGAGGGGTCAATGGGGGGATGGGTCGATGGGGGGAGGGGTTATTGGGGGGAGGATTGGTTAATGGGGGAGGGGTTAATGGGGGAGGGGGTCAATGGGGGAGGGGTCAATGGGGGAGGATCAATTGGGGGATGGTTCAATGGGGGAGAGGTCAATGGGGGGGGTCAATGGGGGAGGGGTCAATGGGGGATTGGTCAATGGCGTAGGGGTGGAGCGAGGGAGACTCAGCTTACAGCGTAGGTGCGCAGAGACAATAAAGTGGGAAGCAATCTGGGAGAGTCAATTCGTGAGGGGTCAATGGCGGAGGGGTCAAAAGGTGAGCGGTCAATGGGGGATGGGTCAATGGGGGATGGGTCAAAGGGGGAGGGGTCAATGGAGGAGGGGTCAATGGGGGGATGGGTCAATGGGGGGATGGGTCAATGGGGGGGATAGGTCAATGGGGGGATAGGTCAATGGGGGGGATGGGTCAATGGGGGATGGGTCAATGGGGGATGGGTCAATGGGGGGAGGGGTCAAGGGGGGGAGGGGTCAAGGGAGGAGAGGTCAATGGGTGGATGGGTCAATGGGGGGATAGGTCAATGGGGGGATAGGTCAATGGGGGGATGGGTCAATGGGGGGAGGATGGGTTAATGGGGGAGGGGTCAATGGGGGAGGGGTCAATGGGGGAGGGGTCAATAGGGGGATATTTCATTGGGGGGATGGTTCAATAGGGGGTTGTTCAATGGGGGAGAGGTCAATGGGGGAGGGGTCAATGGGGGAGGGGTCAATGAGTGATGGGGGATGGGTCATGGAGGATGGTTCAATGGGGGAGGGGTCAGGGGGGATACTTTAAGGGGGTAGGGGTCAATGGGGGGTGGGTATATGGGGAAGGGGTCAATGGGGGAGGGGTCAATGGGAGAGGGGTCAATGGGGGGAGGGGTAAATGGGGGTGAGGTTAAATGGGGGAGGAGTCGATGGGTCAATGGGGGGATGGGTCGATGGGGAGATGGGTTAATGGGGGAAGGATTGATTAATGGAGGAGGGGGTAAATGGGGGTGAGGTTAAATGGGGGATGGGGGGATGGGTCGATGGGGGGATGGGTTAATGGGGGGAGGATTGATTAATGGAGGAGGGGGTCAATGGAGGAGGGGGTCAATGAGGGAGGGGGTCAATGGGGGAGGGGGTCAATGGGGGAGGGGGGTCAATGGGGGAGGGGGTCAATGGGGAAGGGGTCAATGGAGGAGGAGTCAATGGGGGGATGGTTTAATGGGGGGATGGTTCAATGGGGGGTTTTTCAATGGGGGAGAGGTCAATCGGGGAGGGGTCAATGGGGGAGGGGTTAAATGGGGAGGAGTCAATGGGGGATGGGTCATGGAGGATGGTTCAATGGGGGAGGGGTCAGTGGGGGAGGGGTAAATCGGGATGGGGGATGGGTCGGGGAATGGTTCAATGGGGGATGGGTCAATGGGGGATGGGTCAATTGAGGATGGGTCAACGGGGGATGGGTCAACGGGGGATGATTCAATGGGGCAGGGGTCAATGGGGGATGGGTCATGGGGGATAGTTAAATGGGGTAGGGGTCAATGGGGGAGGTCAATGGGGGAGGGGTCAATGGGAGAGGGGTCAAAGGGGGGAGGGGTAAATGGGGGTGAGGTTAAATGGGGGAGGAGTTGATGGGTCAATGGGGGGATGGGTCGATGGGGGGATGGGTTAATGGGGGGAGGATTGATTAATGGAGGAGGGGGTAAATGAGGGTGAGGTTAAATGGGGGATGGGTCGATGGGTCAATGGGGGGATGGGTCGATGGGGGGATGGGTTAATGGGGGGAGGATTGATTAATGGAGGAGGGGGTCAATGGGGGAGGGGGTCAATGGGGGAGGGGTCAATGGAGGAGGAGTCAATGGGGGGAGGGGTCAATGGGGGGATGGTTTAATGGGGGATGGTTCAATGGGGGGTTTTTCAATGGGGGAGAGGTCAATCGGGGAGGGGTTAAATGGGGAGGAGTCAATGGGGGAGGGGTCAATGAGTGATGGGGGATGGGTCATGGAGGATGGTCAATGGGGGAGGGGTCAGTGGGGGAGGGGTAAATCGGGATGGGGGATGGGTCGGGGAATGGTTCAATGGGGGATGGGTCAATGGGGGATGGGTCAATTGAGGATGGGTCAACGGGGGATGGGTCAATTGGAGAGGGGTCAATAGGGGGAGGGGTAAATGGGGGTGAGGTTAAATGGGGGAGGAGTCAATGGGCCAATGGGGGGATGGGTTAATGGGGGGAGGATTGAATAATGGAGGAGGGGGTAAATGGGGGTGAGGTTAAATGGGGGATGGGTCGATGGGTCAATGGGGGGATGGGTCGATGGGGGGATGGTTTAATGGGGGGAGGATTGATTAATGGAGGAGGGGGTCAATTGGGGAGGGGGTCAATGGGGGAGGGGTCAATGGAGGAGGAGTCAATGGGGGGAGGGGTCAATGGGGGGATTGTTTAATGGGGGGATGGTTTAATGGGGGGTTTTTCAATGGGGGAGAGGTTAATGGGGGAGGGGTCAATGGGGGAGGGGTTAAATGGGGAGGAGTCAATGGGGGAGGGGTCAATGAGTGATGGGGGATGGGTCATGGAGGATGGTTCAATGGGGGAGGGGTCAGTGGGGGAGGGGTAAATCGGGATAGGGGATGGGTCGGGGAACGTTCAATGGGGATGGGTCAATTGGGGATGGGTCAATTGAGGATGGGTCAACGGGGGATGGATCAACGGGGGATGATTCAATGGGCAGGGGTCAATGGGGGATGGGTCATGGGGGATAGTTAAATGGGGTAGGGGTCAATGGGGGAGGTCAGTGGGGGAGGGGTCAACGGGGGAGGGGTCAACGGGGGAGGGGTCAACGGGGGATGGGTCAATGGGGGATGGGTCCATGCGGAAAGGGTCAATGGGGGAGGGGTAAATGGGGGAGGGGTGGAACGAGGGAGACTCAGCTTACAGCGTAGGTACGCAGAGACATTAACGTGGGAACCAATGTGGGAGGGGTCAATGGGGGATGGGTCAATGGGGGATGTTCAATGGGGGTGGGGTCAATGGGGGAGGGGTCAATGGGGGAGGGGTGGAACGAGGGAGACTCAGCTTACAGCGTAGGTACGCAGAGACATTAACGTGGGAACCAATGTGGGAGGGGTCAATGGGGGAGGGGTCAATGGGGGAGGGGTCAATGGGGGAGGGGTCTATGAGGGAAGGGTCAATGGGGCAGGGGTCAATGGGGGATGTGTCAGGGGGGTGGTTCAATGGGGAATAGGTCAATAGGGGAGGGGTTAATTGGGGATGGGTCAATGGGGGATGGTTTAATGGGGAATTGGTCATTAGGGGAAGGGTCAATGGGAGAGGGGTTAATGGGGGAGGGGTCAATGGGGAGGGGTCATTGGGGGATGGGTCAGGGGGGAAGGGTCAATGGGGAAGGGTCAATGGGTCAATGGCGAATGGATCAATGGGGGAAGGGTCAATTGGGAATCAGTCAATGGGAAAGGAGTCAAGGGGGAATGGGCTAATGGGGAATGGGTCAATGGGGGAAGGTTAAATGGGGATTGGTAAATGGGGGATGGTTCAATGGGGGATTAGTCATTGGGAATGGGAAATAGTGGCACAACGAGTCGATCATTTCCGCAGGTTTCCCGCCTTTTTTAAAAAGAAACCTCATCACAAAAAGCTGTTCCAAGCAAGCAGTAACAGTGTTGTCCGCCAGTGTTATTTATCTATCACGTGACTGGCCCAAGAGCACCACCTAGCAGTAATAGGGCACAAGTGTCCCTAACTAATGATAGTAGTTCCAGCACGCTATAAACCATTCAGGTAGAACTAGAACAAAAAGTTCGTGTTTTTTTAACACCCTTCGTATTATAATAATAAAATATGGCTTGAAGTACCTCTTTATTTAGGAGTTCAGCATTCTAACAACTCAAACAACACGATTTAATCATAAATAAATCTACTTTTTCCCCTTTCTGCTCCATCCGAAGCAGACATCAGATACTGTAGGAACCTCCTTTATCACAAACACTTAAGCGCACTCTTTCAGTAGCGATTTCTGATGAGAAAGTTAGCCCCAAGCACAACCTTCATTAGTCACATTTTCTCATATGCTCGGAAGAAAGCGGTTCTCGCATTCATTACTTCTGAGAGCGCAAATATATACTTGAACAGAACCACATCCACTCTTGCGTTTCCATTAAATATTGAAAGAGCGACGTCTAAGATGTAAGGGATTACATCAGCTCATAGATACCACTGTCCAATCCACAAAATGTCCTGGGACTTCAACAACAGCGGACGATCGACTGGAATCAATATCACGCACAAGAGTTTATTTGCTCAGAAAATTATCAATTTAAGAGGCTATTGGAAACGTGTGTACACTGCACAGATCTTGTTAGCTGTGTCTTGGGCTTTTTGTGTCCATCTTGTCTATTAGCCGAGGTCTTGAAGGGGGGTAGATGTAAGTATTCAAAGTGATTGATGGATTGATCTTTCGCTATATATCGACTTCCCTGTGTGGGCGTGTGGGTTGTAGGTGAGATTGAGGGGAAGGATTGTTCCATAGATCAGACAAGCATTGTTCGTTGATCTATTTTCTGTAACGAGTCCACTAGATTTGCAATGACAAAGATGTTTGAGGAAGTAATCGTAAAGTTTTAAAAACACTTAAATATTGCAGAATAAATATGGTCTTGAGCAGTGCACAAACTGAAACCTGCAAACTCTGATAGATGTGTAAGGAGGCCACTGACTAGAATCATTGCAAATAAGGTGCATGCGCAGATACAGATATCGAAATAATTTTTCATAACGAGTGTAGAACTCTTGGAAATAAACGCATTTATAACAATTCAATACTAGATGACAAGACGACGCTGGAGTTGGATGGAAGAACATATAACGTAATGTACAGTAATATCGTAAAATAAAACAACAATGAAATATTTTCTAATTATCCTCTATATTAATAAGAACAACATAGAGAAAACCGAAGTAGTGACGATTGGGGGAAAATAAATGGAAACAATAATATTCTTATAAAACCAACAAGTGAAACAGGTGAAGGATTTCACGTTCCTGGGTAACATAATCTCAGCAGATGGCAAAGGTCACACCGAAATACAAAACAGATGTAATAAAGCAAGTCCAATCATTGGACAAATGTCCCCGATATTACAATGTAAACACGTGACAATGAATTCAAAAGAACGTTATACAACACGCTATTCTTACCCACATTGTGATATCAGAGCCAGAAATGGACTAAACACACACAGATTTTTTAAAACATTGCAAGATGAAATGACCGCGCAAAATGCTTTGAGAAACAATCGATACAATCAGAAACAAAGATATTAGGAGACAAGTAGGTATAACACCAGGGATAGACCCCACCAAGAGACAGCAAACCAAATGGTTTGGCCACGTGACACGTCAAATATCAGATAGTTTTCTTTCCACTTGTGCCGTTTAGCGTCCTGGGGAGCTTGAGTCGTCTATCCTGCGCCAAGTGCGTTGCGTCGGTCAATGTGAGTCCTTGTCGTTGCACAATCACTCTAATACCATCTATCCACCTACCTCACGGCCACCCTATTGCCCTGTAGCCAAATCTACCAGCGTTGTAAGCCATCAGTGGAAGAGGATGAGGGTGCATTCTCATGAGATGACCAAACCAACTTATTTTCTGCCTGGAAATGTAATTGACACAAGCCGTAGTGCCGACCACACTTCGAATGTCGTCGTTCCGCCTTCTGTCTCTTTTGGTAACACCGATGACCTTCCTCAAACACTTCATTTCACAAGTATAGATAGTATCCCACCAGATAGTATCCCACCAGATAGTAAGTATCCCACCAGATAGTATCCGACCAGATAGTAAGTATCCCACCAGATAGTATCCCACCAGATAGTATCCCACCAGATAGTAAGTATCCCACCAGATAGTAAGTATCCCACCAGATAGTATCCCACCAGAAAGTATCCCTCGGAAAGCAATGCTCTACAGATACAATGGATACAAAGCCAAGGGCCGATGACACAAAAGATGCATAGAAAAAATAACAGAAGCAGTAGTTCCCCATGTACGAAGCATATACTAGGGCCCGGCCAAGAAACCTCTTCATGACCTTACGCTGAAAGGCACATGTACACCATTGTCTACTTCACCTGTATCACCTGTACATCCTTGCCTACCTCACCTGTATCACCTGTACATCCTTGCCTACCCCACCTGTATCACATGTACATCCTTGCCTACCTCACCTGTATCACATGTACATCCTTGCCTACCTCACCTGTATCACATGTACATCCTTGCCTACTTCACCTGTCTCACATCTACACCATTGCCTGCCTCACCTATACACCCTTGCGTACTTCGGCCGAATCACCTGTACATCCTTGCAGACATCACCTGTATCACCTGTACATCCTTGCCTACCTCTCTCATATCTTCTATTAACCTTGCCTACCTCTCTTGTACCTTCTATAAACCTTGCCTACCTTCCCCGTACCTTCTCTGAACCTTGCCTACCTTCCCCGTATTTTCTCTGAACCTTTTCTACCTGTCCTGTATCTTCTCTGAACCTTACCTACTTTCCCCATATCTTCTCTGAACCTTGCCTACCTTCCCCATACCTTCTATAAACCTTGCCTACCTTCCCTGTACATTCAATAAACCTTGCCTACCACTCTCTCGTATTTTATCTTAAACTTGCCTACCTTCGTCATGTCTTCTCTGAACCTTGCCTACCTTCCTCATATCTTCTATAAATCATGCCTACCTCTCTCTCAAATTTTCTCTGAACCTTGCCTACCTTCGTCGTGTCTTCTCTAAACCTTACCTACCTTCCTCATATCTTCTATAAACCTTGCCTACCACTCTCTCGTATTTTATCTTAAACTTGCCTACCTTCGTCATGTCTTCTCTGAACCTTGCCTACCTTCCTCATATCTTCTATAAACCATGCCTACCTCTCTCTCATATTTTCTCTGAACCTTGCCTACCTTCGTCGTGTCTTCTCTGAACCTTGCCTACCTTCCTCATATCTTCTATAAACCATGCCTACCTCTCTCTCATATTTTCTCTGAACCTTGCCTACCTTCGTCGTGTCTTCTCTAAACCTCGCCTACCTTCCTCATATCTTCTATAAACCATGCCTACCTCTCTCTCGTATTTTCTCTGAACCTTGCCTACCTTCGTCGTGTCTTCTCTAAACCTCGCCTACCTTCCTCATATCTTCTATAAACCATGCCTACCTCTCTCTCGTATTTTCTCTGAACCTTGCTTAACTTCGTCATATCTTTTCTGAACCTTACATACTTCTCACGTATCTCCTTCTGTACACCCAAAGAACATCTCTCGCATCATGTGTATCATCTGTATATCCTTACCTACCTTGATTATATCCTAGTATCTGACGCACAGTACAGATTACCTGGCGTACCACCTGCCTTTCCCACTTCCTTGCTTGGTTCAGTTCAGGTTTGTATCTGGGGACAAGAACGACAGCTCAAATAAAGGGAAAATATTTCGGTAACGCTAATTAAAACAAACATTCGATTCGGTTTAGGATCACAGAGGAAAGACGCCAGAGGAAGGAAAGCCAAGATATGAACTGACAGAATGGATGGGAATAATGGGGGACGGACGAGGGGGAAGAGATATGCCTAGATCAGAGAGATAGGGAAGGAGTGACACAGGGGGGAGAAAAAAGAATTAAATGTAGGAATGGGGTTTGAGGGGAGAGAGATGAACTTTCATCAGAGAGACAAGCAGAGATTTAGAGATTTGAGAGAATTAGGGATATACGCTCGTATATAGAAGGAGAGAAAGATTTATAGAGAGAGGAAGACGTGCATTTGGGGTGGGGATGGAGGGGGTAGAGGTAGAGAGGGTAAGGGATCAGGTGAGGCAAACAGAGAATGGGAGACATAGGGTGGGGGAAAGTTGGAAAGAGAGGCGTTTCAGAGGCAGAGGGTTAACGAGGTTGTGGTTGGAGAGAGAAAGAGAGAATGAGAGGGAGAAAGAGAGAGAGAAAGAGATAGAGAGAAAAAGAGAGAGAGAAAGAGAGAATGAGAGGGAGAAAGAGAGAGAGAGAAAGAGATAGAGAGAAAAAGAGAGAGAGAAAGAGCGAGAGAAAGATAGAAAGAGAGACAAACAAACAGCGAGTTAAAAGAGGGTGTTTTGAATTGAAAGAAATCTGACTAGAAGGGAAAATTGAAGGAGTGAGATCAGAGAGAAGCAGGCATACATAGAGAAAGAGAACAGACAGAGGGAGTGAGAGAGAGGAGAGAGAGAGCGAGAGAGAAAGAAAGTGAGCTAGAGAGATGTAGAGAGAGAGAAAGAGAAAGAAACAGTGAGAGAGAGAAAGAGAGAGAGAGAAAGAGCTAGAGAGAGAGAAAGAGCGAGAGAGACAAGAGAGAGAGAGAAAGCGAGAGAGAAAGAGAGAAACAGAAACAAAACAAGAGTTAAAGAGATGATTCGAAATCGGAAGAAATCTAAGTATAAGGAAAGACTGAAGGAGTGAGAGACAGATCAGAGAGAGGCAAACATACATAGAGAGATAAGAGAGAGTGAGAGACAGATCAGAGAGAGGCAAACATACATAGAGAGATAAGAGAGAGTGAGAGACAGATCAGAGAGAGGCAAACATACATAGAGAGATAAGAGAGAGTGAGAGACAGAAGAAAGAAATGGAGAATAAATTACCACCAAGAATCAGACAGATAAAAGCAAAAAACGGGAGAGAAAGAATTTGAGCGGCAAAATATGGAACAATATCCGGTTTGGTTAGAAACAGATGGTCAGATGGTAAGTGATGCTGGCAGAAAACGTGATAGGTTGGGGATTGGTACAGACGCTTGGAATTCAGAACGTCAGAAGTCGTTTCAACAGCGGAAGTTGGATGTCTGACTACCGACACACGCAACTTTATAGTTGCCTCGGTGGTTGCCTCACTGGTTGCTTCGATGGTTGCCTCGGTGGTTGCCTCGGTGGTTGCCTCGACGGTTGCCTCGATGGATGCCTCGATGGTTGCCTCGGTGGTTGCCTCGATGGATGCCTCGGTGGTTGCCTCAATGGTTGCCTCGGTGGTTGCCTCGCTGGTTGCCTCGATGGTTGCCTCGGTGGTTGCATCAATGGCTGCTTCAATGGTTGCCTCGGTGGTTGCCTCGGTGGTTGCCTCGACCGTTGCCTCAATGGTTGCTTCAATGGTTGCTTCAATGGTTGCCTCGGTAGTTGCCTCGACCGTTGCCTCAATGGTTGCTTCAATGGTAGCCTCAGTGGTTGCCTCGACGGTTGCCTCAATGGTTGCTTCAATGGTTGCCTCGGTGGTTGCCTCGGTGGTTGCCTCATTTATCGCAAACGGGTCACTACTTCACGCCTCTTATCATCTCGTGTTTTATTTGTGTGTATGTGGTCATGGGAGTGCCTTTCAGCGTCAGATTATGGAGATGTTTCTTGACCAGACCCTAGTGTGTGCTTCGTACATTTGTAGTTTCCCTATTTAGGTTATTTCTGCTATCCATTGTTTGTTTGTTTTTGTTTTTTGTTGCGTATGCGGTCCTTGTTTTTGTTTCAATTGCATCGGTACAGCACTGGTTTCTATGGGATGCTATCCGGTCTGGTGTTTGGCGTGTCGCGCGGCCGAAACATGTAAAGGAACTAGGAGTCTTCTTTCCGCTTATCCAGTTCTGCCTTTCAGCGGCAGGTTATGAAGAGATCTCTAGAACGATCCATACGGTGTGCCTCAATCACAGCAGCAGGTTATGAAGAGATCTCTAGAACGATCCATACGGTGTGCCTCAATCACTGCGGCAGGTTATGAAGAGATCTCTAGAACGATCCATACGGTGTGCCTCAATCACAGCGGCAGGTTGTGAAGAGATCTCTAGAATGATCCATACGGTGTGCCTCAATCCCAGTGGCAGGTTGTGAAGAGTTCTCTAGAATGATCCATACGGTGTTCCTCAATCACAGCGGCAGGTTATGAAGATATCTCTAGAACGATCCATACGGTGTGCCTCAATCACAGCGGCAGGTTATGAAGAGATCTCTAGAATGATCCATCCGGTGGGCCTCAATCACAGCGGCAGGTTATGAAGAGATCTCTAGAACGATCCATACGGTGTGCCTCAATCACAGCGGCAGGTTATGAAGAGATCTCTAGAACGATCCATACGGTGTGTCTCAATCACAGCGGTATGTTATGAAGAGATCTCTAGAACGATCCATACGGTGCGCCTCAATCACAGCGGCAGGTTATGAAGAGATCTCTAGAACGATCCATACGGTGGGCCTCAATCACAGCGGCAGGTTATGAAGAGATCTCTAGAACGATCCATACGGTGTGCCTCATGCACAGTGGGAGGTTGTGAAGAGATCTCTAGAATGATCTATACGATGTGCCTCATGCACAGTGGCAGGTTGTGAAGAGATCTCTAGAATGATCTATACGATGTGCCTCATGCACAGTGGCAGGTTGTGAATAGATCTCTAGAATGATCCATACGATGTGCCTCATGCACAGTGGCAGGTTGTGAAGAGATCTCTAGAATGATCTATACGATGTGCCTCATGCACAGTGGCAGGTTGTGAATAGATCTCTAGAATGATCCATACGGTGTGCCTCATGCAGAGCGGCATTCACCACCTTATATATTTCCTTTTTAACCTTAGAATTGTTGTATCTGGGTCATGTGTGCTTGTATCTGAGTCATTTGTGCTTGTATCTGAGTCATGTGTGCTTGTATCTGAGTCATGTGGGCGTGTATCGGAGTCATGTGGGCTTGTATCTGGGTCATGTGGGCTTGTATCTGAGTCATTTGGGCTTGTTTCTGAGTCATGTGGGCTTGTATCTGAGTCATTTTGGGCTTGTATCTGGATCATGTGGGCTTGTATCTGAGTCATGTGGGCTTGTATCTGAGTCATGTGGGCTTGTTTCTGAGTCATGTGGGCTTGTATCTGAGTCATGTGGGCTTGTATCTGAGTCATGTGGGCTTGTATCTGAGTCATGTGGGCTTGTATCTGAGTCATGTGGGCTTGAATCTGGGTCATATGGGCTTGTATCTGAGTCATTTGGGATTGTATCTGAGTCATGTGGGCGTGTATCTGAGTCATGTGGGCTTGTATCTGAGTCATTTGGGCTTGTATCTAGGTCATTTTGGCATGTATCTGAGTAATTTGGGCTTGTATCTGAGTCATGTGGGCTCGTATCTGTTTCATTTGGGATTGTATCTGAGTCATGTGGGCTTGTATGTGAGTCATTTGGGCTTGTATCTGGATCATATGGGCTTGTATCTGAGCCATTTGGGCTTGTATCTAGGTCATGTTGGCTTGTATCTGAGTCATTTGGGCCCATACTGTGCTTTACTTAAATGTGTTTTCGTTTTTCATACGCCGAAAACTTCATAACAGGCCTTTGAGGAATTGGTGAATAGTGGGTTTGCAAAATCCACGAGTTGGACAGTCTTCTACCCTGTACGGTAACACGGCAAAGTTTGAAATCTCTTACATGATCTCAGTGTGGAGGTGGTCCTCTTCTCGTTTCATTCCCACAGTGACTTCAACCACAGAGAAAGAGGTAAGATAGGCTGCGTCTGGCGTCCCAGCGTTGTCTGTCACTCACGCCCATCCCAGAAACCGCTAGTATTATAGACATGTATAACGAAACAAATGGGAAAGAGGAAGTCTCACTCCGATCGGTCATGGGGAATAACTAACAGAACAACCGTAAACATCCGAGCAGGTTATGGAAGGTAACTGTAAAGAGTTATGGATATGGGACAAGCTAATACCGTTATAGTTAGCCCTCTAGGGTTGTTGTTGCTGTTGTGTTGCAGCTGTTGTTGTTGTTGTTGTTGTTGCTTTTCTGTTGCTGCTGTTGTTGTTGTTGTTGTTGCTGCTGTTGTTGTTGTTTATTGTTGTTGTTGTTGCTGCTGTTGTTGCTGATGTTGTTACTATTGTTGTTGATGTTGTTGCTACTGTTGTTGTTGTTGCTGTTGTTCTCGTTGTTGCTGTTGTTGTTGATAATGTTGCTGCTTCTGTTGTTGTTGTTGTTGCTGTTGTTCTTGTTGTTGCTGTTGTTGTTATTGTTGCTGTTGTTGTTGTTGCTGTTGTTGTTGTTGTTGCTGTTCTTGTTGTTGCTGTTCTTGTTGTTGCTGTTGTTGTTATTGTTGTTGTTGTTATTGTTGTTGTTGTTGCTGTTGTTGTTGTTGCTGTTGTTCTTGTTGTTGTTGTTGTTGTTATTGTTGCTGTTGTTGTTGTTGCTGTTGTTGTTGTTGTTGCTGTTCTTGTTGTTGCTGTTCTTGTTGTTGCTGTTGTTGTTATTGTTGTTGTTGTTGCTGTTGTTGTTGTTGCTGTTGTTCTTGTTGTTGTTGTTCTTGTTGTTGTTGCTGTTGTTGATGTTGTTGCTGTTGTTCTTGTTGTTGTTGTTCTTGTTGTTGTTGCTGTTGTTGTTGTTGTTGCTGTTGTTGTTGTTGCTGTTGTTCTTGTTGTTGTTGTTCTTGTTGTTGTTGCTGTTGTTGATGTTGTTGCTGTTGTTGTTGATAATGTTGCTGCTTCTGTTGTTGTTGTTGCTGTTGTTGTTGTTGCTGTTGTTCTTGTTGTTGCTGTTGTTGTTATTGTTGCTGTTGTTGCTGTTGTTGTTGTTGCTGTTGTTGTTGTTGTTGCTGTTGTTGTTGTTGCTGTTGTTCTTGTTGTTGTTGTTCTTGTTGTTGTTGCTGTTGTTGCTGTTGTTGATGTTGTTGCTGTTGTTGATGATGATGATGTTGCTGTTCTTGTTGTTGATGTTGTTGCTGCTGTTGTTGATGCTGTTGCTGTTGGTTCTGTTGTTGTTGTTGTTATTGCTGTTGTTGCTGCTGTTGTTGATGTTGTTGCTGTTTTTATTGATGATGCTGTTGTTATTATTGTTGATTATGTTGTTGTTGTTGTTGATTATGTTGCTGTTCTTGTTGATGATGCTGTTGCTGTTCTTGTTGTTGATGTTGTTGTTGCTGCTGTTGTTGATGCTGTTGCTGGTATTGTTGTTGTTGTCTTTGTTGTTGTTGCTGTTGTTGTTTCTGGCATCCGTACTTGAGTTAGATACGCTTGACGACTTGCTTTGGTGGTGGATTTCAGTGGCTCTTCTCACACATGGATGTGTAATTAAGAAGGGGAGCCAGGGTCCTCCGGTCTGTAGTGCCATGCAAACCTCCTCAGAAAGCTCTACACTATTGGGATCACCTTGTTGGCCAGGCTGCCTTGCAACAGCTTGTTTTCAGAGTCAACTGCTTAGAAGCCAGGTGGAGTTTTGATCAGTATGTTTGACCTGCCCTGACTAACATAGTCTGATCAGTATGTTTCACCTGACCCTGACTAACATAGTCTGATCAGTATGTTTGACCTGACCCTGACTAACATAGTTTGATCAGTATGTTTCACCTGACCCTGATTAACATAGTCTGATCAGTATGTTTGACCTGACCCTGACTAACATAGTCTGATCAGTATATTTCACCTGACCCTGACTAACATAGTCTAATCAGTATGTTTCACCTGGCCCTGACGAACATAGTCTGATCAGTATGTTTCATCTGGCCCTGACTAACATAGTCTGATCAGTATGGTTCACCTGACCCTGACTAACAAAGTCTAATCATTATGTTTCACCTGACCCTGACTAACAAAGTCTAATCATTATGTTTCACCTGACCCTGACTAACAAAGTCTAATCAGTATGTTTCACCTGACCCTAACAAAGTCTGATCAGTATGTTTCACCTGACCCTGACTAACAAAGTCTAATCAGTATGTTTCACCTGACCCTAACATAGTCTGATCAGTATGTTTCACCTGACCCTGACTAACAAAGTCTAATCATTATGTTTCACCTGACCCTGACTAACAAAGTCTAATCAGTATGTTTCACCTGAACGAACTGTTTCACCTGAACGCACCTTAGCCTCCTCTCACTAACTCATGTTTCACACGTCACTATTTTGACATGCCAAAAGCCAACCCAGTGTGGAATAACCTTCTTCCATTACCAGAAAATAGACTCACCTCCCCTTGATTAGAACTCACTTTCCATAGAATCGCAAAAGAGTTAGTCCTACGCCTACGTTTCCGGTAACCATAGCAACACGCTATCTACAGGTAAGCTTTTCCGTGCAAACTTTGACAGAAGCAGACTTCAAATAAACACAGTCTGAATAAAAAATGACGCACAACGATGTAGGCACCGACCTGATATAAATAACAAGGTGACCTGATCTAATCATGTAACCGACAAGGGTCCGCTGGATATAATTGAGTCGCCTGAAAACTGTTTTGTTTATGTCGCAAGCGTAATCTTTTCTCGGCTTACGATTAATCACTGGTAGGCTGGTTCATTTCGGCGGGAACTGTGCAAGGGTCTTGATGCCTTAATCATTTTCGTTGAACCAGTCGGGGTTCTTGTGTGCCCCCAGAATCTCTGAAGTGGCAGAGTAGACTGTCTTCTTGAAAGTTGTCAATTTCTCCTCCATCGTAGTCTGACGTAACTGTCCATTTCTCCTCTACCGAGGGCTGACATAACTGTCCATTTCACCTCTACCGAGGGCTGACATAACTGTCCATTTCACCTCTACCGAGGGCTGACATAACTGTCCATTTCACCTCTACCGAGGGCTGACATAACTGTCCATTTCACCTCTACCGAGGGCTGACAGAACGGTCCATTTCACCTCTATCATAGACTGACATAACTGTCAATTTCTCCTCCATCGAGGGCTGACATAACCAACCATTTCTTCTCTATCGTAGACTGACAGAACTGTCCATTTCTCCTCTATCGTAGACTGACAGAACTGTATATTTCTCCTCCATCGAGGGGTGATATAATTGTCCAATTCTCTTCTATCATAGACTGAATTAACTGTCCATTTCTCCCCCAACTAGGGCTGACATAACTGTCCATTTCTCCTCCATCGTAGACTGACAGAATTGTCCATTTCTTTGAGAATGTCCATATCTCTTGAATAACTATGGGACTGATCCGCTCTGATTCAATGTGGAACAAATTACAGAATGGGAGAGAACAATATTAGAATGATAGAAATGGAAAGAGACCTGGGGGTTATAATAGATCATACAGGTAACGTCAGTAAGTAAGACCAGAAGAAGCAAATGTAATGTTAGATATGATAAAAAGAAATATTAAATATAGGAGCAAGGAAGTGATAGTCAAACTGTATAAAGCTTTAGTTAGACCTAGATTGGAGTACTGTGTACAGGTGTGGAGTCCTTATCATAGAGGGGACATAAACATGCTGGAAAGGATACAAAGAAGAGCGACAAAGATGATAGTGGGATTCAAGAAATGGCCTACCGTGAGTGTCTAGAATAGAGAAAAATTCGTGGTAACTTAATACAGGTTTATATGATGATCAAAGGGACGGATAAATTAGACTATAATCAGTTTTTGTTAAATACAACCACCCACAAGAGCAAGAGGACTCAGCTACAAATTAACTAAACAACGGTCCAGATTAGATATTAGGAAATATTTTTTTAGTAAGAGAGTGGGGAATGCTTGGAATGCATTGCCACGTGAAGTAGTGGAGGCAGGGGCAAGTAATACATTTAAGAATAAATTCGATGCGCATAGTTTCAACAACAAGGAAATGTAAATGAAATTGGTTGTATGCCGACTCTGCATGTTCTTCTAAAAAGACGTTAAGTTAAGTTGGAACATCCCGTCACATGTACCTTTTTCATGTGCCAATGATTGACTTGTCTCAGCGAGTGTAATTCCCACTTTGTGTACCAAATTAAAACACAATTTTGTTTAAAATAAAGTCACAATTTACACAAATGTCCAAGAATATGATGCAGAAACCGGAGTTGAAATTAACCACACAAAAAAAAGATTGTTTAATGCTCGTTTACACACTGGCCGGAGTTGAGAAACTTTAAAAAGATCATCGCTGATTGGTTCTGGTGGACATACTACCGATAGCTGCTATTGGTCAACTACGCTTGTCAAGGTTCGTGTTTGCTAATTAGATTAAATAGATAAACAAGTTTAGCGTTGCTCATGAATGGCTCGCTTTTATTCTCGACAGACAGTCGTTGGGTTATATTAGAGCACGGGATCAAGATGCTGAGTTGCACATGAGCTGTAGCGGTCAACGACCCATTGCTGACTGCTAGAGTCAGGGCCAGCGACCCATAGCTGACTGCTAGTGTCAAGGCCAGCGACCCATAGGTAACTCCTAGCGTTATCTCCAGCGACCCATAGCCGGCTGCTAGCGTCAGGGCCAGCAACCCATAGCTGACTGCTAGCGTCAGGGCCAGCGAACCAGAGCTGCCAAGACCCTTCTACACCTCCACGCGGTGATCCTGGATAACAGTCCGCAGCAGGGCAGGCTGGCTAAGGCGAAGGGATCAAGGAGGGAATGCTAACCCCGTACTCGAAGATGTCTGCTGACGCCGGATGTGCCTGACAGAAAGGTGCAACTATCGCAGTCAAGCTGTAAACTACGACACAACGCATTCCGTTCTCTGGACTACATTCCGTTACTTAACCCCTTTTCAGGGTTTGGTAGCGGGAGATTGAGAACAAACGAAGCCAAGCCAAACCGAGCCAAGCCAAGCCAAACCAAGCCAACCCAAGCCAAGCCAAACCAAGCCAAGCCAACCCAAGCCAAACCAAGCCAAGCCACGCCAAGCCAAACCAAGCCAAGCCAAGCCAAACCAAGCCAAGCCAAACCAAGACAAGCCAAGCCAACCCAAGCCAAGCCAAACCAAGCCAAGCCAACCCAAGCCAAACCAAGCCAAGCCAAGCCAAACCAAGCCAAGCCAAGCCAAACCAAGCCAAGCCAAACCAAGACAAGCCATATTAGAGCGTGTAAGCCATACAAATAGCCGGTATCTAAGCCTGAATTTCTGAGCTGCGCTAAAAATTGATTAGCTCTAAAAACAGTTCGTCAGGTCGGGTAAAGATATCAAAATAAGAACACGAAACAGGAGATGATTGCCATTACACGGAGAAGCTTGCACAAATACAAAGAGAGTAGAAAAAATTCCCAAAAAAATTAAATATTCTACTACTCCAATGTAAAGTCAGTTCTATTGTATGGCAGTGAAACATGGAGACAAACAGAGATAACAAGGACAAAGGTAAAGGCTTTCATAAATTGGTGCCTGCACAGAATGCAAAGATTGAATTGGTAAGATAAAATCACTGATGTGGAACTGTTGGACAGAACCAGACAGAGCCAGACAGAACCAAACAGAACCAGGCAGAACCAGACAGAACCAAATAGAACCAGACAGAGCCAGACAGAACCAAACAGAACCAGGCAGAACCAGACAGAACCAAATAGAACCAGACAGAACCAGACAGAACCAAATAGAACCAGACAGAGCCAGACAGAACCAAACAGAACCAGGCAGAACCAAATAGAACCAGACAGAACCAGACAGATACCAAACGACGTAAGAAGACGACGACAGCGTTAGGTAGGACACACATTAACGAAACTAGTTGACATAAATCCAAGACAATCTCTGCTCTGGAATCCCCTCTGTAGAGGGGTCAGAACTCAAATGAAGAAGTACAACTCGACTTCATGTCAAACGTCTCCCTCTCCGTATTCACATACAACCCAGTAGTTAAAGACATTTCTTCTTATCCAGTCCAGTAGTTAAAGACATTTCTTCTTATCCAGTCCAGTAGTTAAAGACATTTCTTTTTATCCAGTCCAGTAGTTAAAGACCTCTCTTCTTATCCAGTCCAGTAGTTAAAGACCTCTCTTTTTATCCAGTCCAGTAGTTAAAGACCTCTCTTCTTATCCAGTCCAGTAGTTAAAGACCTCTCTTCTTATCCAGTCCGGTAGTTAAAGACCTCTCTTCTTATCCAGTCCAGTAGTTAAAGACCTCTCTTCTTATCCAGCCCAGTAGTTAAAGGTCACTCTCCTTATACAGCACATTAGATAATGACCTTCAATCTTATCCAGCCCAGTAGATAGACCTTTGTTCTTATCCAGTCCAGAAGATAAAGGTCTCTCTTCTTATCCAGCCCAGAAGTAAAAGACCTCTGTTCTTATCCAGTCCAGAAGATAAAGGTCTCTCTTCTTATCCAACCCAGAAGTAAAAGACCTCTCTTCTTATCCAGTCCAGAAGTAAAAGACCTCTGTTCTTATCCAGTCCAGAAGATAAAGGTGTCTCTTCTTATCCAGTCCAGAAGATAAAGGTCTCTCTTCTTATCCAGCCCAGAAGTAAAAGACCTCTGTTCTTATCCAGTCCAGAAGATAAAGGTCTCTCTTCTTATCCAGCCCAGAAGTAAAAGACCTCTGTTCTTATCCAGTCCAGAAGTAAAAGACCTCTGTTCTTATCCAGTCCAGAAGATAAAGGTCTCTCTTCTTATCCAGCCCAGAAGTAAAAGACCTCTGTTCTTATCCAGCCCAGAAGTAAAAGACCTCTGTTCTTATCCAGCCCAGTAGATAAGAACCTTGTTGGATACGTCCCTAATTCTTGCATCCAATGGTGTACTTTAGAGGGTGGGCTTGGGTCCTCCTATCCGTAGTGCAATACTACATCTCTATTCAGGTTAACCCCTACTATGATCGCAGTGTTGGTGCCCACCTTTGTGTCCAGGCTGATGTAGCACAGCCTGTTTTCTGGTGCACATCAAGAATGTGACGAATGGTCTTGCACAGTAGGCTGCACGTATCCCTGCCACTAGCTGGCTTCCAATCAATTAATATGAACTAATGAATGACCTTATAAATCAATCAGCGAATCGATCAGACAGTCAATAATGTAATCGATCACCTAGGTACTCAATCGAACCATCAATCCACCTCATCTTTAACGGGTCATTGAGCAACGCAATCAGCTGATCAATTAATCAGATAACCATATAATCAATGTATATATGGCTTTGCTTGGCTTGGCTTGGCTTAGTTTGGCTTGGTTTGGATTGGTTTGGCTTGGTTTAGTTTGGCTTGCTTTGTTTTGGCTTGGCTTGGCTTGGTTTGGTTTTGCTTGGTTTGGCTTGGCTTGATTTGGATTGGTTTGGCTTGGTTTAGCTTGGCTTGCTTTGTTTTGGTTTGGCTTGGCTTGGCTTGGTTTGGCTTGATTTGTATTGGTTTGGCTTGGTTTAGCCTGGCTTGCTTTGTTTTGGCTTGGCTTGGCTTGGCTTGGTTTGGTTTGCCTTGGTTTGGCTTGGCTTTGCTTGGCTTCGTTCGTTCTCAATCTTCCGCTACCAAACCCTGAAAGGGCTTAAGTAGTAGAACGTAGTCCAGAGAACGGAATGCGTTGTGTCGTAGTTTACAGCTTGACTGTAATATTTGCACCTTTCGGTCCAACACATCCGACTTCAGCAAGCATTTCTTGAGTACCGGGTTAGCCAAGCATGGACTGGACCCATGCATACACCGACGGTTCTGTAACAAACACAACACAGAACGGAGGGGCAGGGATATTCCTGAGCCTACCAAATGGTAGGAAAATAACACTGTCAGTGGCAACTGGAAAATACTCAAGCAATTTCAGAGCGGAGGCAGTGGCACTGAAGGCTGCAGCAAAAACAATGCTGACAGGCGAAAGCAATGAAAGCCAGATAGTCCTGTTTACAGATGCACTGGCCGTAGTCACAGCACTAAAAAGCCAGAAAAATACTGAACTTAATGATTTAAGAGCAGTACTCTGTCAACTATGCCAGCAGTCCGCACCAAAAAGAGTAGTGGTACAGTGGATCCCATCCCACTGTAACATCCGAGGCAACGAGGGAGCAGACAGACTGGCAAAAGAAGGGGCAAGACTACCACAACCAGATTCTAGTGTGACCTACGAAGAGTCCAAAAGGTTTATTAGGGCCAGATACATGGCCAAATGGGAAACAGAACATACTGGCTACACAAAAAACTATGTCTACTACCAGTTGAACAGAAGAGAGCGGGTCGTGGTCTTCAGACTCCGCACAGGCCACAACAGACTGAGGTACCATCTATTCAATAAATTGAAGATAGGTGGCACTGACGAATGCACCTGGGGACAGGGAAAATGACCGCTGAACATCTGCTGCAAAATTGCCCGACATACGAGGACCAGAGAAAGCACATGTGGCCATCACCAGTGCCAACACTAGACAAGCTCTATGGCAGTGCCGACAGCCTCAGGATGACAGCTGCTTTCTTCGAACTAATTCAAGTTGACATCTGACAGCGTACGAAGAAGAAGAAGAAGAGTACCGGGTTAGCATTCCCTGTTCAATCCATTCTCCTTAGCCAGTCTGCCCTGCTGCAGCCTGTTATCCAGGAACACCGCGTGGAGGTGTAGAAGGGTCTTGGCAGCTCCGGTTAGCTGGCCCTGATGCTAGCAGTCAGCTATGGGTCGCTGACCACTGCAGCTCATGCGCTGCTCAGCATATTGATCCCCAATGTATAAATCAACTGACAATAATTCATTCCATCAAAAAGTCATTTATAAGTCAACTGAGGGTCAAGGCACACATTAAACCGATCAATGAAACACTAAATCAAACCAGTTTATCAAAATAGTAAATCGGTTAATTAACTAGCTAATCATTCTGCTGCTAAGTTAAATAATCAATCCTCTACTCAATCAACGTATCAATCAACGGAATGATTACACGACAAATCAGTTGGCTGATCAATCTGCCGCATAAAGTAATCAATCAACCCGCTTCTCCCTTAATCCATCGACCTGTCAATCAGACAATGATCATCGAACAGATCAATCAAACGGTCAATCAGTTAATCACACTAGCCCCTTCTTTCTATTCATCTCCAAGTACCAATATGACCCACCCGACCCACGCCAATTCACGAAGACCACTAGGAATGGCCGTTAACTAACGTATTCTGTACACAGAACTACCCTTGCTCCGACACTGCCATTAAGATTATCCCATAATTTCTTCAATACATCAATCTTAATTACTGCACTAGCTTCGGTCTGCACCTAATCAAACCCTCTGTTACCGTAAATCTGTGAAGTGTTGATATCTAATTACTGATTCGTTGTACGGTAAACACTTCATTGTGTCCAGCATTCTCTCGCTCAATCGTTCATGAAACATACGCTTGGACTTTTATCCTGTCAGTACATTAATCGTTCAATCATGAATGTGGTCATTCATTCATTCATTTACATTCTTCCAGAACTATTTCGCTTATTCACTTACTCAAGCCTATTCACTAATTCACAAGTATTACTAGTTCACACTTATTCACTAATCCACACGTATTCACTTTTATTTATTCATTCACTCTCATTCGTTCATACTTATTCACTAATTCACAAGTATTCACTTTTATTCACTCTTTAACACTTCTTCCCTCAATAACATTTATTCACTCATTCACACGTATCCTCTCATCCACACTTACTCACTCATTCACACGTATTTACTCATTCTTTTATTCAATTATACATACTGTTTTACTCATTCACACGTATACTTTCATTCACATTTATCACCTCATTCACATTTTCCCTCATTCACACATATCCTCTCATTCACATTTTCCCTCATTCACATTTTCCCTCATTCACACATATCCTCTCATTCACATTTTCCCTCATTCACACTTATTCCCTCATTCACATTTTCCCTCATTCACATTTTCCCTCATTCACACAAATCCTCTCTTTCACATTTTCCCTCATTCACACTTATTCCCGCATTCACATTTTCTCTCATTCCCACTTATTCCCGCAATGACATTTTCCCTCATTCACACTTTTTCCCGCATTCACATTTTCCCTCATTCACACTTTTTCCCGCATTCACATTTTCCCTCATTCACACTTTTTCCCTCATTCACACTTATTCCCTCATTCACACTTCTTCACTCATTCGCACTGATTCACACGTATTCAGTCATACATGCAGACAACTACACACCTGTAGAAGATAACTTGCGGCAAACTTCAAAGGAAGTAGGCCGAGGAGGGAGCACGCCGCGTAGGCACAAGGTAAGCAGACGTGGCGACTGTTTCTTGGAGACATGCTCAGAGGTTTTGATTAATTGAGTGACTGAATTGACTTCCCACTCACTCTCTACCCTTCTCTCTTTCTACGCGATACCATACCCAGTCAGCCCCTCCTCTCCACGGAATCATGAACGTCCAACACACCACTTCATACATCTCTCACATAATCCGGCCACCGCCCCCCGACATCGCCTCATCAAGTGCTGAGTACGTCCCTCGACAGCTGACCGCCATCCGTTCCATCTCGCCCCCGATCATGGAATCAAGGACTACGAGTCGTCTATTTCTGTTCCCCGCGCTGTCGTCAACCGTAGCTGGATCTGCCATAGCCGAATCTGCTGTAGCCAGATCTTCTGTAGCTGGATCTGCTGAAGTCTGATCTCCTGTAGCCAGATCTGCTGTAGCCGGATCTGCCACAGCCGGATCTGTACGTGGTCAGTTATTGCTAAGTCAATCGGAGATGACCTACGTTAGCTCATTTTAGTCGAGTTAAGTTCAGTACAGTTTTAGTCGAGTTAAGTCAAGTTAAATTAAGTTTAGCTACGTTTAGTCAAGTTAAGTCTGCGTTTAGTTTAGTGAAGTTGAGCCAAGCTGAGATTAGTTAAGTTTAGTCGTTAAGTCATGATAAGTCAAGCTGAGCTAAGTCAAATGAAGTAAATTAAAGTCAAGTTAAGTCAAGTTAATTCATATTAAGTCAAGTCTAGTAAAGTTGAGTCAAGTTATCGACATATGGTGTCGATATTGCATGGTATAGCCATCAATAACTCTCCACAGATATCTGCTTCTAGCTATATTTAACAATACTTGTGCCGTTATATTCCGCACTCTCAGTCCGAGCTCAGGAAGGTAGAGACAATAAAAATAGTTTTAGCATTAGTGAGTAGCAGACATAGAGGCATCAACTTGCAGGGACATTTTGTAAGGGTTCTCTTCTTATAAAAGGTATGAAATTACGGAATCTTGACTTGTGTATGTCCGAGTTGATAGCAGTATCATTATAAACGTTGGTTTGCCGACGCTGACACTGACGCCGCCACTCTTTCCGCTCCAGCATTGAAATATTATTATACCGTGCTAATGGACGCCTTGCGATGTGGGACGTACTAGGCATAAGCAGAGGGGCCTGCGCTTTTGTTGGTCAACTGTCAAGGCCTTGCTGTGTTGGGTTTAAGGCACTAATGAGCCAGGTGTCCTGGAATTAAATCTTCAGTCATGAGCTGACATCAGGTGGGACGGATTTAAATCTTCAGTCATGAGCTGACATCAGATGGGACGGATTTATATCTTCAGTCATGACCTGACATCAGATGGGACGGATTGAAATCTTCAGTCATGAGCTGACATCACATGGGACGGATTTAAATCTTTAGTCATGAGCTGACATCAGATGGGACGGATTTAAATCTTCAGTCATGAGCTGACATCAGATGGGACGGATTTAAATCTTCAGTCATGAGCTGACATCAGATGGGACGGATTTATATCTTCAGTCATGAGCTGACATCAGATGGGATGGACTTAAATCTTCAATCATGACCTGACATCAGATGGGACGGATTTAAATCTTCAGTCATGAGCTGACATCAGATGGGACGGATTTAAATCTTCAGTCATGAGCTGACATCAGATGGGACGGATTTAAATCTTCAGTCATGAGCTGACATCTTCTTCTTCTTCTTCTGCGTACGCAGTCAGACAGTAACCATAATTTGTTTCGAAAAAAGCGGCGGTCATCCTGAGGCTGTCGCCACTGCCATAGAGCTTGTCTTGCAGTTCCACTGGTGATGGCCACATCTGCTCTCTCTGATCCTCGTATGTCGGGCAGTTCTGCAGCAGATGTTCAGCGGTCATTTTACCAGTACCGCACGGGCATTCGTCGGTACACCCTATCTTCAATTTGTTGAATAGGTGGTACCTCAGTCTATTGTGGCCAGTGCGAAGTCTGAAGACAACCACCTGCTCTCTTCGGTTCAACTAGTAATAGGCATCGTTTTTGGTGTAACCAGTATGTTCGGTTTCCCATTTGGTCATGTATCTGGCTTTGATAAGCCGTTTTGACTCTTCGTACGTCATACGAGCTGACATCAGATGGGACGGATTTAAATCTTCAGTCATGAGCTAACATCAGATGGGACGGATTTAAATCTTCAGTCGTGACCTGACATCAGATGGGACGGATTTAAATCTTCAGTCATGAGCTGACATCAGATGGGACGGATTTAAATCTTCAGTCATGAGCTGACATCAGATGGGACGGATTTAAATCTTCAGTCATGAGCTGACATCAGATGGGACGGATTTAAATCTTCAGTCGGGTGTGTGTCCTGATCATTCCTGGGCTTAAGGCAATGAAAGAACTAATATCCTACATGGAGTACCCAAACCTTCAGGGGCGTGTGTGGTTTGGCCATGTTGGAGTTTACAGCAATCAAAGGACTGAATGCAGACGTTCAAGACCCAAACTGTTACGGGAGTGGGGTAATCTACTATTCTGGTTATGCTTCAGTTCATGTCTGTGAAATAATTTATAAAGAATACGGAGGACCCAAACCATCAGGGGCGTATGTGTCCTGACCATTGTGGGGTTTAAGGTTGATAGAGGACATAGAGGACCAAAACCTCCAAGGGCTCGTGTGTCCTGACCAGTTTGGGGTTGAAGGTTGATAGAGGACATAGAGGACCCAAACTTTCAGGGGCGTGTCTGTCCTGACCATTGTGGGGTTGAAGGTTGATAGAGGACATAGAGGACCCAAACCTCAAGGGCTCGTCTGTCCTGACCAGTGTGGGGTTGAAGGTTGATATAAGACCGAAACCGTCAGGGGCGTGTCTGTCCTGACCATTGTGGGGTTTAAGGTTGATAGAGGACATAGAGGACCCAAACCTCCAAGGGCGCGTGTGTCATGTCCAGTGTGGGGTTGAAGGTTGATAGAGGGCCCAAACCTTCAGGGGCGTATGTGTCTTGACCATTGTGGGTTTTAAGGTTGATAGAGGACCCAAACCTCCAAGGGCGCGTGTGTTCTGACCAGTGTGAGCTTGAAGGTTGATGGAGGACATAGAGGACCCAAACTTTCAGGGGCGTGTGTGTCCTGGCGTTTATGGGCTTTACGGTTGATATAGGACATAGAGGACCCAAACCTTCAGGGGCGTGTGTGTCCTGGCGTTTATGGGCTTTACGGTTGATATAGGACATAGAGGACCCAAACCTTCAGGGGCGTGTGTTTCCTGACCATTGTGGGGTCGAAGGTTGATAGAGGAGATAGAGAACTCAAACCTTCGGGAACATGTATGGACATAATGCCACGGTCTTGTTAGATTTTACGACAATGTAGACGCAGACATTTTTGTTTTCGACAGTATCCAGGATCGGGACAACAGATTTAGAAAACAATCATATTAAAATCAATCAAAAATCGATGACACTTCAATCCGTGAACTGACAATCCTCTCACGACAGTGATAACAAATGCAAGTCGAGCAAGACCGGGCGCCTGAGAGGACGGAGCAAGAGTATGTAAACCAGCAAGCTGCTTTAACCATTTGAATCCATACGTTTCACCATTGTTGACAGAGATTGACCACCCATAGATCTGCCCGAAGTGCAGAGGTGTCAATTCCTTATAACATGTGCTATAGTCAAATGCGATTGACTAGTTTTACCTGGCGTTTACAAGGAAACTCGACCGCATGCCTGCAACTGTGTCTCATCGTAAATATCTTGTCAGCTGTTTCTGTTTATTTAGCTTGTTTTTTTACATTGTGTTTGCCACCGTCTGACCTACGTTCGTGTTTCTCAGCCCAGCTTGTGTTTAGTGCAGACGTAGAGTGCTGTCGGGGTCTAATATGAGATTTATCGAGGTGTCGTTAAAGGGTTCTATCAGAGTATAATAAGAGATTTAGCGAAGTGTAGTTAAGGGGTTCTGTCAGAGTCTGGTAGTGGATTTAGCGAAGTGCATTTAAAGGGTTCTGTCAGAGTTAACTCTGGGATTTAGCGAAGTGCATGTAAGGGGTTCTGTCTGAGTCTGGTAGTGGATTTAGCGTAGTGTAGTTAAGGGGTTCTGTCTAAGTCTGGTAGTGGATTTAACGTAGTGTAGTTAAGGGGTTCTGTCTGAGTCTGGTAGTGGATTTAATGTAGTGTAGTTAAAGGGTTCTGTCTGAGTCTGGTAGTGGATTTAACGTAGTGTAGTTAAGGGGTTCTGTCTGAGTCTGGTAGTGGATTTAACAAAGTGTAGTAAAAGGGTTCTGTCTGAGTCTGGTAGTGGATTTAACGTAGTGTAGTTAAGGGGTTCATTCTGAGTCTGGTAGTGGATTTAACGTAGTGTAGTTAAGGGGTTCTGTCTGAGTCTGGTAGTGGATTTAACGAAGTGTAATTAAAGGGTTCTGTCTGAGTCTGGTAGTGGATTTAACATAGTGTATTTAAGGGGTTCTGTCTGAGTCTGTTATTGGATTTAACGTAGTGTAGTTAATGGGTTCTGTGTGAGTCTGTTATTGGATTTAACGTATTGTAGATAAGGGGTTCTGTCTGAGTCTGGTAGTGGATTTAACGTAGTGTAGTTAAGGGGTTCTGCCTGAGTCTGGTAGTGGATTTAACGAAGTGTAGTAAAAGGGTTCTGTCTGAGTCTGGTAGTGGATTTAACGTAGTGTAGTTAAGGGGTTCATTCTGAGTCTGGTAGTGGATTTAACGTAGTGTAGTTAAGGGGTTCTGTCTGAGTCTGGTAGTGGATTTAACGAAGTGTAGTTAAAGGGTTCTGTCTGAGTCTGGTAGTGGATTTAACATAGTGTATTTAAGGGGTTCTGTCTGAGTCTGTTATTGGATTTAACGTAGTGTAGTTAAGGGGTTCTGTCTGAGTCTGGTAGTGGATTTAGCGTAGTGTAGTTAAGGGGTTCTGTCTAAGTCTGGTAGTGGATTTAACGTAGTGTAGTTAAGGGGTTCTGTCTGAGTCTGGTAGTGGATTTAACGTAGTGTAGTTAAGGGGTTCTGTCTGAGTCTGGTAGTGGATTTAACGTAGTGTAGTTAAATGGTTCTGTCTCAGTCTGGTAGTGGATTTAACGTAGTGTAGTTAAGGGGTTCTGTCTGAGTCTGGTAGTGGATTTAACGTAGTGTAGTTAAGGGGTTCTGTCTGAGTTTGGTAGTGGATTTAACGTAGTGTAGTTAAGGGGTTCTGTCTGAGTCTGGTAGTGGATTTAACGTAGTGTAGTTAAGGGGTTCTGTCTGAGTCTGGTAGTAGATTTAACGAAGTGTAGTTAAAGGGTTCTGTCTGAGTCTGGTAGTGGATTTAACGTAGTGTAGTTAAGGGGTTTTGTCTGAGTCTGGTAGGGGATTTAACGTAGTTTAGTTAAGGGGTTCTGTCTGAGTCTGGTAGTGAATTTATCGAAGTGTAGTTAATGGGTTCTGTCTGAGTCTGGTAGTGGATTTAACGTAGTGTAGTTAAAGGGTTCTGTCTGAGTCTGGTAGTGATTTAACGTAGTGTAGTTAAAGGGTTCTGTCTGAGTCTGGTAGTGAATTTAACGTAGTGTAGTTAAGGGGTTCTGTCTGAGTCTGGTAGTAGATTTAACGAAGTGTAGTTAAGGGGTTCTGTCTGAGTCTGGTAGTGGATTTAACGTAGTGTAGTTAAAGGGTTCTGTCTGAGTCTGGTAGTGGATTTAACGTAGTGTAGTTAAGGGGTTCTGTCTGAGTCTGGTAGTGGATTTAACGAACTGTAGTTAAGGGGTTCTGTCTGAGTCTGGTAGTGAATTTAACGAAGTGTAGTTAATGGGTTCTGTCTGAGTCTGGTAGTGAATTTAACGTAGTTTAGTTAAGGGGTTCTGTCTGAGTCTGGTAGTGAATTTATCGAAGTGTAGTTAATGGGTTCTGTCTGAGTCTGGTAGTGGATTTAACGTAGTGTAGTTAAAGGGTTCTGTCTGAGTCTGGTAGTGGATTCAACGTAGTGTAGTTAAAGGGTTCTGTCTGAGTCTGGTAGTGAATTTAACGTACTGTAGTTAAGGGGTTCTGTCTGAGTCTGGTAGTAGATTTAACGAAGTGTAGTTAAGGGGTTCTGTCTGAGTCTGGTAGTGGATTTAACGTAGTGTAGTTAATGGGTTCTGTCTGAGTCTGGTAGTGGATTTGACGTAGTGTAGTTAAGGGGTTCTGTCTGAGTCTGGTAGTGGATTTAACATAGTGTAGTTAAAGGGTTCTGTCTGAGTCTGGTAGTGGATTTAACGTAGTGTAGTTAAGGGGTTCTGTCTGAGTCTGGTAGTGGATTTAACGAACTGTAGTTAAGGGGTTTTGCCTGAGTCTGGTAGTGAATTTAACGAAGTGTAGTTAAGGGGTTCTGTCTGAGTCTGGTAGTGAATTTAACGTAGTGTAGTTAATGGGTTCTGTCTGAGTCTGCCATGATATTTATGAAGATGTGATTAAGGAGTTCTGTCAGAGTCAACTCTGGGATTTAGCGAGGTGCAGTTAAGCTGGAGCGGTCTGCCGGGGTTTGACAAGGGCAAGAATAGCACCAAGGGATTCTGTCAGAGTCTGTCATGTGATTTAGGAAAGTGTAGTTAAAGGGTTCTGTCAGAGTATGTCATGTGATTTAGGAAAGTGTAGTTAAAGGGTTCTGTCAGAGTCTGTCATGTGATTTAGGAAAGTGTAGTTAAAGGGTTCTGTCAGAGTCTGTCATGTGATTTAGGAAAGTGTAGTTAAAGGGTTCTGTCAGAGTCTGTCATGTGATTTAGGAAAGTGTAGTTAAAGGGTTCTGTCAGAGTCTGTCATGTGATTTAGGAAAGTGTAGTTAAAGGGTTCTGTCAGAGTCTGTCATGTGATTTAGGAAAGTGTAGTTAAAGGGTTCTGTCAGAGTCTGTCATGTGATTAAGGAAAGTGTAGTTAAAGGGTTCTGTCAGAGTCTGTCATGTGATTTAGGAAAGTGTAGTTAAAGGGTTCTGTCAGAGTCTGTCATGTGATTTAGGAAAGTGTAGTTAAAGGGTTCTGTCAGAGTCTGTCATGTGATTTAGGAAAGTGTAGTTAAAGGGTTCTGTCAGAGTCTGTCTTGATATTTAGGAAAGTGTAGTTAAAGGGTTCTGTCAGAGTCTGTCTTGATATTTGGGAAAGTGTAGTTAAAGGGTTCTGTCAGAGTCTGTCATGATGTTTAGGAAAGTGTAGTTATAGGGTTCTGTCAGAGTCTGCCATGATATTTATGAAGATGTGATTAAGGAGTTCTGTCAGAGTCAACTCTGGGATTTAGCGAGGTGCAGTTAAGCTGGAGCGGTCTGCCGGGGTTTGACAAGGGCAAGAATAGCACCAAGGGATTCTGTCAGAGTCTGTCATGTGATTTAGGAAAGTGTAGTTAAAGGGTTCTGTCAGAGTATGTCATGTGATTTAGGAAAGTGTAGTTAAAGGGTTCTGTCAGAGTCTGTCATGTGATTTAGGAAAGTGTAGTTAAAGGGTTCTGTCAGAGTCTGTCATGTGATTTAGGAAAGTGTAGTTAAAGGGTTCTGTCAGAGTCTGTCATGTGATTTAGGAAAGTGTAGTTAAAGGGTTCTGTCAGAGTCTGTCATGTGATTTAGGAAAGTGTAGTTAAAGGGTTCTGTCTGAGTCTGTCATGTGATTTAGGAAAGTGTAGTTAAAGGGTTCTGTCAGAGTCTGTCATGTGATTAAGGAAAGTGTAGTTAAAGGGTTCTGTCAGAGTCTGTCATGTGATTTAGGAAAGTGTAGTTAAAGGGTTCTGTCAGAGTCTGTCATGTGATTTAGGAAAGTGTAGTTAAAGGGTTCTGTCAGAGTCTGTCATGTGATTTAGGAAAGTGTAGTTAAAGGGTTCTGTCAGAGTCTGTCTTGATATTTAGGAAAGTGTAGTTAAAGGGTTCTGTCAGAGTCTGTCATGATGTTTAGGAAAGTGTAGTTAACGGGTTCTGTCAGAGTCTGCCATGGGATTTAGCGGCGTGTAGTTAAGTAGTTCTGTCAGAGTCTGCCATGGGATTTAGCGGCGTGTAGTTAAGTAGTTCTGTCAGAGTCTGCCATGGGATTTAGCGGCGTGTAGTGAAGTAGTTCTGTCAGAGTCTGCCATGCGATTTAGGGAAGTGTAGTTAAGTGGTTCTGTCAGATTCTGCCATGGGATTTAGGCAAGTGTAGTTAATAGCTCTGTCATTAGCAAAGCACTATAACAGATATGATAGGATGAGGGGCTATCCCCAAAGTTTTGTGAAGTATTAGAGAGGACATCCCTTCACATTAAAAAGATGGGAAATAAATTAGATATTGAAATTAGCACGGTTTTGTTTTTTTCAAACAGCTGAATAGGCACAAATTAGGCTTGCGTTCTCTGATAGCATTTTTATTTTTAGAACAGGTGAACGATTATGTCCCTTTATGTTCATGACTCAGCTTACCCAAAAAATTATCATTACGCTTCCCTACTGTACACAACAGGCGGTATTTAGTTCTCATCAACTGGTGAAAAGGTGTGCTGCTAGGTTCCAGTACCGCTAGCTTCTTCATAAACACTTTCTCATCCTACGTCTGGTGTTTTGTGACTACCGGAAGCTAGATTTAAAGTGATCAGAACAGCTTCAGCATGCCCAGCAAACAGCAAAGAACGAACGAAATAATATGAAACTTCGCGTTATCAATATTTTATTTTATTCAATTTTTACTCTTTATTATATCAATATTTATGATATTCAATATTTTAAAATTCTGTATTTTCTTTACTGTCTATTCGTTCTACTGAGCAGCGCATGCCTAACACATCCGTAATATACGCTACTGGTTGGTGGATGTCAATATATGACTCAGGTTGGTGGATGTCAATATATGACTCATGTTAGTGGACGTCAAAAAATGACTCATGTTGGTGGATGTCAATATATGACTCATGTTAGTGGATGTCAAAATATGACTCATCTTGGTGGATGTCAATGTTAGTGGATGTCAACATATGACTCATACTGGTTGATGTCAATATATAACTCGTATTGGTGGATGTCAACATATGACTCATGTTGGTGGATGTCAACATATGACTCATGTTGGTGGGTGTCAACATATGACTCATGTTGGTGGGTGTCAGCATATGACTCATGTTAGTGGATGTCAACATATGACTCATGTTAGTGGATGTCAACATATGACTCATGTTGGTGGATGTCAACATATGACTCATGTTAGTGAATGTCAACATATGACTCATGTTAGTGGATGTCAACATATGACTCATGTTAGTGGATGTCAACATATGACTCATGTTGGTGGATGTCAACATATGACTCATGTTAGTGGATGTCAACATATGACTCATGTTAGTGGATGTCAACATATGACTCATGTTAGTGGATGTCAACATATGACTCATGTTGGTGGATGTCAACATATGACTCCTGTTAGTGGATGTCAACATATGACTCATGTTAGTGGATGTCAACATATGACTCATGTTGGTGGATGTCAACATATGACTCATGTTGGTGGATGTCAACAAATGAATCATGTTAGTGGATGTCAACATATGACTCATGTTGGTGGATGTCAACATATGACTCATGTTGGTGGATGTCAATAAATGACTCATGTTGGTGGATGTCAACATATGACTCATGTTGGTGGATGTCAACATATAACTCATGTTGGTGGATGTCAACATATGACTCGTGTTGGTGGATGTCAACATATGACTCATGTTGGTGGATGTCAACATATGACTCATGTTGGTGGATGTCAACATATGACTCATGTTGGTGGATGTCAGCATATGACTCATGTTGGTGGATGTCAACATATGACTCATGTTGGTGGATGTCAACATATGACTCATGTTGGTGGATGTCAACATATGACTCATGTTGGTGGATGTCAACATATGACTCATGTTGGTGGATGTCAACATATGACTCATGTTGGTGGATGTCAACATATGACTCATGTTGGTGGATGTCAACATATGACTCATGTTGGTGGATGTCAACATACGACTCATGTTAGTGGATGTCAACATATGACTCATGTTAGTGGATGTCAACATATGACTCATGTTAGTGGATGTCAACATATGACTCATGTTAGTGGATGTCAACATATGACTCATGTTAGTGGAAGTCAACATATGACTCATGTTAGTGGATGTCAACATATGACTCATGTCAGTGGATGTCAACATATGACTCATGTTAGTGGATGTCAACATATGACTCATGTTAGTGGATGTCAACATATGACTCATGTTAGTGGAGGTCAACATATAACTCATGTTAGTGGATGTCAACATATGACTCATGTTAGTGGATGTCAACATATGACTCATGTTAGTGGATGTCAACATATGACTCATGTTGGTGGATGTCAACATATGACTCATGTTAGTGGATGTCAACATATGACTCATGTTAGTGGATGTCAACATATGACTCATGTTAGTGGATGTCAACATATGACTCATGTTAGTGGATGTCAACATATGACTCATGTAAGTGGATGTCAACATATGACTCATGTTAGTGGATGTCAACATATGACTCATGTTAGTGGATGTCAACATATGACTCATGTTAGTGGCTGTCAAAATATGACTCATGTTAGTGGATGTCAACATATGACTCATGTTGGTGGATGTCAACATATGACTCATGTTGGTGGATGTCAACATATGACTCATGTTAGTGGATGTCAACATATGACTCATGTTAGTGGATGTCAACATATGACTCATGTTAGTGGATGTCAACATATGACTCATGTTAGTGGATGTCAACATATGACTCATGTAAGTGGATGTCAACATATGACTCATGTTGGTGGATGTCAACATATGACTCATGTTGGTGGATGTCAACATATGACTCATGTTAGTGGATGTCAACATATTACTCATGTTAGTGGATGTCAACATATTACTCATGTTAGTGGATGTCAACATATGACTCATGTTAGTGGATGTCAACATATGACTCATGTTGACTGAAATAAATTTTGATCGTCCCAATTCGCTTCATGATTTCCATTTCAAATCTTCCGTTATAATATTTCATTAAAGGAGAAGCTGCTCCAACGTTTGATATCTATTTTTATCAGTAGAACAAGTTTAGAGTCGTCTATTTATCATAGCTTTCGATTTCTCCGTGTTAATGTTCAATCCTTTCCTCTGACATTAGTTCTTTACTTGAATCTCTAATTCCTCCAGTTCTTCAACATATTAATATCTTTTGTCCAGTTCTTCAACATATCAATATCTTTTGTCCAGTTCTTCAACATATCAATATGTTTTGTCCCGTTCTGCAACATATCAATATCTTTGGTCCAGTTCTTCAACATATCAATATCTTTTGTCCAGTTCTTCAACATATCAATATCTTTCGTCCCGTTCTTCAACATATCAAAGCTTTTGTCCAGTTCTTCAACATATCAATATCTTTTGTCCAGTTCTTCAACATATCAATATCTTTTGTCCAGTTCTTCAACATATCAATATCTTTTGTCCAGTTCTTCAACATATCAATATGTTTTGTCCAGTTCTTCAACATATCAATATTTTTATTCAGTTCTTCAACATATTAATCAATATCTTTTGTCAGGTATTCAACATGTCAATCAATATCGTTTGTCCAGTTTTTCAACATGTCAATATCTTTTGTCCAGTTCTTCAACCTATCAATATCTTTTGTCCAGTTCTTCAACATATCAATATCTTTTGTCCAGTTCTTCAATATATCAATATCTTTTGTCCAGTTCTTCAACATATCAATATTTTTTGTCCAGTTCTTCAACATATCAATATATTTTTTTTCAGTTCTTCAACACGTGAAACAATATCTTTAGTCCAGTTCTTCAACATATCAATTAATATCTTTTGTCAGGTATTCAACATGTCAATCAATATCGTTTGTCCAGTTTTTCAACATGTCAATATCTTTTTCCAGTTTTTCAACATGTGAATCAATATGTTTTGTCCAGTTTTTCAACATATCAATAAATATGTTTTGTCCAGTTCTTCAACATGTCAATATCTTTTGTCCAGTTCTTCAATATATCGATCAATATCTTTTGTCCAGTTCTTCAACACGTCAATCGATATGTTTTGTCCAGTTTTTCAACATATCAATATTGTTTGTCCAGTTTTCTTCTCGTGGTGCAATCATATTAATGTACTTTATATGTGCTTATTTCCGGTGTGATGTAGACTAACCCATCCCAAGTGTGCTGTTGGTCAAGACAAATATGGGCCTGACACCATAATCCCAACATGCAAGCCTGGAGTGAAACCAGGATCTTTATATTTACTGCATGTCCATATTTATATTCTTATGCATTTATATTTATATACTTTATATGTCAATACCGAGTGGTATGCCGGGGTCTTTGTGTAGGACAAGGAGAGGAATAGCACCACTGCCTCACAGAGAGCATGTCGTAAGAGACGACTAACTGTGTGATATGGCATAACACCGGCCATGGTTAGGTGGTTTGTTTAAAGCAGCATAGATGGCGCCTAACAGGTTGTGGGTCTACTTTGCTCTAGTGTTTGAGTTTATTAAGATGGACTCGCACATCGCTTAACCACCATCCGTGGTACTTGTCCCAACACAGCGGAGTAATAAGCTGCTTGAGCCTAACCCACTAAGCAGGAAATCATCCTCCTTGATATATCCAACTCACACCAGGGCTGGGACCTGCACAAGGGAATCTGTCCCTATAGAAGTACAAGTCCACTAAGAGCTAAGATATGCCAATGTCTATATTTTAATATATTTTATCAATCATAATTTATACACTTTAAATGTTCTATTTATTAACTTCTGTGTATTTTGTTGTACATGCATGTGTACTTTATATGTTAACTTTTATACATTTTGAAATATCATTTGTATACATTTTATGTGTCCTTATTTATATGCTTTATATGTTCATATTTATATATTGTATATGTCCATATTTAAAGGCTGTATATATCTATATGTATATACTTTATAGTTCCATATTTATGTACTGTGTATGTCCATATTTATGTGCTTCATATGTCCATATGTATATGCTTTATATATCCATATGTATATACTTTATATGTCTATATTTATATACTGTATATGTCCATGTTATGCGTTTTATTTGTCTATATTGCAGTGCTTTGTATGTCCATACGTATGTTCTTTATATGACTATATTTATGTGATTTATATGTCGATATTTGTATGTCCATTTTATGTATTTAATGTTTATATTTACATATTTTATGCGTTCATTTTTTTTATATTTATGATTATATACTTTATATACCCATATATGTATATATATATATAAATATATATATATATGTATAAATATATATATACTTTACATAGTTATTAAGAGTGTTAGATCCTTTAAAGTGCTTGTCTCATCCTGTAAAAGGGTTGAGTTCGAGCCTTGGTTCAACACACCTATCTGAAAATGGGTACCTGGTTCAAAGTTAAGTAAGGTAAGTTAATTGAAAACGAATATTGGCAGCTCCACTCAGGAGAAAGCTGGACCCCACACTCCATCTACGACAACAGTGTCTCCAGCCAAGTTAATAGCCGGTTTTTGGATGTCTGTTATATCCTATTTGTCCACATAATCAAACCATTTGAATCACCTGTCCAGAGCCTGAAGGCCATAATCCCACGCTTACATGCCTCAAATCAATCGATGTTATTTTTATAATAATCGATACATTCTCTGAATACCTCACCTTTTCTTTCACTCCCACTATCACTAAATATTCACATCATTATTTGCTCAATCATTGCTACAATCACCCTATTATTTACACATTCAATCATTCAGTTAATCACTCATTCACCTGCTTATTTATTCACTTCTCTGCGGCGTCGGTTGTTCAATCACTAACTTACTTAATCAATCACTGATTTGCTTAATCACTAAACTCCATCGTTCAATCAAATATTCACATAATCACTCTTTCATTCAGGCATTTCAGTACTTACTCACTCACTCATTCAATCTTCTATTGATTCCATCATTCAATTACTCATTCACTTCCTAATTCTAACATTCACTTATTAATCACATCACTCCATCATTCCTTAATTCTCAAATTCACATATTAATTCCATCACTCAATCATTCACTCCCGCTCACATTCACTTATAAATTACATCACTCCATCATTCCTTAATTCTCAAATTCACATATTAATTCCATCACTCAATCATTCACTCCCGCTCACATTCACTTATAAATTACATCACTCCATCATTCATTCATTCACTCTCACATTCCTTTAATATATTTCATTCACTTCATCCTTCATTCGTCGTGTACTAAACCACTCAATCGCCAATTGACTCATCAATCATTCACTTCCGCACTTACTCATTCAACCATTTATTCACTTCATCTTTCATTCACTTTCTCTCTCTGTCTCTCACCCACACACCCACACACGCACACACACACACATCCATCCATCACTCATTAACTTTCTATCACATTCACTTATTTCTTCTTTCACTTCAACATTATTTAACTAATTCGGTCACTCTCACCTCCACCTATCCCTTCCATCACCTACATCAGTTATTCAAACATTCTTAAATCCACTCACTCACTCATTCACTCACTCATTCACTCACTCATTCACTCACTCATTCACTCTCATATTCACAGAGACATTCCCGCAAGAGAGGTTGCCACCTCCTTCCCAACCATCTTTGACCACCTGACGCGACTTTCCAGTAAGGACACCACTGGGACTTCTAGACGAAACAGCTGAGAGGCGATCAGTAGTTACTACTGACTAACGAAGACATTGATCGTATGTGCTGTAACGCTGATTCTTAACCTGCATAGTTCCACTTTCCGACAACTGACCTAATTCCGCTCTCCAGTAATGGCGCTTGACTCTCGTGTGTGTCACCCCCCCCCCCCCCTCCCTTCCTTGCCAATCTGAACGGATTTGACTTGTCAACTGGTCGCTTGTCTCTACTATCTAGGTCAACCCTTGGAACTTCTCTATTTTCTAAGGTGACCTCTAGGACGTCTCTACTATCTAGGTCAACTCTTGGAACTTCTCTACTTTCTAAGGTGACCTCTGGGACGTCTCTACTATCTAAGGCAACTCCTGAGACGTCTCTACTATCTAAGGCAATCCCTGGGACGTCTCTACTATCTAAGGCGACCCCTGGGACGTCTCTACTATCTAAGTCAACCGCTGGGACGTCTCTACTATCTAAGGCAACCCCTGGGACGTCTCTACTATCGAAGACAGCCTCTGGGACTTCTCTACTATCTAAGGCAACCCCTGGGACGTCTCTACTATCTATGTCAATCCATGTGACGTCTCTACTATCTAAGGCAACCCCTGGGACGTCTCTACTATCTAAGGCAACCACAGTGACTTCTCTACTATCTAAGGCAACCCCTGGGACGTCTCTACTATCTAAGTCAATCCATGTGACGTCTCTACTATCTAAGGCAACCCCTGGGACGTCTCTACTATCTAAGGCAACCTCTGGGAGGTATCTACTATCTAAGTCAACCCATGGGACGTCTCTACTACCTGCGTCAAACCCATGGGACGTCTCTACTATCTACCTAAACTTATGGGACGTCTCTACTATCTAAGTCAACCCATGGGACGTCTCTACTATCTTAGTCAACCAATGGGACGTCTCTACTATCTAAGACAACCCCTGGGACGTCTCTACTATCTAAGTCAACCCATGTGACGTCTCTACTATCTAAGGCAACCCATACGACGTCTCTACTATCTAAGTCAACCCATGGGACGTCTCTACTATCTTAGTCAACCCATGGGACGTCTCTACTATCTAAGGCAACCCCTGGGACGTCTCTACTATCTAAGCCAACCCCTGGGACGTCTCTACTGTCTAAGCCAACCCCTGGACCGTCTCTACTATCTAAGGTAACCCCTGGGGCGTCTCTACAATCTAAGGTACTTAAATGGACACTCGTGTTAGGAATCGGATATGGAGCCGTCGTGCAATCTGCTCTTTCTAACGGCACGCTTGCTCTGAGCCTCGGCGTTGGAATTCCACTCTGTGATCAGAGCATCGTTAGTCACGCTAACGTGCCAAGTGGAACGGTTATGTGCAAGCAACTCCCAAGAGAGGACATCAGGTCAGGTCAGGTCATCCTGTACCGGTGAGGTCGTTGGGGCACACATGAAGACATCCTCACAACACCACGCCACCCTTCTCTGTCAGCGACCGCTGCCTTTGCCTCTTCTGGTCGGAGATTGGTCCATTCTTTTATGTTGTCCTCCCACCTCTTTGTGGAACGGCCTCTTCGTCGTCTGCCTTGCACCTTTCCGTGGCGGATCGTATTTGCAAGACCATTTGATCTCGATATGTGACCGTACCAACCCAGTTTCCTTCGACAGTTGGCAACAGGTCTTCAATGTTGAAGTTTACCAGAAACACTTTCAAAGTTTCTGTGTACCATTTCTTCTGTCTTCCTTAATGATTAAATAATTTAAAATATTGCTGATACATTTTTAAAGGAACAAACAAAACTGATAAATTCAACTTTTTAATCTACCATCAACAGTCAATATATTCTGACTTTACTAATAACACAACAATTTGAACGATTTCAGCTTACTCTATTTAATTCATAAATTACTAGATTAAGATGTAATTTTACACATTTATATAATGAAGCTTGGTGTAATTTGTCGATGGTTTTCCAGAAGTGACCTCACAGATACAGCGGTAATTGTGAGTGCAAACCGTTGATGAAAACATGCTACAGAACTTCTGGAAGGAGTTAGAGTGCCGCATTGAACATTTGATGAGTAACAAAAGGCTCTCACATTGGACATTTGTTGAGTAACAAAAGGCCCTCACATTGGACATTGGACATTTGTAGAGTAACAAAAGGCCCTCACATTGGACATTTGTAGAGTAACAAAAGGCCCTCACATTGGACATTGGACATTTGTAGAGTAACAAAAGGCCCTCACATTGGACATTGGACATTTGTAGAGTAACAAAAGGCCTTCACATTGGACATTGGACATTTGTAAAGTAACAAAAGGCCCTCACATTGGACATTTCTAGAGTAACAAAAGGACCTCACATTGGACATTTGTAGAGTAACAAAATGCCCTCACATTGAACATTTGTAGAGTGTAACAAAAGGCCCTCACATTGGACATTTGTAGAGTAACAAAAGGCCCTCACCTTGGACATTTGTAGAGTAACAAAAGGCCCTCACATTGGACAATGGACATTTGTAGAGTAACAAAAGGCCCTCACATTGGACATTTGTAGAGAAACATAAGGCCCTCACATTGGACTTTGGACATTTGTAGAGTAACAAAAGGCCCTAACATTGGACATTTGTAAAGTAACTAAAGGCCCTCACATTGGACATTTGTAGAGTAACGAAAGGCCCTCATATTGGACATTTGTAGAGTGTTACAAAAGGCCCTCACATTGGACATTTGTAGAGTAACAAAAGGACCTCACATTGGACTTTGGACATTTGTAGAGTAACAAAAGGCCTTCACATTGGACATTTGTAGAGTAACAAAAGGTCCTCACATTGGACATTTGTAGAGTAACAAAAGGCCCTCACATTGGACATTGGACATTTGTAGAGTAACAAAAGGTCCTCACATTGGACATTTGTAGAGTAACATAAGGCCCTCACATTGGACATTTGTAGAGTGTAACAAGGAAAATCAGCGGCCATTGAACTTGGACATCTACATTACATATGTGCGAAATGACATCTTAATTTTGCAAATTATGAATGAAGTCTGAAATCTAACTTAACATCTTAACTTTACGTCTTTATACTGGCTTAGAAGGATCTACAGAGTATGTATACAACCAGTTTCTTGGAAGGTTGTTTTCAATAATGTGACTCAAACACTATAGCTAAGTAGACCCGTAGCCACTTAGGCGCCAGCTATAGCTGCTCTTAACAAAACCATCTTGGGGAAGGTACAAATAACTTGGATAGATTTTGAATTTGAATTTTGTCCAGGCAGTGGCCGTTCAGCCTACTATTTTCAATTTCCAACTGCCAAGGGATTTTTAACGTGCTCGACACTGAACACGGGAGCTCGATCTCACTGCCCAGAGATCATGGGAATTTTTAACTGAAAATATACGAGAAAATAAATGCCGTTCTCCACCGTGATTCGAAACCGCGACCTCCGGCAACCAAGGCAGACACCTTACCCCGAGACCACTGAGTCCCCCACCCGAGGTGGACACCTTACCCCGAGACCACTGAGTCCCCCACCCGAGGCGGACACCTTACCCCGAGAACACTGAGTACCCCACCCGAGGTGGACACCTTACTCCGAGACACTGAGTCCCCCACCCGAGGTGAAAACCTTACTCCGAGACACTGAGTCCCCCACCCGAGGCGGACACCTTACTCCGAGACACTGAGTCGCCCACTCGAGGCGGACACCTTACCCCGAGAACACTGAGTCCCCCACCCGAGGTGGACACCTTACTCCGAGACACTGAGTCATCCACCCGAGGTGAAAACCTTACTCCGAGACACTGAGTCCCCCACCCGAGGCGGACACCTTACTCCGAGACACTGAGTCGCCCACTCGAGGCGGACACCTTACCCCGAGAACACTGAGTCCCCCACCCGAGGTGGACACCTTACTCCGAGACACTGAGTCATCCACCCGAGGTGGACACCTTACTCCGAGACCACTGAGTCCCCCACCCGAGGCGGACACCTTACTCAGAGAACACTGAGTCCCCCACCCGAGGCGGACACCTAACTCCGAGACCACTGAGTCCCCCACCCGAGGCGGACACCTTACTCCGAGACCACTGAGTCCCCCACCCGAGGCGGACACCTTACTCAGAGAACACTGAGTCCCCCACCCAAGGCGGACACCTTACTCCGAGACCAATTAGTCCCATGTTTCAATCGTTCAAATCATTTTGAAATGCCCTGTTTATATTTGCGTGTATCTATGTATGTATACATTTAATGGTCACGCTAATATCGCTAATGATATCGCTGATCGGGTTATTAAATCACAGATAACATATTCCAACAATATTCTCTTAGTTTTGTCTATGTGTCCATGATATCTATCATACGGGTGTGTTCAGTCACAAGTCATGTCTATGTGTCCATGATATGTATCATACGGGTGTGTTCAGCCACAAGTCATGTATATGTGTCCATGATATTTATTTTTTTATTTTATTTTTTTGCGTTCGCCTTATTTCTCTATTCCCCAAGGCGGTGTGCGTTGCATTGTGGTTTTTATTTTGCGCCTGTCGGCCCAGTGCATCCGACTTCAGCACGCATTTTATGTAAGGGTCTGCTTCCTCCTGCATTTTCTAAGGGTTTGCTTCCCCGGGGTAACGGCCGGTGCTGTGATGGGGATCGAACCCAGCACCTTCTGGTTGTGAGCCGTGCCACTTAACCACTAGGCCACGCCGTCCCCTGTGTCCATGATATGTATCATACGCGTATGTTCAGCCATCATACTGTATATCTTTTTATATGTAAATCGAAACACAATGTTGAAGGTAAAATCAAAAATGCAAAAATCTAAGACATCAATATTGAAGTATGTATGGAAGTGAGTATTGATGATAGGATTATTATTGTTATTATAAATATACTGTACATGCACACTTTTATTCATAAAACAGGTGACGATTATCAGGAAACAGAAAATACTTTCATAACTGGAAAAATGTTGAAGTGACCGAAGTGCTACAAAGATAAAAAATTGTTTTTAAAAAATTGAAAGTCCTTCAAGAACAGAAAATGCTTCCAGAAACAAAACGTTCTAACGGAAATAGAAGTTAATGTGAAGATAAAGGTACTACAAGAATAGCCAATTATACAGAAAAAGAAAGCACAACACAAATTTTAAAATAGTAAAGAAACAAGATATAGGAGGGTATTCAAAATATCATGGATAGCGAAAAGGAAAAATTCAAATATTATAAAAGAACTGAATATGGAGGAAAATTAGTTAGTTAACAATAACTTGTCTTGAAATTTAAAATAATTTGGCCACATCAAACGCCAAAATGGCCTGGAGACAACGATACTGGAGGGTATGGTGCCTGGAAGGCGGGGCAGAGGCAGAACAAGAAGAATATGGACACAAGACATCACTGAAGTCCTGAAGCTGACAGCAACAGAGATGGGAGTTCTGGTCAGAGATCGATAGTCTTACAGATCGGCTGTTGTGAGAGCGAAGTTCTGTAAAGGATATGCTACATGATGATGATAGAAACATAAAGTACCACAAGAATATAAAGTGATCAAGAAACAGAAAGTACCACAAGAATATAAACAGATCAAGACACGGAAAGTACCATAAGAATATAAAGTGATCAAGAAACAGAAAGTACCACAAGAATATAAAGTGATCAAGAAACAGAAAGTACCACAAGAATATAAAGTGATCAAGAAACAGAAAGTACCACAAGAATATAAAGTGATCAAGAAACAGAAAGTACCACAAGAATATAAAGTGATCAAGAAACAGAAAGTACCACAAGAATATAAAGTGATCAAGAAACAGAAAGTACCACAAGAATATAAAGTGATCAAGAAACAGAAAGTACCACAAGAATATAAAGTGTCCTAGAAACATAAAGTACCACAAGAATATAAAGTGATCAAGAAACAGAAAGTACCACAAGAATATAAAGTGTCCTAGAAACATAAAGTACCACAAGAATATAAAGTGATCAAGAAACAGAAAGTACCACAAGAATATAAAGTGATCAAGAAACAGAAAGTACCACAAGAATATAAAGTGTCCTAGAAACATAAAGTACCACAAGAATATAAAGTGATCAAGAAACAGAAAGTACCACAAGAATATAAAGTGTCCTAGAAACATAAAGTACCACAAGAATATAAAGTGATCAAGAAACAGAAAGTACCACAAGAATATAAAGTGTCCTAGAAACATAAAGTACCACAAGAATATAAAGTGTCCTAGAAACATAAAGTACCACAAGAATATAAAGTGTCCTAGAAACAGAAAGTACCACAAGAATATAAAGTGACCAAGACACAGAAAGGGCTGCAGGAAAAGAATATGCCAAGAAACAGAAAATTATTTCAGAATAGATACTGTGGAATTAGTTCAATAATTAAAACAATTTTCAAGAAACATGAAGTGCTACAATAATAGAAATTTGCCAACAAACAGAAAATACTACAAGAAATAAAATATTGACAATATAAAGAAAGTGTTGCAAGAATAGAAATGATCAAGAAACAGAAAGTACCACAGGAATATAAAATGATCAAGAAACAGAATTTGCTATATAGCTTTTCTTTTTTTTTATTCTAGCAACATAAAGTTCTATAATATTAGAAAATTATCAAACATTGAAAGTATTACAAGGATTTTAAAATATCAAGAAACTTGACAAGAAAGAAGAACAAATTCAAGAAACCAAAAGTCCTTCAGAAATAGGAAATAGTCAAGAAACAAAAAGGTCTTCAGAAATATGAAATAGTCAAGACACAAAAAGGTCTTCAGAAATAGGAAATAGTCAAGAAACAAAAAGGTTTTCAGACATAGGAAATAGTCAAGAAACAAAAAAAATCTTCAGAAATAGGAAATAGTCAAGAAACAAAAAGGTCTTCAGAAATAGGAAATAGTCAAGAAACAAAAAGGTCTTCAGAAATAGGAAATAGTCAAGAAACAAAAAAGGTCTTCAGAAATAGGAAATAGTCAAGAAACAAAAAGGTCTTCAGAAATAGGAAATAGTCAAGAAACAAAAAGGTCTTCAGAAATAGGAAATAGTCAAGAAACAAAAAGGTCTTCGGAAATAGGAAATAAGAAACAAAAAGGTCTTCAGAAATAGGAAATAGTCCAGAAACAAAAAGGTCTTCAGAAATAGGAAATAGTCAAGAAACAAAAAAGGTTTTCAGAAATAGGAAATAGTCAAGAAACAAAAAGGTCTTCAGAAATAGGAAATAGTTAAGAAACAAAAAGGTCTTCAGAAATAAAAAATAGTCAAGAAACAAAAAGGTCTTCAGAAATAGGAAATAGTCAAGAAACAAAAATGTCTTCAGAAATAGGAAATAGTCAAGAAACAAAAAGTGCTATAAGAAAATTAAACTGTTCAGTGTGTGTGTGTGCGTGCGTGTGTGTGTGTGCGTGTGTGTGTGTGCGTGCGTGTGTGTGTGTGCGTGTGTGCGCGCGTGTGTGTGTGTGTGTGTGTGTGTGCGTGTGTGTGTGTGTATGTGTGTGTGTGTGTGTATGTGTGTGTGTGTGTGTGTGGTTGGGGACTGGATGGAGGTGTGGGCAAGAAAACTCTCTGACAAAACAGAATGGCAGACGGGACCATAAACTCTGGCAGATTATCAGAGAGCCTACAACACATACTTAGAAACATACTTGATGTCGCTATACGTGGTGAATTAATCAACAATTATCAAGATTCTGGGCACACACATTGTACAACACCAAACAGAAATATGTGGCTTTTTATATATCACAGGTCCTGGACTTCTTCTCGTTGGTCACATCTTTGCGCGACAGAAAGTAGCACCTCATAGGAGTTGCCTTGCCCTTCATTGTAACCTGGCCGCGGTATTCAAATCTGAAACTCTTGTCAGAGTTTAAGGGCTGCTGCAAGAATCTGCGAGTAGAGAGAGATGCATTGTATCACACGTGCAGCCACAGGATGATAGTGATCATTCTATCGTTAAACCCTGGCCGAGGTCTTTTCTTACTTCCTCATTATCTATCAGACATCAGTTTGAATGGATCTCAAGAAAGAAGCGGCCTCAGTTTACTGGAACCTCCATAGATCGCATAACATACTTTGTTTTTCATCACGTCTCTTTGCCTTTCATTAGACCTACGTTCCTGATTAGATCTCTTTGTTTCTCATTAGACCTACACGTTTCTGATTAGATCTCTTTGATTCTCATTAGACCTACACGTTCCTGATTAGATCTCTTTGTTTCTTATTAGATCTACACGTTCCTGATTAGATCTCTTTGTTTCTCATTAGACCTACACGTTTCTGATTAGATCTCTTTGATTCTCATTAGACCTACACGGTTCTGATTAGATCTCTTTGTTTCTCATTAGACCTACACGTTTCTGATTAGATCTCTTTGATTCTCATTAGACCTACACGTTTCTGATTAGATCTCTTTGTTTCTCATTAGACCTACACGTTTCTGATTAGATCTCTTTGTTTCTCATTAGACCTACACGTTTCTGATTAGATCTCTTTGTTTCTTACTACCTCTCGTTCAAGATGCTGAGCAGCGCATGAGCTGCAGTGGTCAGCGACCCATAGCTGACTGCTAGCGTCAGGGCCAGCGAACCAGAGCTGCCAAGACCCTTCTATACCTCCACACGGTGATCCTGGATAACAGGCTGCAGCAGGGCAGACTGGCTAAGGAGAAGGGATCGAAGAGTGAATGCTAACCCGATACTCAAAAAATGCTTGCTGAAGTCGGATGTGTTGGACCGAAAAGTGCAAATATCGCAGCCAAGCTGTAAACTATAACACAACGCATTCCGTTCTCTGGACTACATTCTGATACTTAAGCCCTTTCAGGGTTTGGTAGCGGGAGATTGAGAACGAACGAAGAAGAAGCAGAAGCAGACCCCCAAAGTTGTAAATAAAATAAAGTCTCTATGTTTCTCATTAGACCTCACAGTCTCTTATTGGTTCTCTTTGTTTCTGGTTAAACCTCATTTGTTTTAAGATCTCTTTCTTGATAATTATACCTCAAAGGTTCTTTATTAGCTCTATTAATGTCATTAGACAACTATGCTTCTCATTACCTCTCTTTGTTCCACATTACTTATCTTTGTTCCCATTACTTATCGTTGTTCCCATTACCTATTTGTGTTCCCCATTACCTCTCTTTGTTCCCTATTACCTCTTTTTGTCCACATTCCCTCTCTTTGTTCCACATTACACCTCTTTGTTCCACGTGATAACTCTTTGTTCCACATTACCTATCTTTGTTCCATATTGCCTCTATTTGTTCCACATTACCTTTCTTTGTTCCACATTACCTCTCTTTGTTACACATGCCCTCTTTTTGCTACACATAATGACCTCCTTTCTAGTTAGACCCCTACAATTTCCGATCATATCTCTCTGTTATCATATCTCTCTGTTATCATATCTCTCTGTTATCATATCTCCCTGTTATCATATCTCCCTGTTATCATATCTCCCTGTTATCATTTCTCTATGTTATCATATCTCTCTGTTATCATATCTCTCTGTTATCATATCTCCCTGTTATCATATCTCCCTGTTATCATATCTCCCTGTTATCATTTCTCTATGTTATCATATCTCTCTGTTATCATATCTCCCTGTTATCATATCTCCCTGTTATCATTTCTCTATGTTATCATATCTCTCTGTTATCATATCTCCCTGTTATCATATCTCTCTGTTACCTCCCACTTTTTCTCACTATCCCATCTTTGATTTCCATAAGGTCTTTGTATTTCTCATCAATTCTCTTTTCGTATCTTAACATTTCCCTATTTTTCTCTGAATATTTCTTTCTTTCTCATTCTGTTGCTAAGTCCCATTTTTGTCTTGCCATATTTGCTTTTGTCGATTTCCCTTTGTTTCCCAAGCTCCGTATGTTTTCCGAAATTCATTTGTTTCTCAAGTCTCATTTTGTTTTTTAGATTCCCTTTGTTTTCTAATAATGTGCTTTGTTTCTCGAGTTCCCTTTGTTTGTCACGTTCCCTGTATTTCTCGAGTTCCCTTTATTTTCTTAATTTTCCTTTATTTCTCAGGTTCTCTTTGTTTTTACGTTTCATTCGATTATCGATTTCCCTTTGTTTCTCCAATTTGATCTTGGCTTGGCTTCGTTCGTTTTCAATCTCCAGCTACCAAACCCAGAAAAAGGCTCAATTACCAGAATGTAGTCCAGAGAACGGAATGCGATGTGTCATATTTTACAGTTTGACTGCGATATTTGCACCTTTCGGTCCAACACATTCGACTTCAGTACGCATTTTTCTTTTAGTACCGGGTTAGCATTCCCTCTTCGATCCCTTCTCCTCAGCCAGTCTCCCCTGCGGCAGCCTGTTATCCAGGATCACCGCGTGGAGGTGTAGAAAGGTCTTGGCAGCTCTGGTTCGCTGGCCCTGAAGCTAGCAGTCAGCTATGGGTCGTTGACCACTGCAGCTCATGCGCTGCTCAGCTCTGGTTCGCTGGCCCTGACGCCAGCAGTCAGCTATGGGTCGCAGACCACTGCAGCTCATGCGCTGCTCAGCATCTTGATCCCTTCTCCAATTTTCATTTTATTTTTAAGTTTTTTTTATTCTTAAATTCCCTTTGTTTCTCAAGTTCCTTTCCTCTAACTTTCATTTGTTTTTCATGTTTCTTTTGTTTTCTCAAATTGTCTTTGCCTCTTCATTAAATGTTTGTTCTTAACGAGTAATTCCCTATTGCCTGTGGTAACAGAGGGCCTGGCTTCGAATCACGCCCGGAGACTAAAAGAAATCCCGGTCATGATTTTAATCGGGGATCTCTTCTCCAGTCAACCCAGCTGTAAATGAGTACCTGACGCATGAGTTAGGAAAAATAAAAACAGCAAGGAAGGGCACAGGTCACCCACAACACCTCTCACAGGCTGCGACTTAGTACAATGGAGGCTTCAAAAACTCCATTTAAAATCAGCGGTTAATTCTGCTAAATTTCTGCTTTGCTTTTGTTTCTCGAGTTTCCTTTGTGTTTTGTTTTGTGTGTTCCTTAAGTTCTCTTTGTTTCTCAAGTTCTCTTTGTATTCTCAAATTGTTTTTGTTTTTATGTGTTCCTTTTGTTGTACACGTTCTCTTTGTTTCTCGAGTTCCTTTTTGTTTTACAAGTTCTTTTTGTTTCTCAAGTTCCTTTTGTTTTCTAAAAAATTGTTTTTGTGTATTCCTTTTGTTTCACAAGTTCCCTTTGTTTATCAAGTTCCTGTTGTCTCACAAGCTCCCTTTTGTTTCACAAGCTCCCTTTTGTTTCACAAGCTCCCTTTTGTTTCACAAGCTCCCTTTTGTTTCACAAGCTCCCTTTTGTTTCACAAGCTCCCTTTTGTTTCACGAGCTCCCTTTTGTTTCACAAGCTCCCTTTTGTTTCACAAGCTCCCTTTTGTTTCACATGTTCCCTTTGTTTCACAAATTCATTTTGTTTCACAAGTTCCCTTTGTTTATCAAGTTCCTTTTGTTTCACAAGTTCCCTTTGTTTATCAAGTTCCTTTTGTTTCACAAGTTCCCTTTGTTTATCAAGTTCCTTTTGTTTCACAAGTTCCCTTTGTTTATCAAGTTCATTTTGTTTCACAAGTTCCCTTTGTTTATCAAGTTCCTTTTGTTTCACAAGTTCCCTTTGTTTATCAAGTTCCTTTTGTTTCACAAGTTCCCTTTGTTTATCAAGTTCCTTTTGTTTCACAAGTTCCCTTTGTTTATCAAGTTCCTTTTGTTTCACAAGTTCTCTTTGTTTATCAAGTTCCTTTTGTTTCACAAGTTCCCTTTGTTTATCAAGTTCCTTTTGTTTCACAAGTTCCCTTTGTTTATCAAGTTCCTTTTGTTTCACAAGTTCCCTTTGTTTATCAAGTTCCTTTTGTTTCACAAGTTCCCTTTGTTTATCAAGTTCCTTTTGTTTCACAAGTTCCCTTTGTTACTCCAAAGATCCCTTTCTCTCTTAACATCCCTTGTTCTCATTATGTTCTCTTGTTTTCCATCAGGTGTCTTTCCTTCTCTCTCTCTCTCTCTCTCTCTCTCTCTCACTCTCTCTCTCTCTCTCTGTCTCACTCTCTCTCTCTCTCTCTGTCTCACTCTCTCTCTCTCTCTCTCTCTCTCTGTCTCACTCTCTCTCTCTCTCTCTCTCTGTCTCTCTCTCTCTCTCTCTCTCTCCTCATTTCTTCATAACGTTTCTTTGGCTCTCATTTCATCCTCTTCCTTCTACATTTTTCCCTCCTCCCCTATTTCTCTCCATCTCTTGTCATCAACATTTCACTCAAAAATCATTTGACAAGTGATGGAGGATATTTTCATGTCCATTTCTAACATTGTTAGCACATCGATTTTTTTTTAAAGATAAAGATAATTTCGTATCACACACTGCTGTCAAGGATGGAGTGGTAGAAATGTCACTGTATTTAAGTCTCAACTTTTTATGGCGGGGGCGGGTGGTATGTGGCCAGTTATCTTTCTCGAAGATTTTTTTGTTACCAAACATTAATATCCATTTACATTTAGGTTAACTGGAGCGTGTCAATAACGAGGACCAAACCATATACCTCTACGATAAGAAGCAAACTCTTTAACACTTTAGATTCAACAACAGTTATTTCTGGATGACTCGTTACGTGAACTCTCTAACACTTTAGCCCCAACCACAGTTACTTCTGGACGAATCGTTACGTGAACTATCTAACACTTTAGCCCCAACCACAGTTACTTCTGGACGATTCGTTAAGCGAACTCTCTAACACTTTAGCCCCAACAACAGTTATTTCTGTACGACTCGTTCCGTGAACTCTCTAACACTTTAGCCCCAACCAAAGGTACTTCTGAACGACTCATTACATGAACTCTCTAACACTTTAGCGCCAACAACAGTAAATCTGGACGATTCGTTAAGCGAACTCTCTAACACTTTAGCCCCAACAACAGTATATCTGGACGACTCGTTCCGTGAACTCTCTACCACTTTAGCCCGAACAACAGTTATTTCTGGACGACTCGTTCCGTGAACTCTCTAACACTTTAGCCCCAACCACAGTATATCTGAACGACTCGTTACGTGGAAGCGAACTCCACGCGACACCTCCCGAAAGCTGAGACCTCCTTCACGTCATCCTCCAACGACAGTATCTGGTGTGGTACCATTCTAAACTGTCCCATCTTTCTATGTATCCCAACTCTTCGACTTCTTCATCATTCGTCTTCAGACTTCAACTTTAATGACTCTAACGAAGACAGCCGTTGTCGAAGTTATACGTAGCCAGATATGTACTATTACCTGACGGGGTTGCGAAGGGGGAGGGAGCTAAACAGAACCTCTTGTCGCAATGAGGTTGATATTTACGTGTATTTTACGTTAAACCGTCAACGCACACAAAGAAAGCAGCCATTTTGTTGGGCACCGGAAGCACACATCTAACGCGTTGGTCAGACTCCTTGCTGCACGCTGCAACATCCGAGATGTCTCTAGAGGACCACTTACCACGCACTGGACTTCCGTGGTCCAAGACAGGGTCCGCTGGAGACAGACGTTGGGGCCTGCAGCTACGATGAGGAACGGGTAATCAGGGTCGAGAATGAAGGCAGCAGTCGACTTGAGGCTCCGTGCACGTACATACAGCGTCTCGTGGACGGACACTGGATGTTATCAAATCTCCTTCTTGTATCAGTATACGATGGGCAGGACTGCAAAATGTGTCTGCTGTGATAACTTAGCTTGGCTTGGCTTGGCTTGGCTTCGTTCGTTCTCAATCTCCCACTACCAAACCCTGACACGGGCGTAAGTAGCAGAATGTAGTCCTGAGAACGGAATGCGTTGTGTTGTAGTTTACAACTTGACTGCGATATTTACACCTTTCGGTCCAACACATCCGACTTCAGCAAGCATTTTTTGAATACCGGGTTAGCATTCCATGTTCGGTCTCTTCTCCTTAGCCAGCCTGCTCTGCTGCAGCCTGTTATCCAGGATCACCGCGTGGAGGTGTAGAAGTGTCTGGGTAGCTCTAGTTCGCTAGTCCTGACGCTAGCAGTCAGCTATGGTTCGCTTACCGCTGCAGCTCATGCGTTGCTCAGCATTTTGATCCCGCTGTGATAACTGAACTTAATTACTTTATACTGGCTTAAAAGACTCGTCAGAGTCTGTTTACAGTTTCTTGGAGGGTGGTTTTTATCGATAGGCGAGTCCACATTAATAGACTAAAACACTAACTACATAGACCCACAGTCAGTTAGACGACATCTATAGCTGTTCTTAATAAACTACCTGTGGAAAATAACTTGGGCAGATTTTTTTTAATTTGAATGTTGTCCAGGCAGCGGCCGATAAATCTGCTCCTTCCATTTCCAACTGCCACGGAATGTTTAATCCTGCTCGACACTGAACAATGGCGTCCGTGGAATTTTTCCCAGAAGATCCACGTGAAATAAATCCCGGTCTCCACAGGGATTCGAACACGCGACCTCCAGCATCCGAGGCGGACACCTTACTTCGAGACCACCGAGTCCCCCACCCCAGGCGGACACCTTACCCCGAGACCACTGAGTCCCCCACCCCAGGCGGACACCTTACCCCGAGACCACTGAGTCCCCCACCCCAGGCGGACACCTTACCCCGAGACCACTGAGTCCCCTACCCCAGGCGGACAACTTACCCCGAGACCACTGAGTCCCCCACCCCAGGCGGACACCTTACCCCGAGACCACTGAGTCCCCTACCCCAGGCGGACACCTTACCCCGAGACCACTGAGTCCCCCATCCCAGGCAGACACCTTACCCCGAGACCACTGAGTCCCCCATCCCAGGCGGACACCTTACGCGAGACCACTGTTTCGTCCTCATCGGACTGTGTCGCGGGAACAAAGGTCCGTAGTGCCAATCTTGAACTAATTGTACAGATGACATCTCAGTCTATTGTGACCTGTGCGTAGCCGGAGAATGGTCACCTGGTCTCGCCTGGAGAGTTTGTGGTGGACATCGTTTTCTATGTGGTCAGTGTGGTCTTTTCCCCATTTTGCTCTGTACGTTACCCTAATAGCTGCTCCTGTCTCATCGTACGTGACTGCTTATCACTCTGCTGCAGTGTCCTTCCCTCTCTGACTAGTCTGCCCGTCTCCTCCTTGACCGGAATGTCGCAGTGGGCCTGTATCCACTGGACTATACTTTTTGCTTTTTAATCACTGGGACAGGCGTTCGAGCGAATCTTCCAGAGCATCAAGTTCTTCTTCTTCTTCTTCGTTCATCCTCTGATCAAGGTCCTGAGTTTCTCTTACATCCTCGGATCAAGGTCCCGGTTTTTCTTACATCCTCAGATCAAGGTCCCGGTTTCTCTTACATCCTCAGATCAAGGTCCTGGGTTTCTCTCACGTCCTCAGATCAAGGCCACAGTTTCTCTTACGTCCTCAGATCAAGGCCCCAGTTTCTCTTACATCCTCAGGTCAAGGTCCTGGGTTTCTCTTACATCCTCAGATCAAGATCCCGGTTTCTCTTACATCCTCAGATCAAGGTCTCGGTCTCTCTTACATCCTCAGATCAAGGTTCCGGTTTCTCTTACATCCTCAGATCAAGGTCTCGGTCTCTCTTACATCATCAGATCAAGGTCCCGGTTTCTCTTACATCCTCAGATCAAGGTCCCGGTTTCTCTTACATCCTCAGATTAAGGTCCAAGTTTCTCTTACATCCTCAGATCAAGGTCTCGGTTTCTCTTACAAAGAACACCGTTGTTTGTAAGGCTGTCCCATATCTATACAGCTTTTGTCTCATATCTGTCTCACGAGGCCAGTATTGTTCTCTCTTTTCCTGCGTGAGCGTGCAGCTTTGTAGGATGTGTTCCACGGTCATGATATGCTCCCCACATGGGCACCTGTCATCTGTCCCAATCCTCATTTTCTTGTAAAGATGACCCTTGAGTCTGTTATGTCCAGTTCTTAGTCAGAAGATGATGACTTGCTCTTCTCTAGTTAAGTTAAAGTAGCTGTCTTCTGTTGGGATGTTGATCAGTCCATTTTCCCCTGAAGTTGGCTTTAATTATGGTCTTGGCCTCATTATATGTGACACTGAGGTCTGTTTGTGGGGATGCTCCTCCACTCTTTGCTAGTTTGTCTCCAGCTTCATTGCCTCCAATATTTCTGTGGGATGGGATCCAGTGTATGAAAGACCTTGGGGAACACCAAGTTCATAATTCAAACCACGCCCTCCTGACCTGAACTATCCAATCCAGCTGGATCCAGGTTCTCCGTGTATCATGATAGCATTGTTTACGTTTTGATATTTCTTCGTCACTCATATCTCTGCTATCACTTGTATCTTTCCATGATGCAGATTAGGTGAATCTTTTGATTGACTTGTTGGGATTTCATTTCGACCTCTCTCAGTCTTATCTTCCATGCCTGGCATCGGTTTCTCGTTCTGTGTTTGCTAACTTTCATGTTCCTTATCTTACGCGATGATAAGGTGGAGAGAATGACAAAGAAAAATACTGATAAGAAACGAAAGTTTAAAAGTTAAAGGAATAAGAGATAGTAGGAAATAATGATTTAAAGAAAAATATTGATTGAAATACAATATATTAATGACTGAAAGAAAACTATTAATGATAGAAATAAAATTATTAATGACTGAAAGAAAACTATTAATGATAGAAATAAAATTATTAATGATTGAAAGAAAACTATTAATGATAGAAATAAAATTATTAATGACTGAAAGAAAACTATTAATGATAGAAATAAAATTATTAATGATAGAAATAAAATTATTAATGACTGAAAGAAAACTATTAATGATAGAAAGAAAATTATTAATGATTGAAAGAAAACTATTAATAATAGAAATAAAATTATTAATGATTGAAAGAAAACTATTAATGATAGAAATAAAATTATTAATGATTGAAAGAAAACCGTTAATGGATAGAAATGCAATTATTAATGATTGAAAGAAACCCGTTAATGATAGAAATAAAATTATTAATGATTGAAAGAAAACCGTTAATGATAGAAATAAAATTGTTAATGATTGAAAGAAAACCGTTAATGGACAGAAATACAATTATTAATGATTGAAAGAATATTATGAATGATTGAAAGAAACATATTCAATGGTAGGCTGATGTTCAAAAAATGAGCAAATTAATTAATTGAAGAAAATGTATAGCAAATTAAAAAATAAATTATTAATGAAATAAATAAAAAATGATTAATTATGAATGAGACAGTTGACGCAGGGGACTAATCACATGTTTGTCCGTGAAATTGATTGCAAGTATGTACCAAGGACCTCCACGTTCCATGGTAGACGAGGAACGACAGAAGAAGAAGAAGAACAAGAAAAGATAAATGAATGGCCAAAACAAAGAACAAATAAGTGAGCGGCAAACAAAAAATGAATGAATTAACCTAAGAATGAGTAAGTGAAAGAAAGAATAACAACAGAAAGGAATACAATTGAATGGATGAGCGAAAGAAGAGGTTAATCACAAACAAAAACAGGAAATGGATGACGGAATGAAGGAAAGTTAGACCAAAGGAAAAGAGAATTCAAAAGTTATTGAAGGAAAATGACGAATACATGAAAGACGTTAATGAATGTATAAAAAAAGGAAAGAAGAAAGACAGAAATATAAAGACAGACAGCAAGAAAGGCACAAAGAAGAAAGACAGTAAGAGAGGCACAAAGAAGAGAGAGAGAAAGAGAGGCACAAAGACGAAAGACAGAAAGAGAGGCACAAAGAAGAGAGAGAGAAAGAGAGGCACAAAGAAGAAAGATAGAAAGAGAGGCACAAAGAAGAAAGATAGAAAGAAAGGCACAAGGAAGAGAGCCAGAAAGAAACATACAAAGAAGAGAGAAAGACAGACAGAAAGAAAGGCACAAGGAAGAGAGAAAGAAAGGCACAAAGAAGAGAAAAATAAAGAAAGGCACAAAGAAGAAAGACAGAAAGAAAGGCACAAAGAAGAAAGACAGAAAGAAAGGCACAAAGAAGAGAAACAGAAAAAAGGCACAAAAAAGTGAAACAGAAAGAAAGGCACAAGAAAGAGAGACAGAAAGAAAGACATACAGAAAGAAAGGCACAAAGAAGAGAAACAGAAAGAAAGGCACAAGGAAGAGAAACAGAAAGAAAGGCACAAGGAAGAGAAACAGAAAGAAAGGCACAAGGAAGAAAGACAGAAAGAAAGGCACAAAGAAGAAAGACCCAAAAAAGGCACAAAGAAGAGAAACAGAAAGAAAGGCACAAAGAAGAAAGACCGAAAGAAAGGCACAAAGAAGAGAAACAGAAAGAAAGGCACAAAGAAGAGAAACAGAAAGAAAGGCACAAGGTACAGAGAATGAGAGAAAGACACAAGGAAGAGAAACAGAAAGAAAGGCACAAAGAAGAAAGACCGAAAGAAAGGCACAAAGAAGAGAAACAGAAAGAAAGGCACAAAGAAGAGAAACAGAAAGAAAGGCACAAAGAAGAGAAACAGAAAGAAAGGCACAAAGAAGAGAAACAGAAAGAAAGGCACAAGGAAGAAAGACAGAAAGAAAGGCACAAAGAAGAGAAACAGAAAGAAAGGCACGAGGTACAGAGAATGAGAGAAAGACACAAGGAAGAGAAACAGAAAGAAAGGCACAAAGAAGAGAAACAGAAAGAAAGGCACAAAAAAGAGAAACAGAAAGAAAGGCACAAAGAAGAGAAACAGAAAGAAAGGCACAAGGTACAGAGAATGAGAGAAAGACACAAGGAAGAGAAACAGAAAGAAAGGCACAAAGAAGAGAAACAGAAAGAAAGGCACAAAGAAGAGAAACAGAAAGAAAGGCACAAAGAAGAGAAACAGAAAGAAAGGCACAAAGAAGAGAAACAGAAAGAAAGGCACAAGGTACAGAGAATGAGAGAAAGACACAAGGAAGAGAAACAGAAAGAAAGGCACAAAGAAGAGAAACAGACAGAAAGGCACAAAGAAGAGAAACAGAAAGAAAGGCACAAAGAAGAGAAACAGAAAGAAAGGCACAAAGAAGAGAAACAGAAAGAAAGGCACAAAGAAGAGAAACAGAAAGAAAGGCACAAAGAAGAGAAACAGAAAGAAAGGCACAAAGAAGAAAGACCGAAAGAAAGACACAAGGTACAGAGAGAGAGAAAGACACAAGGAAGAGAGAGAGAGAAAGACACAAGGTACAGAGAGAGAGAAAGACACAAGGAAGAGAGAGAGAAAGAACCAGTGATAACACTAGAAAGACAGACTAGTGGATAGTGTCGGTGACAAAAGGGCCCTGGCTGGGATAGGTGGCTGTTTGTACAAGTGTGGAGGAAGTGTACTCCCGACTTGCGCCGCCTGAAGTCTTCAATCACCCGATAAGGCTAGGACAATGATAAGTGAGACTCGTGTCATCGACGAGGCGGCTGTTTACAGGAAGGCCGGGGAGAGGGATCATATTGATTAGGAAGTTCATGAGACAAACACGACAGGCGAGGTAGAAGACGAGGGGTTTTATTGGACACGAGAGATAAGGGACCGGTAAGGTACTTCGTGTCTTAGGGAAGCTCAGACGACTGTTTTCTTTATGGTTTATGCAAGTTTTATGGATGAGGTCATTCTGTCTATAAACTATACCAATTTAGTGAACTATATGTCATTTGTGTAAACTATACCATTGTAATCATGGATCCCATATCAATGTCCAAATCATTTATATATATCAAGAACAAAATTGGTCCCGAAACTGAGCCCTGTGGCTCCCAACTCTTTACTTCAAACCACCCAGAGCACTCTTTATGCCAACTTTCTGCCTTTTTCCCGTTAACCAATTTTCAATCCCTTTAGCAATCCAATATCAATTTAGTTAACTGTAGCACTTTATTGAATGATACCAATCCAGTTAACTATATCAATTGAATGAATGCTTTCAATTTAGTTAAATATACCAATTTAGTTCACTATACCAGTTTAGTTGATGTTACCAATTCAGTTAACTATACCAGTTTAGTGAATGCTGCTAATTTAATGAACTATACCAATTGAGTGAGTGCTACGAATTTAATTAAAGCTACCATTTTAATTAACTATACCAATTTAGTGAATGCTTCAAATTTAGTTAACTCTACGAATTTAGTGAATGGTTCCATTTCAGTTAATGATATGAATTTATAAATCAATATCCCCAAATTTATAAATCAATGTTCACACATTTATAAATCAATATCCACACATATATACATATATGCAACAACAAATTTGTAAAACCACATACTCATATCTATAAATCCACGCATTTGTTTATCAACACATCAATAGATTGATCTATACACACGCCATTTATATATCCACATCCGTTCATCTTTATAACGAAAGATAAATGGGTCAAAATACACACATTTATATATCCAAACATGAATGAATATATATTCACACATATATGGAAACAGAGCAACTTGGCTGAACAGATGGGCCATGGGAAACAAGGGAAGCGAAGCCTACAGACATACGGCAACAGCCCAAACGACAGTGTAAATCAACTCACAACGAAGGATCAGAGCGCCATTTCCCGACTGAGAGCCCAGCACATCCCACTAAACAAACACCTCAACAGAACCCAACACATCCCACTAAACAAACACCTGAACAGAACCCAACACATCCCACTAAACAAACACCTTAACTTAACTTAACTTAACATAACTTAACTTAACATCTTTATACTGGTTTAGAAGACCCTGCAGAGTCTGTATACAACCAGTTACATTTACATCACCTTGCTCTAAAATCTATGCGCATCCAGTTTATTCTTAAATGCATTAACTGTCCCTGCCTCCACTACCTCCCCTGGCAATGCATTCCAAGCAGACACCACTCTCTGACTAAAAAAATATTTCCTAATATCTAACCTGGACCTCTCTTTAATCAGCTTGTAGCTATGCCCTCGTGTTATTGTAGGTGGCTGTATTTTAAAAAACTTGTTATAGTCTAATTTATCGATTCCTCTGATCATCTTATAAACCTGTATTAAGTCACCACGAATTCTTCTCTCTTCGAGACACTGTAGGCCGGTTTTTCTGAGTCGTTCCTCATAACTGTAATTCTGGAATCCCACTATCATCTTTGTCGCTCTTTTTTGTATTATTTCTAGCATGTTTATGTCCCCTCTATGATAAGGACTCCACTCCTGTACACAGTACTCCAATCTAGGTCTAACTAAAGCTTTATACAGTTTGACGATCACTTCCTTGCTCCTATGTTTAATATTTCTTGTTATCATACCTAACATTGCATTTGCCTTTTTCACTGCTACCTTAACTTGCTCACTCACCTTTCCTGTATGATCTATTATAACCCCTAGGTCCCTTTCCTTATCTATCTTTCTAATATTGTTTTCTCCAGAACAGAACCCAACACATCCCACTAAACAAACACCTGAACAGAACCAAACACATCCCACTAAACAAACACCTGAACAGAACCCAACACATCCCACTAAACAAACACCTCAACAGAACCCAACACATCCCACGAAACAAACACCTGAACAGAACCCAACACATCCCACTAAACAAACACATCAACAGAACCCAGCACATCCCACTAAACAAACACATGAAGAGAACCCAACACATCCCACTAAACAAACACCTGAACAGAATCCAACACATCCCACTAAACAAACACCTGAACAGAACCCAACACATCCCACTAAACAAACACCTGAACAGAACCCAACACATCCCACTAAACAAACACCTCAACAGAACCCAACACATCCCACGAAACAAACACCTGAACAGAACCCAACACATCCCACTAAACAAACACATCAACAGAACCCAGCACATCCCACTAAACAAACACATGAAGAGAACCCAACACATCCCACTAAACAAACACCTGAACAGAATCCAACCACAACACCCTCCTGAGAGCCAGCTGTGTACACACCCATATGAAACCGCTGATCATCATCTCTTTCAGTACTCAACGATTTTAGGAAGCTGCGTCTTCCTCCGCGGCCAGATACATGGAACACTTTGTATAGCACTAGACAACAGCTGATAAACACGTGGAGATACAATTACATGACATTGGGTCCAAGGGCGAGAGCCTGGATGCTGCTGGATCCGTATCAACAACAAATATATAAATAGACTTCTCCCACGTTGATATATCCACATACTCAGTATTATATAAACACACACACACACACACACACACACACATCTACATAATATCCACACAGTTACTTATCCAAAAATCAAAATTCCCAGATCTACAAGTTCACATCAACGTTGCTGTATCAACGTTCACGTGTCAAATAGCACACACCACACGTCTTGTTTATACAGATGAAACGTCTCACGTAAACACATCAAACGACTCATATAAACACACCAAACGTCTCGCATGGATAAATAAAACATCTCGCACATATAAATCAAACATCTAGCACAGACACACCAAACGTCTCGCATGTACACAAAACGTCTAGCACAGACACGCAAAACGTCTCGCACAGACTAAAACCAAACGTCTTGCACAGACACACCAAACGTCTCACGCAGACACACCAAACGTTTACTCCCGTATAAACACACCAAACGTCTTGAATAAACACACCAAACGTCTTACGCAGACACACCAAACGTTTCGTATATACACACTGAACGTCTCAAGTTGACACACAAAACGTCTCACGCAGACACACCAAACGTCTCAAGCAGACACACCAAACGTCTCACGCAGACACACACCTCAGAGCTCTCACCTGTAAGCACTCTCCGAGACGTTGATCTTTCCTTTGATCCCCGTCGTCTCCGTGCGACTGGTCAAATTGACCGTGTTACCAAACAAACAATAGCGGGGCATCTTCTTCCCAATGACACCAGTCACCACTTCGCCGGAGTGGATGCCAATTGTGATCTGCAAGTCAGATTAAGTTAAACGTTTTTGTAACATGACTTAGCAGGATGACCTCACAGACTTTAGTCAATCGAAGTTCCTATGGAGTAAGTCACAAACATGAAGAGATAACTGTCACTAGCAGTGAGGCGTGTAGACAAAAGGGGTGTTTGTTAGTGAGGCGTGTAGACAGACGGGGGGTTGATCAGTGAGGCGTGTAGACATAAGGGGTGTTTGTTAGTGAGGCGTGTAAACAGAAGGGGTATTTGTTAGTGAGGCGTGTAGAGAGACGGGGGGTTGGTCAGTGAGGCGTGTAGACAGACGGGGTGTTTGTAAGTGAGGCTTGTGGACAGATGGGGTGTTTGTTAGTGAGGCTTGTGGACAAATGGGGTGTTTGTTAGTGAGGCTTGTAGACAGACGGGCAGTTAGTGAGGCTTGTAGACAGATAGTGTGCTAGTGAGGCTTATAGACATATGGGCAGTTAGTGAGGTTTATAAACATATGTGGTGGTAAGTGAGGCCTGTAGACAGATGGGGTGTTAGCTAGTGAGGCGCGTAGACAGACGATGTGTTAATTAGTGAGGCGTGTAGACAGACGAGGTGTTAGTTAGTGAGGCGTATAGACAGACTAGGTGTTAGTTAGTGTGGCTTGTAGAGAGACGGGGTGTTAGTTAGTGAGGCTTGTAGACAGACAGGGTGTGTGTTAGTGCGGCATGTAGACAGCAGTGGTGGTTAGTGAGACTTGTAGACAGACGGGGTGTTTAGTAAGGCTTGTAGACAAACGGGGTGTACGTAAGGCGTGAAGACAGATGGGGTGTTGGTGAGGTTTGTAGTTAGACTAGGCGGTTAGTGAGGCTTGTAGACAAATGGGGTAGTTAGTGAGGCTTGTAGACAGACGGGGTGTTAGTGAGACGTGTAGACAGACGGGGTGTTAGTGAGACGTGTAGACAGACGGGGTGTTAGTTAGTGAGACGTGTAGACAAACGGGGTGTTTGTTAGTGAGACGTGTAGATAGACGGGGTGTTAGTTAGTGAGACGTGTAGACAGACGAGGCGTTAGTTAGTGAGGCCTGTAGAAAGACGCGGTGTTGGTGACGCTTGTAGACAAACGGGGTGTTTGTTAGTGAGACGTGTAGACAGACGGGGTGTTTGTTAGTGAGGCGTGTAGACAGAAGGGGTGTTTGTTAGTGAGGCGTGTAGACAGACGGGGTATTTGTTAGTGAGGCGTGTAGACAGACGGGGTGTTGGTGAGTAAGACGTGTAGACAGGCGGGGTGTTTGTTAGTGCGGCTTGTGGACAGATGGGGTGTTTGTTAGTGAGGCTTGTGGACAGATGGGGTGTTTGTTAGTGAGGCATGTGGATAGATGGGGTGTTTGTTAGTGAGGCTTTTGGACAAATGGGGTGTTTGTTAGTGAGGCTTGTGGACAAATGGGGTGTTTGTTAGTGAGGCTTGTAGACAGACGTTCAGTTAGTGAGGTTTATAAACATATGTGGTGGTAAGTGAGGCTTGTAGACAGATGGGGTGTTAGCTAGTGAGGCGCGTAGACAGACGATGTGTTAATTAGTGAGGCGTGTAGACAGACGAGGTGTTAGTTAGGGAGGCGTGTAGACAGACTAGGTGTTAGTTAGTGTGGCTTGTAGAGAGACAGGGTGTTAGTTAGTGAGGCTTGTAGACAGACAGGGTGTGTGTTAGTGCGGCTTGTAGACAGCAGTGGTGGTTAGTGAGACTTGTAGACAGACGGGGTGTTTAGTGAGGCTTGTAGACAAACGGGGTGTACGTAAGGCGTGTAGACAGATGGGGTGTTGGTGAGGTTTGTAGTTAGACTAGGTGGTTAGTGAGGCTTGTAGACAAATGGGGTAGTTAGTGAGGCTTGTAGACAGACGGGGTGTTAGTGAGACGTGTAGACAGACGGGGTGTTGATGAGGCTTGTAGACAGACGGTGTGTTAGTTAGTGAGGCCCGTAGAAAGACGGGGTGTTAGTTAATGAGGCTTGTAAAAAGATCCCACCTCACGTCATGTGAATCAAACGAATAAGAAGAAGAAGACAACAACGAAGAAGAAGATGAAGCCACTGCTACTACCACCAAGACCCGCACCCGAGACTAGTACTGACAAAAACATTATCCTAATTCAACCGCCTAATCCCCGTGCCCTGCTCCAGTTCGGAGCTGGCTATACAGTTAATCAAGCAACACAAAACCCAGCCCGACGTTCCAGGAACCACAAGAAGACACTGACCATGATCTGCTCCCCTTTGGGGTCCTTGAGTTCCCTGGAAATGTCCATGAAGTCCAGCGCAAGCTTGGCGATACACTTGGCGTGGTCATCGCATTTATCTGGAAGCCCGCTCACAGCCATGTATTTGTCACCAATAGTTTCCACCTGAAAAAAGAGGTATCGTTGTTTTGTAGCAGACACTGCTGTCAGGAATGAAGTGTTAAAGGGTAAAAGTAAAGTGCACGCCAGTGTAGAGTATTTGGATGATGGTCTTAGATACTGCATCCAGCAAGTTTGGGGTGTGGGCCATGTCACTAACCACTTCGACCCAACAAGTTTGGGTTGTGGGCCATGTCACTAACCTCTTCGACCCGAGCTGTGTCACTAACCACTTCAACCCGGGCTGTGTCACTAACCTCTTTGACTTGGGCTGTGTCACTTACCACTTTGACCCGCGCTGTGTCACTAACCACTTCTACCCGCGCTGTGTCACTAACCACTTCGACCCGCGCTGTGTCACTAACCACTTCGACCCGGGCTGTGTCACTAACCACTTCGACCCAACAAGTTTGTGTTGTGAGCTATGTCACTAACCACTTCGACCCAACAAGTTTGTGTTATGTGCTATGTCACTAACCACTTCGACCCAACAAGTTTGTGTTGTGGGCTGTGTCACTAACCACTTCGACCCAACATGTCTGGGTTGTGGGCTGTGTCACTAACCACTTCGACCCAACAAGTTTGTGTTGTAGGCATTGTCACTAACCACTTCGACCCAACAAGTTTGGGTTGTAGGCCATGTCATTAACCACTTCGACCCGGTCTGTGTCACTAACAACTTCGACCCAACAAGTCTTGGGTGTGGGCTGTGTCACTAACCACTATGCCCATCATGTTTCAATTGAGGACTTCATCACACCACACCAACAAATTAAGAATGAAAGCCGTCTAGCTACCACTGTAACCTCCCACTCTCTCTGGTTCAAACCACAAACTGGTAATCTATCAAGTTGTGTTCCCAAGCCCCTAATCCCTCAAGTTCCACCACCAGCCCCTAATCCCTCAAGCTGCACCACCAGCCCCTAATCCCTCAAGCTGCACCACCAGCCCCTAATCCCATAAGCTGCACCACCAGCCCCTAATCCCTCAAGCTGCACCACCAGCCCCTAATCCCATAAGCTGCACCACCAGCCCCTAATCCCTCAAGCTGCACAACCAGCCCCTAATCCCATAAGCTGCACCACCAGCCCCTAATCTCTCAAGTTCCACCACCAGCCCCTAATCTCTCAAGCTGCACCACCAGCCCCTAATCCCAACGAACGACCAACACATACGAACAGCACTGACCTTGAAGATATTTGGGTTCTTGCTTGGATCCAGCATTTCGTCGAAGCGAATGTAGACCATGTTCAGGAGTTCCACAATCTTCATTGCCCCTTCTGTATCCGAGTGGTCGGCGCAGAACTGGGCGAACCCAACTATGCCGCTGTGGATGTGTACAAACGTTTGCTGACTGGGGCAACAGCTCTCTCTCTCTCTCTCTCTCTCTCTCTCTCAGTCTAACTATCGGTCCACTCAACCATCCATTCATCTACCATCCACTTTCTGTGGGGAAATGGGTCAACTGGCAGATCAACTTCCTTGTATCTGGTCGCCCACCATATGTGCTCAGCTACGTTCTGTCTGCCTGTCCATCTCCATCCTCATCTCCCATCCTCATCTCCCATCCTCATCTCCCATCCGCATCCTCCATCTTCATCTCCCATTCTCATTCTTCATCTTCATCTCCCATTCTCATTCTTCATCTTCATCCTCCATCATCCATTCTCATCATTCTCCTCAACCTCGTCTCACCTCACTTCACGTCACCTCGCGTCACCTCACTTTACCTCACCTCACCACACCTCACTTCATCTCACCAAAATTAACCTTAGCTCACATCACCTCATCTGACCTTACCTCTGTTCACTACACCTCACTTAATCTCACCATACATCACTTAATCTCACCACACCTCACTTCATCTCATCTCACCACACCTCACAATCTCACCACAACTCACTTCATATCATCTCACCTCAGCTCACCATACCTCACATCATTTCACCACACCTCACTTCATCTCATCTCACCTCACTTCATATCATCTCACCACACCTCACTTCATCTCACCACACCTCACTTCATCTCATCTTACCTAACTTCATCCCATCTCACCTCACTTCATCTCATCTCACTTCACTTCATTTCATCTCACCACACCTCACTTCATCTCACCACACCTCACTTCATCTCACCACACCTCACTTCATCTCACCTCACCTCACTTCATCTCACCTCACTTCATCTCATCTCACCACACCTCACCTCACTTCATGTCACCTCACTTCATCTCATCTCACCACACCTCACTTCATCTCACCACACCTCAATTCATCTCACCTCACCTCACTTCATCTCACCTCACTTCATCTCACCACACCTCACTTCATCTCACTTCACTTCATCTCACCACACCTCACTTCATCTCATCTCATCTCACCTCACTTTATCTCATCTCACCACACCTCACTTCATCTCACCACACTTCACTTCATCTCACCATACCTCACTTCATCTCACCACACCTCACTTCTTCTCACCTCACTTCATCTCACCTCACTTTATCTCATCTCACCACACCTCACTTCATCTCACCACACTTCACTTCATCTCACCATACCTCACTTCATCTCACCACACCTCACTTCTTCTCACCTCACTTCATCTCACCTCACTTCATCTCACCACACCTCACTTCATCTCATCTCACCTCACCTCACTTCATCTCATCTCACCTCATTTCATCTCATCTCACCTCACCTCACTTAATCTCATCTCACCTCACTTTATCTCATCTCACTTCATCTCATCTCACCTCACCTCACTTCATCTCACCACACCTCACATCTCACCTCACTTCATCTCATCTCACCTCACTTCATCTCATCTCACCTTACTTCCTCTCACCTCACTTCATCTCATCTCACCTCACCTCACTTCATCTCACCTCACCTCACTTCATCTCACCTCACTTCATCTCATCTCACCTCACTTCACCTCACCATCTCATCTCACCTCACTTCATCTCATCTCACCTCACTTCATCTCATCTCACCACACCTCACTTCATCTCATCACACCTCACTTCATCTCATCTCACCTCACCTCACTTCATCTCACCTCACTTCATCTCATCTCACCACACCTCACTGCATCTCACCTCTCTTCATCTCATCTCACCTCACCTTACTTCATTTCATCTCACCTCACTTCATCTCATCTCACCTCACCTCACTTCATCTCACCTCACTTCATCTCACCATACCTCACTTCATCTCGTCTCACTTCACCTCACTTCATCTCATCTCACCTCACTTCATCTCATCTCACCTCACCTCACTTCATCTCACCTCACCTCACTTCATCTCACCTCACTTCATCTCACCATACCTCACTTCATCTCGTCTCACCTCACCTCACTTCATCTCATCTCACCTCACTTCATCTCATCTCACCTCACCTCACTTCATCTCACCTCACCTCACTTCATCTCACCTCACTTCATCTCACCATACCTCACTTCATCTCGTCTCACCTCACCTCACTTCATCTCAACTCACCTCACTTCATCTCAACTCACCTCACTTCATCTCACCTCACCTCACTTCATCTCACCTCACCTCACTTCATCTCACCTAACTTCATCTCATCTCATCGCACCTCACCTCACTTCATCTCAACTCACCTCACTTCATCTCACCACACCTCACTTCATCTCATCTCACCTCACTTCATCTCATCTCACCACACCTCACTTCATCTCATCTCACCTCACTTCATCTCACTTCATCTCATCTCACCTCACTTCATCTCATCTCACCACACCTCACTTCATCTCACCTCACTTTATCTCACCTCACCTCACTTCATCTCACCTCACTTCATCTCACCACACCTCACTTCCTCTCACCTCACCTCACTTCATCTTACCACACCTCACTTCATCTCATCTCACCTCACCTCGCTGGTTCACTTATGTGGTTAGACGCCACGAGTAAATGTGGAGGGAACGGTCAGATCTTGTTTACGAGGTGGCGTGACCAGCTCCATTCCTCGCTCCCTATCCATGCCTAACAATACACGCCTTGTACCGATTTACAGCCAGTGAGTGACAGGAGCTGAACCCCTGCCTTGGCCAAGTAAGGCGAGAGCTCTTCTTTCCTCTGACCATGCGGTCAGATGGCAACACATCGTTCGTGTTTAGCTCGCTATTCTCTGGCTCTCCTTGCCTGGTTCCCTGGTGATCGGTTTGGTCTGTATCCCCCATCAGTTTCTTCTGTATCCTCCATTTAGTTTCAAGTGTATCCTCCATCAGTTTATTGTGTATCCTCCGTCAGTTTCAAGTGTATCCTCCATAAGTTTCAAGTGTATCCTGCATCAGTTTCTTGTGTATCCTTCATGAGTTTCAAGTGTATCCTGTATCAGTTTATTGTGTATCCTTCATGAGTTTCAAGTGTATCCTGCATCAGTTTCTTGTGTATCCTCCATTAGTTTCAAGTGTATCCTCCATCAGTTTCAAGTGTATCCTCCATGACTTTCAAGTGCATCCTCCATCAGTTTGTTTCAAGTGTATCCTCCATCAGTTTCAAGTGTATCCTCCATCCGTTTCAAGTGTATCCTCCATCAGTTTCAAGTGTATCCTCCATCAGTTTAAAGTGTATCCTCCATCAGTTTCAATTGTATTCCCATCAGTTTCAAGTGTATCCTCCATCAGTTTCAAGTCTATCCTCCATCAGTTTATTGTGTTTCCTCCATCAGTTTCAAGTGTATCCTGTATCAGTTTCAAGTGTATCCTCCACGTTTCAAATGTATCTTCCATCAGTTTCTTGTATATCCTCCATCAGTTTCTTGTATATCCTCCATCAGTTTCTTGTATATCCTCCATCAGTTTCTTGTGTATCTTTCATCAGTTTCAAGTTTGTCCTGCATCATTTTCTTGTGTTTCCTATATCAGTTTCTTGTGTCTCCTGCATCACTCTCTTGTGTATCCTCCATCAGTTTCTTGTCTATCCTCTATCAGTTTCTTGTTTATCCTCCATCAGTTTCAAGTGTATCCTCCATGAGTTTCTTCTCTATTTTCCATCATTCTTGTGTATCCTCCATTAGTTTCTTGTATATCCTCCATCCATTTCTTGTGTATCCTCCATCAGTTTCTTGTCTATCCTCTATCAGTTTCAAGTATATCCTCCATCAGTTTCAAGTGTATCCTCCATCAGTTTCTTGTGTGTCCTCCATCAGTTTCTTGTGTATCCTCCATCAGTGTCTTGTGTACCCTCCATCAGTTTCTTGTGTATCCTCCATCAGCTTCTTGTCTATCCTCCGTCAGTTTATTGTCTATCCTACATCTGTTTCTTATCTATCCTCCATCAATTTCTTGTGTATCATCCGTCAGTTTCTTGTGTATCCTCTATCAGTTTCTTCTCTATCCTCCGTCAGTTTCTTGTCTATCCTCCGTCAGTTTCTTGTCTATCCTACATCAGTTTCTTATCTATCCTCCATCAAGTTTCTTGTGTATACATCAGTTTCTTGTGTATCCTCCGTCAGTTTCTTGTGTATCCTCCGTCAGTTTCTTGTGAACAATTTGAAGCTTCAAACGGCTTCCTGGGCCATCTCTAGCTTCTCACTAGAAGCCTCATTGCCAGCATTTCAACGTAGCCCCAGACGACCATCGGGCCTTCCATGGAGGCTGATGACATCAAGGTCCACCAAACTTCCACCTTCATAGCCCGCTCCCACATTGATGTTGCCTTCCCTCACGAGCGAGGCGCGAGAGGTTGCCTTTTGAGGAACTTCTTATAACAGCACTGTCGTCTGTTCTTTAAAAACAATTATACCTCTGTCACGTGGACTTTCATACACGAGAACAGACGAGAGGACAGACGAGAACAGACGAGAGGATAGACGAGAGAACAGACGTGAGGACAGACGAGAGAACAGACGAGAGGACAGACGAGAGGACAGACGAGAACAGACGTGAGGACAGACGAGAGAACAGACGAGCGGCTTACCTGAACAGAAGTGTGACGTTTGGGTACTTCATTGCATTGACAGGTCGTCTGTGTCGTAGTTCGTTGGCCACGGACGGGGGCAGAATCGAGTACATTAATCTATCAAACAAACAATGAGTATCGTTGAGTCGGATATATTCACACATGATTATAAACGTCATTTCTTAATACTTATTCTTCTTCTTCTTCTTCCTCTTCTACTTCTTCGTTCGTTCTCAACCTCCTGCTACCAATTCCTGAACAGGGCTTCGCAAGTAGCAAAATGTAGTCTGGAGAACGAAATGCGTTGTGTCCCTAGTTTACAGATTGAAAGCGATGGTCGCACCTTTCAGCCCGACACATCGTCTTCGGGTGATTTCTAATAGTAACACGCATACTGTACATTATGTACAAGATTCGCTAGTACCACAGCTATGGGTGTGTGACTTTTGGTCTATTGTGACAAAACCTATATGGATTCGTGATTTGTGGTCTATTGTGACACGACAGATATCGATTAATCATTTGTACGCTATTGTCCCTTAGGCGACCAGGAACCGTCGTGTCGAATGACCATGTCTGACCGCCGCGTCCCAGGCTGTCTGCAGTCCTGTTAGGGAGAGGTGGCGATCTGGTTTAGCCTGGTGTTGTGAGGGCTGCCCCGAGGACGTCTCCAGCATCAGCCCAGCCTCTTCCCGCCCATCACTCGTGACGGGGCATCTCGGGGTCAGGGGATTCTCGAGAGAGGCGAACAACGTGGCAGAGGAATAGATATAGACTGACTCCTGACTGAGGAATGTCACAATAGATATAGATTCGCGACTGAGGATGGTCACAATAGATAGACTCGCGACTGAGGAAGGTCACAATAGATATAGACTCGCGACTGAGGAAGGTCACAATAGATATAGACTCGTGACTCAGGAAGGTAACAATAGATATAGACTCGCGACTGAGGAAGGTCACAATAGATATAGACTCACTACTGAGGAAGGTCACTATAGACTCCTGACTGAGGAAGGTCACAATAGATATAGACTCATGACTGAGGAAGGTCACAATAGATATAGATTCGCGACTGAGGAAGGTCACAATAGATAGACTCGCGACTGAGGAAGGTCACAATAGATATAGACTCGCGACTGAGGAAGGTCACAATAGATATAGACTCGCGACTGAGAAAGGTCACAATAGATAGACTCCTGACTGAGGAAGGTCACAATAGATATAGACTTCAGACTGAGGAAGGTCACTATAGACTCCTGACTGAGGAAGGTCACTATAGACTCCTGACTGAGGAAGGTCACAATAGATATAGACTGGTGACTGAGGAAGGTCACAATATATATAGACTCCTGACTGAGGAAGGTCACTATAGTTATAGACTCCTAACTCAGGAAGGTCACAATAGATATAGATTCCTGACTGAGGAATGTCACAATAGATATAGACTCCTGACTCAGGAAGGTCACAATAGATATAGATTCCTGACTGAGGAAGGCCACAATAGATATAGACTCGCGACTGAGGAACGTCACAATAGATATAGACTCACGACTGAGGAAGGTCACAATAGATAGACTCCTGACTGAGGAAGGTCACAATAGATATAGACTCACGACTGAGGAAGGTCACAATAGATATACTCCTGACTGAGGAAGGTCACAATAGATATAGACCAATGATGTGTGGTAGTGGGGGGCGTGGTTGCACTATTTGTGGTATGTGGCGATAAAGCACAAACTGAATGTAAAATTACTCTCATCATCTTCAAGTGCTATGCCGGTTGACGCTGCCGGTCATGGCACCTCCATTTCCTCTAATCACGTTATGTTGGCTATGAGTCCCATCGCTGATCGCCTCCCAAGCCCCGCCTTCATATGCCGACCAATATTTCCTTTCTCTGTCAGCAATCCTGCCTGTTCTCACTGTGTTACCGCCTCTTCTCATGACATCCCCGAAAAAGAATGACTGACTTGTCCTAATTTTTGCCGTAAGCTGCCTTTGTCCCTGTGCCTCCTCAATAACCACATTATTAGCTTTCTTTCCAGTCCATGAAACTTTCAACATTCTTCTGTAAAATCACGTTTCTTTTGCCTCCAATGATCTATACACGTGCCCTATGATTGTCTAAGATTCGCTGCCGTATATCAGTACTAGTTCCACGTAGTAATCAAGAACTCTCTTCCTTAAATCCACTGTTAGACTTTTGTTGCACAAGATTCCCTCGTCCCCTGGAAGACTAATCTTACCTGGATTATTCTGTTCTTTACTCATTAGTGCATCTTCCATCAGGAAAGTTACTCTAGAAGAGGTAAAAAGTCAAGTAACCCATAGCATTACTGCCGTAGAGGTGTGAGGTGTTAGCGATCTCACATTTCAAAGGTTCGGCAAGGGGACGGCGTGGGATAGTGGTTAAGTGACACGGCTCACAACCAGAAGGTGCTGAGTTCGATCCCCATCACAGCATCAGCTGTTACCCCGGGGAAGCAAACCCTTTGAAAATGCAGGAGGAAGCAAGCAGACCGTTACATAAAATGCATGCTGAAGTCGAAGGCACTGGCCCGACAGGCGCAAAAGAAAAACCAGTGTAACGCACACCACCTTGGGGAATTGAGAAATAAAGCGAACGCAAAAAAAGACAACAGAAAAGGCTCGGCTATATGAGGGGGGTAGCCATCTCCTCTTCCTCACCGCTTTTACTTCCCGGGCTGAACTGATACTCATTTAACGCTGGGTCGACCCGGGATCCGTTGCGGTCGGAAAAAAAACATTACCGCCTCAACTGGGGAATGAACGTAGGACCACTCATATGCGAAGCCAGAGCGCTAACTACTGCGCTACAGAGGAGGACAACATTGATAATAAAACAAGTCTCCAATATCTCGGCTCGATTATCACCAGCGATGAAGTCTGTCCACACAAAGCCAGAAGCTGAATGGATATGGCAAAGCACCGGTTAAGTAAAATGAGAAACGTGTGGCAGGACACGAACAAGCAACATAATCATCATTTCTGAGGACATGCATCTTCCCCATGGCAACTTACTGAGGTGAAACATGGAACATCAGGCAAACACTAAAAGAGATCTTTGCAGCTAAAATACTGCAGAAATGATTTCAGTTTATCATTGGCCCAGTCTGAGAAGAATAGATTCATTTCTTGAAGCAAATTTCAGATTACGTAACGATCTCGAAGAATCTGTATAGCTCGCTTGCCTCTGTGCTCAGGTCTAACCGACAGAGAAACGAGCCACTGAGCCACCCTCAACACCACTGAGCTCACCTCAACACCACTGAGCCCACCTCAACACCACTGAGCCCCCTCAACATCACTGAACGCCCACCCCCTTAACACCACTGAGCCCCGCTCAACACCACTGAGCCCACCTCAACACCACTGGGCCCCCTCAACATCACTGAACCCCCACCCCCTTAACATCACTGAGCCTCCCTCAGCACCACTGAGCCCCCCTCAACACCATAGAGCCCCTCCCCCTCAACACAACTGAGCCCCCCTCAACACCACTGAACCCCCTCAACACCACTGAGCCCCCCCCCCTCAACACCACAGAGCCCCCCCTCAACACCACAGAGCCCCCCCCCCTCAACACCACAGAGCACCCCCCCCTCAACACCACTGAGCCCCCCCCCCTTAACACCACTGAGCCCCCTCAAGACCACTGAGGCGCCCCCCCCTCAACACCACTGAGCCTCCCTTAACACAACTGAGCCCCCTCAAGACCACTGATGCGCCCCCCCCTCAACACCACTGAGCCCCCTCAACACCACTGAGCCCCCTCCCCTCAACACCACTGAGCCCCCCCCCACCTCAACACAATAATCCCCCCCTCTACACCACTGATTCCCCCCCCACCTCAACACAATAATCCCCCCATCAACACCACTGAGCCCCCCCCCTCAACACCACAGAGCCCCCCCCCCTCAACACCACAGAGCCCCCCCCTCAACACCACAGAGCACCCCCCCTCAACACCACTGAGCCCCCCCCCCTTAACACCACTGAGCCCCCTCAAGACCACTGAGCCACCCCCCCCCCTCAACACCACTGAGCCTCCCTTAACACCACTGAGCCCCCTCAAGACCACTGAGGCGCCCCCCCCCCTCAACACCACTGAGCCCCCTCAACACCACTGAGCCCCCTCCCCTCAACACCACTGAGCCCCCCCCCCACCTCAACACAATAATCCCCCCCTCAACACTACTGATTCCCCCCCCCCACCTCAACACAATAATCCCCCCATCAACACCACTGAGCCCCCTCCCTCAACACCACTGAGCCCCCTCCCTCAACACCACTGAGCCCCCTCCCTCAACACCACTGAGCCCCTCCCCTAACACCACTGATCTCCCCTCAACACCACTGAGCCCCCTCCCCTAACACCACTGATCTCCCCTCAACACCACTGAGCCCCCTCCCCTAACACCACTGATCTCCCCTCAACACCACTGAGCCCCCTCCCCTAACACCACTGAGCCCCACCTCCCCCTCAACACCACTGAGCCCCCCTCAACACCACTGAGCCCCCCTCAACACCACTGAGCCCCACCTCCCCCTCAACACCACTGAGCCCCCTCCCCTCAACACCACTGAGCCCCCCTCAACACCACTGAGCCACCCCCCCCCTGTTCTCAACACCACTGAGGGACCCTTTCCCTCAACACCACTGAGCCCCCATCAACACCATTGAGCCCACCCCCCTCAACACCACTGAGCCCCACCTCCCCCTCAACACCACTGAGCCCCCCTCAACACCACTGAGCCCCCCTCAACACCACTGAGCCCCACCTGCCCCTCAACACCATTGAGCCCACCCCCCTCAACACTACCGAGCCCCCCTCAACACCACTGAGCCCCCTCAACACCACTGAGCCCCACCTCCCCCTTAACACCACTAAACCCCACCTCCCCCTCAACACCACTGAGACTCCATCAACACCACTGAGCCCCCCTCAACACCACTGAGCCAACCCCTCAACACCACTGAGCCCCCCTCAACACCACTGAGCCCCACCTCCCCCTCAACACCACTGAGCCCCCCTCAACACCACTGAGCCCCCCTCAACACCACTGAGCCCCACCTGCCCCTCAACACCACTGAGCCTCCCTCCCTCAACACCACTGAGCCCCCTCCCCTCAACACCACTGAGCCCCCCTCAACACCACTGAGCCACCCCCCCCCTGTTCTCAACACCACTGAGGCACCCCTTCCCTCAACACCACTGAGCCCCCATCAACACCATTGAGCCCACCCCCCTCAACACTACTGAGCCCCCCTCAACACCACTGAGCCCCCTCAACACCACTGAGCCCCACCTCCCCCTTAACACCCCTAAACCCCACCTCCCCCTCAACACCACTGAGACTCCATCAACACCACTGAGCCCCCCTCAACACCACTGAGCCAACCCCTGAACACCACTGAGCCCCCCTCAACACCACTGAGCCCCACCTCCCCCTAAACACCACTGAGCCCCACCTCCCCCTAAACACCACTGAGCCCCACCTCCCCCTCAACACCACTGAGCCCCCTCAACACCACTGAGAACCACCTCCCCCTAAACACCACTGAGCCCCACCTCTCCCTCAAAACCACTGAGCCCCCCACCTAAACACCATTGTGCCCCCCTCAACACCACCGAGCCCCCCTCAACACCATTGTGCCCCCCTCAACACCACTGAGCCCCCCCCCCCACCCATCAAGTTCCCTGAGCCCCCTCAACACCACTGAGCTCCCCTCAAGTCCCTGACCCACCTCAACACCACTGAGCTCCCCTCAAGTTCCCTGAGCCCCCTCAACACCATTGAGCCCCCCTCAAGTTTCCTGAGCCCCCTCAACACCACTGAGCTCCCCTCAAGTTCCCTGAGCCCCCTCAACACCACTGAGCTCCCCTCAACACCACTGAGCCCCCTCAACACCACTGAGCCCCACCTCCCCCTTAACACCACTAAACCCCACCTCCCCCTCAACACCACTGAGACTCCATCAACACCACTGAGCCTCCCTCAACACCACTGAGCCAACCCCTCAACACCACTGAGCCCCCCTCAACACCACTGAGCCCCACCTCTCCCTAAACACCACTGAGCCCCACCTCCCCCTCAATACCACTGAGCCCCCTCAACACCACTGACAACAACCTCCCCCTAAACACCACTGAGCCCCACCTCTCCCTCAACACCACTGAGCCCCCCACCTCAACATCATTGTGCCCCCCTCAACACCACCGAGCCCCCCTCAACACCATTGTGCCCCCCTCAACACCACTGAGCCCCCCCCCCACCCATCAGGTTCCCTGAGCCCCCTCAACACCACTGAGCTCCCCTCAAGTCCCTGAGCCCCCTCAACACCACTGAGCTCCCCTCAAGTTCCCTGAGCCCCCTCAACACCATTGAGCCCCCCTCAAGCTCCCTGAGCCCCCTCAACACCACTGAGCTCCCCTCAAGTTCCCTGAGCCCCCTCAACACCATTGAACCCCCCTCAAGCTCCCTGAGCCCCCTCAACACCACTGAGCCCCCCTCAAATTCCCTGAGCCCCCTCAACCCCACTGAGCCCCCCTCAAATTCCCCGAGCCCCCTCAACCCCACTGAGCCCCCCTCAAATTCCCTGAGCCCCCTCAACCCCACTGAGCCCCCCTCAAATTCCCTGAGCCCCCTCAACCCCACTGAGCCCCCCTCAAATTCCCTGAGCCCCCTCAACACCACTGAGCTCCCCTCAAGTTCCCTGAGCCCCCTTAACACCACTAGCCCCCCTCAAGTTCCCTGAGCCCCCTCAACACCACTGAGCCCCCCTCAAGTTCCCTGAGCCCCCTCAACACCACTGAGCTCCCCTCAAGTTCCCTGAGCCCCCTCAACACCACTGAGCTCCCCTCAAGTTCGCTGAGCCCCCTCAACACCATTGAGCCCCCCTCAAGCTCCCTGAGCCCCCTCAACACCACTGAGCTCCCCTCAAGTTCCCTGCGCCCCATCAACACCATTGAACCCCCCTCAAGCTCCCTGAGCCCCCTCAACACCACTGAGCCCCCCTCAAATTCCCTGAGCCCCCTCAACACCACTGAGCCCCCCTCAAATTCCCTGAGCCCCCTCAACCCCACTGAGCCCCCCTCAAATTCCCTGAGCCCCCTCAACCCTACTGAGCCCCCCTCAAATTCCCTGAGCCCCCTCAACCCCACTGAGCCCCCCTCAAATTCCCTGAGCCCCCTCAACACCACTGAGCTCCCCTCAAGTTCCCTGAGCCCCCTCAACACCACTAGCCCCCCTCAAGTTCCCTGAGCCCCCTCAACACCACTGAGCCCCCCTCAAGTTCCCTGAGCCCCCTCAACACCACTGAGCTCCCCTCAAGTTCCCTGAGCCCCCTCAACACCACTGAGCTCCCCTCAAGTTCCCTGAGCCCCCTCAACACCATTGAGCCCCCCTCAAGTTCCCTGAGCCCCCTCAACACCACTGAGCTCTCTTCAAGTTCCCTGAGCCCCCTCAACACCACTGAGCTCCCTCAAGTTCCCTGAGCCCCCTCAACACCACTGAGCCCCCCCCCCCTCAAATTCCCTGAGCCCCCTCAACCCCATTGAAGATTGGTACCTGGCATAAACGAAGCAGAGGCAGGCAGAGAAGAAAACATTAAAGACGTTGTGAAGATGGGGATGACGGAGAAGGAAAAACCACTCAAACATCGAGTCTTACAGCGCGGCTGTGGTGGAAGCTGACGTTCTGTAAGGGGAATGGGGCATGTGGCATACTCGGTGGTCAGGACAATGGTGAGGACCCATTTGACGTGGATTAATTGTGGTCTGTGTTGACACGACAGACAGATGTATCTGGCTGTTTATAATTTGTAAAAATGTAAAAATCTCTAGAATTTTGACAGGGAATGTGATTTGACAGAGATGAAGATTGACAGAAGGAGAAGTGACAAGATTGCGATTAGACAACACAAACTTCTCAAGTGAGAAGTATAGCCATTAATGTTCTGGAAGGGATTATGGAGAAAGAGATTGAGAAAAACAAAGAGACAGAAAGAGAGAGAGAGAGAGAGAGTTGAGAATCTTTCAAACGCCAGGGAATTATACATGATCAATAGGGTTAGCGTTCGACTTTCATTTCTTTTTCTATTCCACAAGAGAGGCCCGGGCGACATGCGAGTGCTTGTGTTAGTTGGACGTGCATTCCTGGAGAGACACGAATATTTTCATTTGATGAAAGTCGGGGACATCTGGAATGGAAGGTTTTTGTAAAGGTGGGATGGCGGGAGATTTACGTCTGGTCATTCTAACATTGTCTGATCAGATATGATAGCCAGGGTCAGGTGAAACATACTGATCGGACTATGTTAGTCAGGGTCAGGTGAAACATACTGATCAGACTATGTTAGGGTCAGGTGAAACATACTGATCAGACTGTTAGTCAGGTGAAACATACTGATCAGACTATGTTAGTCAGGTGAAACTTACTGATCAGACTATGTTAGAGGGATCGACGTGATCCCTGTAGTAGTGAATAACATATAGATGAAATCAAGCATATCACTACCGCCTGGATGACCCTCACCCATCTTCATCGGCACGCTCGGTATGTGAGGAATGCTACAGTATCCCGCCATCTAACACTTTTCAGGGCGTACTTAGAGGAATCTTACTGGGGGCATTCAACAACAACATAGATACAACGAGACAGATAGACAGGCAGTTGACTAAATGAGAGAGACCAGAGGATAGAGATAGACAGAAAGATAGACAGTTGACCAAATGAGAGAGACCATATGATAGAGATAGATAGACAGTTGACTAAATGAGAGAGACCCGAGGATAGAGAAAGACAGAAAGATATACAGTTGACTAAATGACAGAGACCCGAGGATAGAGATAGACAGAAAGATAGAAAGTTGACCAAATGAGAGAGACAAGAGGATAGATATAGACAGAAAGATAGACAGACAGTTGACTAAATGAGAGAAACTAAAGGATAGATATAAACAGAAATCTAGACAGCTGGCTAAATGAGAGAGACCAGATTATTGAGAAAAGTTGACAGAGAGACCAGATTATAGAGATAAATTGACTTTACGAGAGAGACATATTATAAAGATAGAACGAAAGATAGACAGTTGACTAAAGGAGAAAGACCAGATGATATAGATAGACATCCAGACAGATACCCAATTAAATAGACCAAAACATATAGACAGGCCCAAGGTAAATGCTTTCTGACGATGCTCCAGAGTTAAGACCCGGATGACTATTATATGGTTGTCTAAAACGCCATGATATAACCAAAACGATTCTGGCATGCACCTATACCAACATACTTAACTTAGTGGTCCATCTACCCGTCCACCACCCTCGTGGTTTAGGAGTTGGCCAGACAAACGGATAGACTTCTCTATACCTTGTCTTCCTCGTGGCGTGGCTTCAGCTCAGCCACCAGTCACCAAGACTGTCTTCTGCTGTCATCCAAGCGGACAGTGGCTCGCCCAGATAACCAGTTCGTGGCTTCCCACTTGGGTCGCCCAGATAACCAGTTCGTGGCTTCCCACTTGGGTCGCCCAGATAACCAGTTCGTGGCTTCCCACTTGGGTCGCCCAGATAACCAGTTCGTGGCTTCCCACTTGGGTCGCCCAGATAACCAGTTCGTGGCTTCCCACTTGGCTCGCCCAGATAACCAGTTCGTGGCTTCCCACTTGGCTCGCCCAGATAACCAGTTCGTGGCTTCCCACTTGGGTCGCCCAGATAACCAGTTCGTGGCTTCCCACTTGGCTCGCCCAGATAACCAGTTCGTGGCTTCCCACTTGGCTCGCCCAGATAACCAGTTCGTGGCTTCCCACTTGGGTCGCCCAGATAACCAGTTCGTGGCTTCCCACTTGACTCGCCCAGATAACCAGTTCGTGGCTTCCCACTTGGCTCGCCCAGATAACCAGTTCGTGGCTTCCCACTTGGCTCGCCCAGATAACCAGTTCGTGGCTTCCCACTTGACTCGCCCAGATAACCAGTTCGTGGCTTCCCACTTGACTCGCCCAGATAACTAGTTCGTGGCTTCCCACTTGACTCGCCCAGATAACCAGTTCGTGGCTTCCCACTTGGCTCGCCCAGATAACCAGTTCGTGGCTTCCCACTGCCAGCCAGCCTTCAGACATGAACAAACCAGCGAGGGGAAGATTGCTCAGCTCGAGTTTGAAAGGGCTGAATTTCAAGATGCGAGGAATTGTCTGACTGTGGACATTGTCCCTTATTGTTAGTGAGTTCAGCCATCTTAAGTATCTCATTACTGAGGCCTGGAACCGGGTTCTCTGGATTGTACATTTCCAAGAGTGTTGAAGTAGCTGCATCGTTAGAGCTCTGGCTTTTCATGATAACAGCCCGGGTTCAATCTGCAGTCCCGACACATTCCAGTCTACCCAACTGTAAATGGTAACCCCACTTTATTTGAGAGAAATAAAACAAGTAACACCACATGGTAATCAGGATAACGAATTATGCAACACTCCATCCCAGACGGCAGGTTCTTCTTCTTATTCTACGTTCGTTCTCAATCTCCCGCTACTAAGCCCTGATTAGGGCTTTGTAAGTTGCAGGCTGTGGTCCAGAGAACGGAATACGTTGTGTCGCTAGTTTACAGCTTGACTGCGATATTTTCACTTTTCGGTCCGAAACATCCGTCTTCGGCAGCAGTTTCCTCTATGTGAAGATCTTTGTCAATCCTTTCCGATGTGTGTCCAGTACCCAAGACCAACTCAAGCCTTCCCGATGTGTGCCCCGTGCCCAAGGACAACTCAATCCTACCCGATGTGTGTCCCGTGCCCAAGGCCAACTCAATCCTTCCCACTTGATGTGTGTCCCGTGCCCAATGCCAACTCAATCCTTCCCACTTGATGTGTGTCCCGTGCCCAAGGCCAACTCAATCATTCCCGATGTGTGCCCCGTGCCCAAGGCCAACTTAATCCTTCCCACTTCATGTGTGTGCCGTACCCAAGCCAACTCAACCCTTCCCGATGTGTGTCCCGTGCCGAAGGCCAACTCAATCATTCCCGATGTGTGCCCAGTGCCCAAGACCAACTCAATCCTTCCCACGTCAAGAATGTTCGCGATGAGCTGACTGTATCGGAATTTCTTCTATTCCAGGACGTACTGAAGATGGTGGATGTTTCCTCCGTGATGTAATGCAATGCAAGGTTTCTTAGTACTCTCAAAGAGAGCATCGTGTCCTTCCACATCGTTGACCAGGATGCTGTAACAAAGCATGCCTTCATGTGTAAATGTGAAGTTAGGCTTTGGTTGGTATCGGGGTCTTGGTTGGTGTTGGGGTCTTGGTTGGTGTTGGGGTCTTGGTTGGTATTGGGGTCTTGGTTGGTGTTGGGGTCTTGGTTGGTGGTGGGGTCTTGGTTGGTGTTGGGGTCTTGGTTGGTATTGGGGTCTTGGTTGGTATGATGGATCTGACGTGAGGTTGGGGTCTTGGTCAGTATGTTGGATCTGACCTTAACATGAGGTTGGGTCTTGGTCAGCATGATGGACCTGGACCTGGCGTGAGGTGGGGGCCTTGGTCAGTATGATGGACCTGGCGTGAGGTGGGGGTCTTGGTCAGTATGTTGGATCTGACCTTAACATGAGGTTGGGTCTTGGTCAGCATGATGGACCTGGACCTGGCGTGAGGTGGGGGCCTTGGTCAGTATGATGGACCTGGCGTTAGGGGGGGGGGGGGGGGGGTCTTGATCAGTATTATGGACCTGGCGTGAAGTGGGGGCCTTGGTCAGTATGATGGACCTGGCGTGAGGTGGGGACTTTGGTCAGTATGATGGACCTGGCGTGAGGTGGGGGTCTTGGTCAGTATGATGGACCTGTCGTGAGGTTGGAGTCTTGGTCAGTATGGTGGACCTGGACCTGGCGTGAGGTGGGGGCCTTGGTCAGTATGATGGACCTGGCCCTGACGTGAGATGGGGGTCTTGATCAGTATGTTGGACCTGGTCCTGACGTGATATGGGGTTCTTGGTCAGTATGTTGCACCTGGCTTTCAAGTGACATTGAGTGATGGTCAGTAACTTGCTCCTACACCTGACGTGAGATTTCGCATCTAGGTCATTATGTTTAACCTATTGTCATCTGGTATCTAGGTCAGTATGTTTAACCTATTGTCATCTGGGATCTTGGTCAGTATTTTTAACCTATTGTCATCTGGGATCTTGGTCTGTATTCGCGCCTCACAATCTGGCGCAGTCTCCCCTTCTATAAGAGGATTCAAAACTACACAAGAACAACAAAGGCAACTAAAGACAGACATAACCTGTCCGTTTTTTTCTTCTCGTCCTCCAGGTCCCTGTAGGTCAGTTGTAACTGGTCGGTCAAGACCTCCAGGTTCTGAGCGAGCTTGTACTCTGCTTCCCAGTGCTCAGAGAGCAGCACCAGTTCACGAGTGGCGTCGTGTAGAGGAATGTCACTCAAGTACAGGCCCCGCCTACTAATGTCATCCAGGTTCATGACACTGGGCGAGCACATGAACAAGATGGAGTCGCATTCGCTGACGTAGATCATTTGACCTGAAACGGAAACACGTGTCAGTTGCTAGGTAAAGGTCAAGGTAGCCACATAACAGACACTGCTGTCAGCGACAAAGTGTTAGAGACTCTTCATTGTATGTTTTTTAAGGCAAAGGCCACAGTCCATCGTAGACGATGATGGTATAATTAATTTTGCTAGCGCTATTTTTAGTAAGGATTAACTGCGCTACTTTTTATCCTCAATCTCTCGTCTCGAGCCGCCCGACCCCAGTGGCAAGTCAAGGATAAGACAACTAGGGGGCGACTACGAGATGCAAGGGACTCCGCATCAAGCACCCGTGAAAATGACGGCGGAGTCCGAAGTCGAGCCCACACCATCTGATCAGGAGGCCGACGGCTTAACCACTTCGCTACGGAATCCCTTTCCTTGTATTAGGCTTCAGTTATCTTATGAGGTGGCGTGACCAGTTTCCTCCTCCGTAGCCTTTCCTTCCTTAACAGTAAACCAGGTACCAATTTGCAGCTAGGTTTACTAGATCTACGTCATTAATGAGGATCTTACCTGCTACCTTTGGTATGAGAAGTGAGTGCTCACCAACTCTACTGATCATATCTTATGTTTACAAAATTATGGATTCACTATCCTATGGATAGGAGGGAAATTATGAAGTCTATCAATGGCCACCTGTTAGATGGTGATATGGCAATAGATGGATCAGCAATCCACAGAGCTTTGAGGTTCGAGTGAGGTTCTTTTAAGTCGTGACGTCATCATGATTAGATATTAGGAAGTATTTCTTTAGCCAGAGAGTTGTGAATGCTTGGAATGCATTGCCAAGTGTGGTGGTGGAGGCTGGGACGGTCAATGCATTTAAGAATAGATTGGATGCGTACAGGTTCTGGAGCAAGATGATGTAATTGGAACTGGTTGTATACAGACTCTGCAGAGTCTTCTAAACCAGTATAAAGACGTTAAGTTAAGTTAAGTCATCATACAGTGATTTACGTTGCACTGTTTCGTTAAGTCTGTGGCCCAGTGCATCCGATTTCAATAGGCGTTTCTGTAGGGATGCCCTCCTTAGCCTTTGGCTGTCCCCAGCCCATCTGCAAGGCAGCAGTTGTTTGAGGTCAGAGATGTCTCTCTTATGAAAGTTGTCTTGCAGGACTATCGAGTCTTCCCCACTCGTGTCTACAGGGTGTGATGATGATATTATATGATGGACTTATTTACTAGTTTTTCAAGTATCCCAGACGAGAGGCAGTCCAGTGTGTCTGTGTCCCATGATCGTCACGTCCTGCCAGAAACGTAGCATATACATGTGAGTGAGGTATCTCGTTGCTGCCCTTTAGTATTCTCGGCTCCTGTGCAGTGATGGTACGCCTGGCATTACCCGCCACCTGGGAGGTTGTCACAAAGGGGCGGATGTGCAATGTCCGCTGTCCTACATCTCTTCTGCGTCCATTGGGATCGAGCTGATGTGCGAGAGGTGGAGAAAAAGTGTGAACAATCAGCGGTCTCAAGGAACCGTCAGTATCCACACCCTTCGCCATTTTCTGAGAGACTGAGTATCTGTGGGCGTGTTCAGAGTGCAGAGAAGTATAATTTTAGGAACAGAACTGGGCAATCCCCAGCGTGGTAGGACATAGTGAGGAGGAGGTGAAGGTAGCTAGGACACACATAAAGGAGAATATCAATCAGGGTTAGTCAGTCTATTTTCTGGACACCTCAAGGCAAGAGGAGAAGAGGACAGTGGATGGACACGTGGGTAGGAAAATAGACGTAAATATAGTTGGAGCTGGGCAGACGTTGGGCGAACTGGAGATGTGACCAGGAAGTGGGCAGATGTGGGGCCATGTGGGGGCTTTGGCGTGAGCTGGGCAGACGTGGGGCCAGGTGGGGGTGTTGGCGGGAGCTGGGCAGACGTGGGGTCGGGGGGGGGGGTGCTTTGGCGTGAGCTGGGCAGACGTGGGGCCAGGTGGGGGTGTTCGTGGAAGCTGGGCAGACGTGGGGCCAGGTTGGGGTGTTGGCGTGAGCTGGGCAGACGTGGGGCCAGGTGGGGGTGTTGGCGGGAGCTGGGCAGACGTGGGGCCAGGTGGGGGTGTTCGTGGAAGCTGGGCAGACGTGGGGCCAGGTTGGGGTGTTGGCGTGAGCTGGGCAGACGTGGGGCCAGGTGGGGGTGTTGGCGGGAGCTGGGCAGACGTGGGGCCAGGTGGGGGTGTTCGTGGAAGCTGGGCAGACGTTCATTTGATATTAACCTCTGTAGTCGGACAATCCTGGAAAGGATGTGGAGGGGGTTGGATGGCATTCTGACATGTGGTGAAATGGGGCATGGAGCAAAACAGGTTGAAGACCCCTGAGATACAGGTTAGACAGCTGCTAATTGCCCCTACCGAAATGGTCTCAGCGTGGCAGTAGCCCTATTCATGTTCCCTCTCCTCCCCCCCTCCCCCCCCCCCCCCCCAACAGTGCACTCCACAGAACAATACCAGATAATATGGCCGCATATTACCTTTAAGTCTCATCTGCTGCCTGGCTGTGAGGGTGTCAGTCTGAGGATCAGATTCCCCGTCTGTGCTGAGCACTCCGTGTCTGGTGATGAGCACGAAGACCGTGTTGATGTGGGAGAGGATCTGGTCGAAGCCGAGCTCCATGTGAGGACGGATCATGTCAAACAGGTCCGTCAACTTACCGCTCTTGGTCACCTGGGGAGTGAGAGGGTGTTTAAGGGAGTCAGGGAGGGGAGGAGTGGGTGTGGGAGGGAGTGAGTGGGTGTTTAGGGGAGTCAGGGAGGGAAGGAGTGAGTGTGGGAAGGAGTGATTGGGTGTGGGAGGGAGTGAGTGGGTGTTTAGGGGAGTCAAGGAGGGATGGAGTGACTGAGTGAATGAGTGAATCAGAGAGTGAGTGAAATATGGACTAAATGATGGAGTGACTGACTGGGTGAGTGAGTGAGTGAAGGAATGAGTGAATCACGGAGTGAGTGAAATATGGACTAAATGATGGAGTGACTGACTGGGTGAGTGAGTGAGTGAAGGAATGAGTGAATCACGGAGTGAGTGAAATATGGACTAAATGATTGAGGGACTGAAAGAGTGGGTGAGTGAGTGAAATAGGGGCTTAGTGGTAGAGTTAGGGATTTAGTATAGGAAGAGAAAGCCAGAGAGAGCCAGAGAGAGAGAGAGAGGGGGGGGGGGCAGCAAGAGTGAGAAAGAGGGGGGGGAGAAAGAGAGAGAGAGAGAGGGGGAGAGAAAGAGAGAGAGAGAGGGGGGGCAGCAAGAGTGAGAGGGGGGGGAGAAAGAGTGAGAGAGAGAGGGGGACAGCAAGAGTGAGAGAGAGAGGGGGAGAGAAAGAGAGAGAGAGAGAGGGGGGAGCAAGAGTGAGAGAGAGAGAGGGGGGACAGCAAGAGTGAGAGAGAGAGGGAGAGAGAGAGAGAGAGGGGGGAGCAAGAGTGAGAGAGAGAGAGAGGGGGGACAGCAAGAGTGAGAGAGAGAGGGGGAGAGAAAGAGAGAGAGGGGGGAGCAAGAGTGAGAGAGAGAGAGAGGGGGGACAGCAAGAGTGAGAGAGAGAGGGGGAGAGAAAGAGAGAGAGAGAGAGGGGGGAGCAAGAGTGAGAGAGAAGGGGAGAGAAAGAGAGAGAGAGGGGGGAGCAAGAGTGAGAGAGAGAGAGGGAGAGAAAGAGAGAGAGAGAGAGGGGGGAGCAAGAGTGAGAGAGAGAGGGGGAGAGAAAGAGAGAGAGAGAGGGGGGAGCAAGAGTGAGAGAGAGAGGGGAAGAGAAAGAGAGAGAGAGAGGGGGGAGCAAGAGTGAGAGAGAGAGGGGGAGAGAAAGAGAGAGAGAGAGGGGGGAGCAAGAGTGAGAGAGAGAGGGGGAGAGAAAGAGAGAGAGAGAGGGGGGAGCAAGAGTGAGAGAGAGAGGGGGAGAGAAAGAGAGAGAGAGAGGGGGGAGCAAGAGTGAGAGAGAGAGGGGGAGAGAAAGAGAGAGAGAGAGGGGGGAGCAAGAGTGAGAGAGAGAGGGGGAGAGAAAGAGAGAGAGAGAGAGGGGGGAGCAAGAGTGAGAGAGAGAGGGGGAGAGAAAGAGAGAGAGAGGGGGGGGAGCAAGAGTGAGAGAGAGAGGGGGAGAGAAAGAGAGAGAGGGAGGAGCAAGAGTGAGAGAGAGAGGGGGAGAGAAAGAGAGAGAGAGGGGGGGAGAGAGGGGGAGAGAAAGAGAGAGAGAGAGGGGGAGAGAAAGAGAGAGAGATAGGGGGAGAGAAAGAGAGAGAGATAGAGGGGGGGAGAAAGAGAGAGAGAGAGATGGGGAGAGAAAGAGAGAGAGATAGAGGGGGGAGAAAGAGAGAGAGATAGAGGGGGGAGAAAGAGAGAGAGAGAGGGGGGAGAGAAAGAGAGAGAGATAGAGGGGGAGAGAAAGAGAGAGAGATAGAGGGGGGGGAGAAAGAGAGAGAGATAGAGGGGGGGGAGAAAGAGAGAGAGAGAGAGGGGGAGAGAAAGAGAGAGAGATAGAGGGGGGGGGAAAGAGAGAGAGATAGAGGGGGGGAGAAAGAGAGAGAGAGAGGGGGGAGAGAAAGAGAGAGAGATAGAGGGGAGAGAAAGAGAGAGAGATAGAGGGGGGGGGAGAAAGAGAGAGGGGGAGAGAGAAAGCCAGAGACAGCCAGAGTGAGAGAGAGAGGGGGGGACAGCAAGAGTGAGAGAGAGAGGGGGAGAGAAAGAGAGAGAGAGAGAGAGGGGGAGAGAAAGAGAGAGAGGGGAGAGAAAGAGAGAGAGAGAGAGAGGGGGAGAGAAAGAGAGAGAGAGAAAGAGTGAGAGAGAGAGGGGGAGAGAAAGAGAGAGAGAGGGGGAGAGAAAGAGAGAGAGATAGAGGGACAGCAAGAGTGAGAGAGATAGAGACAGCGAGAGTGAGAGAGATAGAGAGACAGAACGAACCTTGGGGACCACCCGACTGATCGATGTCCCCGCCTGTTGAATAACCAGATCTCTGTCAAACAACATGTGGAAGGGAAATGCTCTGCAGAATGAGGCCGGACTTATCTTGGGTTCCGATGACAGGCTGTGTTCAAAGACATCCAGGTCAGTGCTATCCTTGTTGGCTTGTTCGTTCTGCTCAGTGATAGCGAACTGTACGTGGTCGCAATCTTCCTCTTTGGTCTTGATTATTTCTACGTTGACCGGAGATTTGTGAAGTTCTCTGGCCACTTCCTGTACGGAAAGACGGATTTGGAAAGGCTAGAAAATGGTGGATAAAACACGTCATTTAACTTAACGTTTTTATTCCGGTTTGGCTTGGCTTCGTTCGTTCTCAATCTCCCGCTACCAAACACTGAAAGGGCTTAAGTAGCAGAATGTAATCCAGAGAACGGAATGCGTTGTGTCGTAGTTTACATCTTGGCTGCGATATTTGCACCTTTCGGTCCAATACATCCGACTTCAGCAAGCATTTTTTGAGTACTTGGTTAGCATTCCCTTTTCGATCCCTCCTCCTTAGCCAGTCTGCCCTGCTGCAGCCTGTTATCCAGGATCACCTCGTGGAGGTGTAGAAGGGTCTTGGCACCTCTGGTTCGCTGGCCCTGACGCTAGCAGTCAGCTATGGGTTGCTGACCATTGCAGCTCATGTGCTGCTCAGTATCTTGATCCCTTATACGGGTTTAGAAGACTTCATACAATCTGTATACAATCAGTATCATTTACATTTCCTTGTTCATCTTCTTCTTCTTCTTCTTCTTCTTCTTCTTCTTCTTCTGCGTTCGTTCTCAATCTCCCGCTACCAAGCCCCGAATAGGGCTTTGCAAGTAGCCGGATGTAGTTCAGAGAATGGAATGCGTTGTGTCGCTAGTTTACAGCTTGACTGCGATATTTGCACCTTTCGGTCCGACACATCCATCTTCAGCAGTTCCTTGTCCTAAAATATATGCCCGTCCAATCTAGTCTGAAATGCATTAATTGTCATTGCCTCCACTACTTCCTATGAAATACATTCCAATCATTCAAGACTCTCTGACTACAAAAATATTTCTTTATATCTAATCTGGACCTTTCTTTCGTTAATTTGTAGCTATGCCCTCTTGTTCTTCTAGGTGATTGTATTTTGAAAAAAACTTGTTATAGTCTGTTCGATAAGATGGCGGCAGGTAGGAGACGATGTGGTTAAAATGTTAAGCACTTCCTGTTTGTGCTGAAATAAGTAGTTGAAACCCATGCTGTCGACTCTCAGTCAGGGGAAGGCCGGCCTAATTTGTGGCTAGTTGGCTGTGATGAAAATCTAGCACCTCCTAACTACCAATTGATCTGACTTCTATGCTGTGTTAAGCTGAACGCAATCAGCTTGCGTTTCCAAAAGTAACTGATAATTCACTTTCCCGCTTTGCCCGTTTACTAAGATGTCTCTACGCTTAAACAAAAAAAAACCATTACAATATTTGGGGGCGGTGGGGGGGGGGGGGGGTTGTGTGTGTGTGTGTGTGTGTTTGTGACTAGGAGTTAGAAGTGTGTGTATGCGTGTGTATGTGGGGGGGGGGGGGAAGGGGGTGGGTTGTGTGTGTGCGTGCGAGTGTGTGTGTGTTTGTGACTAGGAGTTAGAAGTGTGTGTATGCGTGTGTATGTGTGTGTATGTGGGGGTTTGTGTGTGGTTGTGTGAATGCGTGTGAGTGTGTTTGTGTGTGTCTGACTGAGAGACATGTGTGACAGAGGAAAAGTGTGGCCGAGATGTTTGGATGATATTTTATCTGACCAATAGGTCAAGACTTCAATACCTCTCTCATTCATTGTATTTTTTTTAAATTTCAGAAACAATGTTGAAAAAACTAGACTGCACACTGCGTGGCGACTATCCAAAGACAGAACTAGACTAAGACGTAAACAGTTCAAGAACCCCATTTGACCAGCTAGATATTTAGGAAGAACAACCGTAAACTACCTAAGCAAATCTGTAAGGCGAACCTTAGTCCATCAGCTGAAGTGAAGATTTGAGACGGTTTTTTTTTTCAAAACAATACTTTGTGTTAAATAGACATTGCGATATCTTCAGCAATTCGATATTTTTTTAAACAAAGAAATTCTCACGAAAGCAGATCTCTTAATAGGACGGGCATTTCAATTGACAAATCTTACAGTAAGACTAGGAGAAAGAGGATGTTCCAAAGGATGGAGAAAAGGGAGCTCATTACCAAACTCCAAGAAAGATTATTCGAAAAACCGCAAGACAGAAAAAGGAAGCCGTCACTTGCAAATAAGATGTCTGTCAGTGTAATGTTTGTAGAATGGATCAAAGCAGCTGTCGGGTGGACTTTGATGATCCAAAGCCGGTGAGTGTAATACTGGTAGTGAGTGAAAGGGAGGTTGGTTGGAGAGGAAGAGAGAGAGAGAGAGAGAGAGAGAGAGAGAGAGAGAGATCTAACAAAGACTGCCACATTTCACATCATTACAGAAGTCATATGCTTGGTTGTGTCCGCTCAATAAATATTGTATGAACTTCTAGATCATCTTCTGCAAACTTGGCGGGAAATATATGTGCAGAAATCTGGATGTTATCAATGACTTGGCTCTTCTGTTCCAAACTCGCAGCCAGATGCAAGACCAAAAATACGACATCTAATCAAAGATAATGGTACATGGGGGGGGGGGGGGGGGGGGGGGGGGGGCTTTTATTAAGTAGAGAAAAGGCACAGATTCTAAAAAAGAAGGGCAAACGGCGATAACTAGATAGCGCTGTGAGAGACACTCCAAAAAGATGTAGATTGATTCCAGTTTATGAGCGAAGTGGAGGAATCTTTATCGAATTCAAGATATTAAAACAAAAGGTGGGTGAAGCGTTTTATGTATTGAGAAACATGGAAATATACAGGAATCAAGTTCTGCACAGACATTGAAATCTTCAATTCCGTTGTTGTTGTTGTTGTTGTTTTTGTTGTTGCTGTTGTTGCTGTTGTTGGTGTTGTTGTTGTTGCTATTGTTGTTGTTGTTGTTGGTGTTGTTGTTGTTGTTGTTGCTGTTGTTGTTGCTGTTGCTGTTGCTGTTGCTGTTACTGTTGCTGTTGTTGTTGTTGCTGCTGTTGTTGTTGTTGCTGTTGTTGTTGCTGTTGCTGTTACTGTTGCTGTTGTTGTTGTTGTTGCTGTTACTGTTGCTGTTGTTGTTGCTGTTGTTGTTGCTGTTATTGTTGCTGTTGCTGTTGCTGCTGTTGTTGTTGTTGATGCTGTTATTGTTGTTGTTGTTCTTTTTATGCCACTCGTACTTCATTTAGGTAGTCTTGACGACTTTCTATGGTGGTGAGTTACAGCGGCTCTCATCACCTCCCGAGGCGTACTAGCTGTAGTGCAATGCTAAACTGCTTGATAAGTTCACAAATATAGAAATCCCATGGTTGATCCCCACCCGTTACCCAGACTACCATGAAACAACCCGTTTCTAGGGCGAACTGATTGGAAATGAGATGAAGTCTTGACCAGTATGTTTTACCTGACCCTGACTAACATAACCAGATCAGTATGTTTTACCTGACCCTGACTAACATAACCTGATCAGTATGTTTTACCTGACCCTGACTAACATAACCTGATCAGTATGTTTTACCTGACCCTGACTAACATAACCAGATCAGTATGTTTTACCGGGCACTGACTAACATAACCAGATCAGTATGTTTTACCTGACCTTGACTAACATGTCTGATCAGTATGTTTTAGCTGACCCTGACTAACATAGCCTGATCAGTATGTTTTACCTGATCCTGACTAACATTTCTGATCAATATGTTTTACCTGACCCTGACTAACATAGCCTGATCAGTATGTTTTACCTGACCCTGACTAACATAACCTGATCAGTATGTTTCCTCTGACTAGACGTTAGTCTCCTATTCCCTCAACCCCATTGCAACTGCAGTCATATCGTATGACCGTGAAACATGGACAATAGAAAAAACCTCCAAAAAAATTCAACCCATCAAAAATAGAAGCCCGCAGAGAAAAAGGAAAGGGGTGGTATGCTAAGATCACTAATGTGGAACTGTTCATCAGAACTAGACAGGACCAGACAGAACCAGACAGAACCAGACAGGACCAGACAGAACCAGACAGGACCAGACAGAACCAGACAGGACCAGACAGAACCAGACAGATATCAATGGAAAATATAAAGAGACGTCGCTGGTATTGGATTTGGCATAAATTAAGGAAAGCAGTTCATAGCATTACAAGGATGTCGTTGTTCGTGAATCACAAGGATAAAATAGAAGGGGACCAAAACACATATGGAGAGGAGAACTCATGGCAAAAATTTGGGCCAAAAGGAAGGATTGGAGGTAACAAAGGATTGTTCATGATTGAAGGACTTGGTGCTCATGATTGAAGGACTTGGTGCTCATGATTGAAGGACTTGGTGCTCATGATTGAAGGACTTGGTGCTCATGATTGAAGGACTTGGTGCTCATGATTGAAGGACTTGGTGCTCATGATTGAAGGACTTGGTGCTCATGATTGAAGGACTTGGTGCTCATGATTGAAGGACTTGGTGCTCATGATTGAAGGACTTGGTGCTCATGATTGAAGGACTTGGTGCTCATGATTGAAGGACTTGGTGTACACTTGTTACAGCCCTCTGCTTCATGGGGAGCTGAAAGGTTGGCATCGAGTGACTGATTTATCGAATGATGGATTTTTCGTATGATCGATTTTTCAAATGATCGATTTTTCGAATGATCGATTGATTTAATTAATTGATTTAATGATTGATTGATTGGAGGTCATCGAATACAATTTGGAGAATATGACTGCTCTTTGTAAATCCCAAAGCTTCATCTAGTTATCAGTGCGGTAACCCTATACTTCAACTGCAGCAAATAAGGCAATATGATGATAATGATTAGAATGATGTTGGTGGTGATGATGGTGATGATGATGGTGATGATGATAGAACCCATGAGTCCAAGACGATAATGCTGGGGACACCTGAGAGTAGGGCAGGTGTTCATGCGACACATTGACTTACCTTGACAATACCAATAACAATATGCTCCAGACCAGGTCTGTCTGAGTAGTAGTGAAGTACAGTAGCACCATCTTCCGGCCGTATCGAGCATCGAAAGGAAGGAGCCCTCATCCCAGGGTAGATTGTGGACAGGTGGTCGTGCAGTGCGTCCAGATTCTCCAGGAACTCTCTGGTTGTGGCTCCAAGAACCTGGTGTGCAGATCAGACCAGTTATCATCTATACATCTAAGGTCGTCTATAAAGGATCTTTAACGTTCCCTGTCCCATGCCTTGCTGGTGCATCCGGCCCGCTGTGTGGTCATTTGGAAATGCAAAGACAGATGAGCTCGGGAAGGCAGAAGTGGGGGCAGGCAGACTCCCCATCCACAGAGCTATAAAGAAGCAAAGATATTCATCAAACGGTCCATGAGGACAGAATGGAGAGACCAGCGCAAACAATACAAGCCAGAAAATGACAGCATAGACAAACGTGGCAGAGATGGTCAGACAAAGATCTTCAGACTCAGAACGGGACATTGTAGACCTACCTCCACAGAATGGGTTTCAGAGACATATCGCCACGTGCGATTGTGGAGCACCAGAGCAAACTCAAGAACATATCTTGCAGGACTGCCACACTTATGCAGACCAAATAGAGGCAGTCTGGCCCAGGGGAGTGACCATGCTCGAAAAGCTGTGGGCGACTGGCGAGGACCTGAGACGCACAGCCTCTTTAGTGAACCTGTTCGGCCATTGCGTGGGATATTTTTTTTAAACGTATTTCTTTGTTTTCATTTGCGTTGTTTTAGTTTGCCCAGTCCTTGATGAATACCTTTTCAGGTACACATTTGTTATTGTTCTGTTATTTAACATTGTGAGTTCGCCATTATCTCTTTTTTAACATAAGATTGTCCTCGAGTATAACAATGTCTTACCTAGCATATGGGAGATAAAGCTAGGGCCAGGTGCAACATTCTGACCAAGACCCCATGTCGTTTCCAGGTGTACTCCTTGAAACATGCTGTTTTATAGCAGCAGACTGGCCAACTGGGTAGGGGTCACTTAGTGGTGGGAGTCTACAGTAAAGTATCATATTGCAATACAGCCAGGAGAATCCATACTATGTTCCTCAGTACGCCTCAAGATAGACGATGAATCACTGTAGTCTGCTAAGATCCATCATAGCTTTATACCACAACTACAACAACCACAACTACAACAATCACAACTACAACAACCACAACTACAACAACCACAACTACAACAACCACAACTACAACAACTGCAACTACAATAACCACAACTACAACAAGAAAAAACTACAACAACTACAACTACTACAACAACTACAACTACTACAACAACTACAACTACAACAACTACAACAACTAACCTACTACTAAAACTACAACAACTACAACTACTACAACAACTACAACTACTACAACAACTACAACAACTAACCTACTACTAAAACTACAACAACTACAACTACTACAACAACTACAACTACTACAACAACTACAACAACTACAACTACTACAACTACAACAACTACAACTACAACAACCACAGAGATAACAATAACAGCAACAACAACACCAGCAGCAGCAACAACACCAACAACACCAGCAGCAGCAACAACACCAACAACACCAGCAGCAGCAACAACAAAAATAACAGCAGCAGCAGCAACAACAACAACAACAAAAACAACAACAACAACACCAACAACAACAACAGCAACAACAACAACAACACCATCAACAACACCAACAACAACAACACCATCAACCCCTAGTGTGCCTGTCAGTTTGGCCAGATAAACGACCTACCTTGAGAATTTTATCGTAACCCGACTCTTGGCAGTAGATGAAGAACATTTTCCCAAAGAGCTCCAGCACTGTGGCAGCATCCACATCTGCAGGGTAGTGAGTGTGGCTGTAGTCTGTGTGGTTGTGGTCAATGTAGTAGTTTGGGGCGTAGTTGTGGTCGTCGGTTGTTGTGCTGTGTGTGGAGATGCTGTGGGTCTGGTTAGTGTTCTTGAAAGTCAGGTTGCTGAGAGGGGGGGGGAGGGGTGGATATTGTTTGGTTGTCGTGAGAGGGAATTCTGTGTGGTAGGTTGTTGTGGTCGGTGTGATTGAGGTGGGAGGGGGGGGGGGGTAGAGTTGTTGGTGTGATTGGGGTGGGGGGTGCGGTTGCTGCGAGAGTAATTGTTGTAGGCTGAGTTGTTCCAGGTGCGGTTCTTGGTGTCTGTGGTTGTCGTAGTTGTGTAAGTTGCGTTGTTGTGGGTGGAGTTGGTATAGGTGAGGTAGTTGTGGGTGGAGTTGGTATAGGTGAGGTTGTTGTGGGTGGAGTTGGTATAGGTGAGGTTGTTGTGGGTGGAGTTGGTATAGGTGAGGTTGTTGTGAGTGGAGTTGGTATAGGTGAGGTTGTTGTGGGTGGAGTTGGTATAGGTGAGGTTGTTGTGGGTGGAGTTGGTATAGGTGAGGTTGTTGAAGGTGGAGTTGGTATAGGTGAGGTTGTTGTGGGTGGAGTTGGTATAGGTGAGGTTGTTGTGGGTGGAGTTGGTATAGGTGAGGTTGTTGTGGGTGGAGTTGGTATAGGTGAGGTTGTTGTGGGTGGAGTTGGTATAGGTGAGGTTGTTGTGGGTGGAGTTGGTATAGGTGAGGTTGTTGTGGGTGGAGTTGGTATAGGTGAGGTTGTTGTGGGTGGAGTTGGTATAGGTGAGACTGTTGAAGGTGGAGTTGGTATAGGTGAGGTTGTTGTGGGTGGAGTTGGTATAGGTGAGACTGTCGTGGGTGGAGTTGGTATAGGTGAGGTTGTTGTGGATGGAGTTGGTATAGGTGAGACTGTCGTGGGTGGAGTTGGTATAGGTGAGACTGTCGTGGGTGGAGTTGGTATAGGTGATGTTGTTGAAGGTGGAGTTGGTATAGGTGAGGTTGTTGTGGATGGAGTTGGTATAGGTGAGGTTGTTGTGGATGGAGTTGGTATAGGTGAGGTTGTTGTGGGTGGAGTTGGTATAGGTGAGGTTGTTGTGGATGGAGTTGGTATAGGTGAGGTTGTTGTGGGTGGAGTTGGTATAGGTGAGGTTGTTGTGGATATGATTATGGATGGATGTAGTTGTTAAGACGTTCTTGTGAGTGGGTGTAATTGTGTTGGTGGGGTTGTTGGTAGATGGAGTTGTTGAGTGGTTGTGTTTTGGGTGGGGTTGTGGGTGGACTTGTTGGTAGATGGAGTTGTTGGAGGCGTGCTTATGAGTTAATGTATTTGTGTGGGTGGTGGTGTTGTTAGTGCCGTTGGTGTAGGTGAGATTGTTGTGGGTTGATGTGGTCGGCGTGCATGTGGATAACACAGATGTATGCGACATGATTAATCAGTGAGCATACAGTGATGAAGCTGAATGGCAAAGCTGTTAGAACGAATGCCTCTCATGACAAAGAGACCATGTTCGCTATCTGGTCTTGACACGCTCCAGTATATACGAATAGCAACTGGTACTCGATCTTTAGCTAGTGAAGGGAAGTCGGAGATGAGGATATCTGGTAATGGCATCTCACAAAACGTTGGGAACGTGAAGAGATAACGTCTTTAACACTTCATCCCCGATTACAGTGTATGTCTCGACACTGTCTTTTCTGAAGCATAATGCCACCACTGTAGCTAGTCCTGTAAAAGTAAGCTTTATATCTGTCTCTGCTAAAGTAAGCTTTATATCTGGCCCTGTTAAAATAAGCTTTATATCTGGTTCTGCTAAAGTAAGCTTTATATCTGGCCCTGTTAAAGTAAGCTTTATATCTGGCCCTGTTAAAGTAAGCTTTATATCTGGGTCTGTTAAAGTAAGCTTTATATCTGGTTCTGTTAAAGTAAGCTTTATATCTGGCCCTGTTAAAGTAAGCTTTATATCTGGTTCTGTTAACGTAAGCTTTATATCTGGCTCAGCTAAAGTAAGCTTTATATCTGGCCCTGTTAAAGTAAGCTTTATATCTGGTTCTGCTAAAGTAAGCTTTACATCTGGTTCTGCTAAAGTAAACTTTAATTCTGGCCCTGTTAAAATAAGCTTTATATCTAGCTCTGCTACAGTAAGATTTATATCTGGCTCTGCTACAGTAAGCTTTATATCTGGCTCTGCTACAGTAAGCTTTATATCTGACTCTGCTACAGTAAGCTTTATATCTGGCTCTGCTAAATTATGATTTACATCTGGCTCTGCTACAGTAATCTTTATATCTGGATCTCCTAAAGTATACTTTACATCTGGCTCTGCTACAGTAAGCTTTATATCTTGCTCTCCTAAAGTATACTTTACATCTGGCTCTGCTACAGCAAGCTTTATATCTGGCTCTCCTAAAGTATGCTTTACATCTGCCTCTCCTACAGTAAGCTTTATCAAAGCAAGCAGTACTTTATTGCAATCTACGCCGTGAAAGAGAAATGTGTGCGACTCATTATCGACCTGACACTGGGACTTGCGCTTTAATTTCATTTATGTGTAGAAAATTTGCGCACTTATCAACTCCATCCTCTCCTCCTGAACTTCCTTGGCCCAGTGGCAAGACGTGGTAGTCGACATGACTAGGGGTTGCCTGGGATGTAGATTTTTTCCTCGGGCTTACTCTTATTAAAATGGTGGCTTCTGGAGTAGCCTTACTATCACACTCACCACCCTCATTAGTCTCGTTTAACGACCTGTGGGGAAAATGCGGTAGGCATATTATATGTCCTGCCGTGTAGCACTCGTTTCACGCTATAACTTACCTAGATGTATAAATGGGCACTGGACTTCAACTTAGGGACAAAAAAACAGTAGGGAAAGAATTTGGTGGCCCTAAATAGATATAAAGCCGAGGCATAGCACAATGAGATGTGAAGTGGCATCTCTGACGTCAGTAAACACTGTTAGACGATGTTTAAGCTTGATGTGGGTTAGCCTAATGTGTTCTGTTGTAAGATGTTAGGCCTCTAACTGCTCTGCCACTTTAATCATTATGGAATGATGATGGATATAGACGTCAGTAATTAAATAAATATAGGGTGGGGGTGATGGTGGTGGAAGTGGTAATGGAGATCATGATGGTTGTGGTGGTGGATGTAGTAATGGAGATGATGATGGTTGTGGTGGTGGATGTGGTAATGGAGATCATTATGGTTGTGGTGGTAATGGAGATGGTGGTGGTGGGGGTCGTGGTGGTGGTGGGGGTCGTGGTAGTGGTCATGGAGATGATGATGGTTGTGATGGTGGTGGTGGTGGTGGTAATGGTGGGGTGGTGGTGGTGGTAATAGAGATGGTGGTGGTAGTGGTGGGGTGGTGGTGGTAATGGAGATGATGATGGTTGTGATGGTGGTGGTGGTGGTTATGGTGATGGTTGTTGTGAGGGTTGTGGTTGTTGTGAAGAGGACAGGGGTGACTCACTCAACACTTTACAAGCCGCCCCCACCAAGTCGTAGGATACACTATCATCATACACTTGACGGACAAGAAAATCGCCATCCATATCCAGGTAGGCTTCCTGTCTAAATTGGATAAAAACATGGATAATGTTAGGCCACATAAACCGGCATTACTGCACATCAGACAGACCCATAGGTGCTCAGTATTAGTCAGTAGACGCAAAGTATTTTTCCTAAGGTCTCAGATCGCAACGGCTCCCAGATCGCCCCAGCCTTAAATGGGTACCGGTTCAGTCCGGGAAGTAAAAGCGGTGAGGGAGAGGAGGTGACTATCGCCCTCATACAGCCAAGCCTTTGAAATGTGAGATCGCTAACACCTCACACGCTACGGCAGTAATAGGTTACTGTACCTTACTTTTACTCAGGGTTGGAATGGAGTACAGTAGTGGTTAGTGGCACAGCTCACAAACCAAACTTGCGTGTTTTCGAATCCATTATACAACAGGGTCGAACCCATATGGGAAATTAACCCATTAAAAAATTCAGACTAAAGTCGGATGTGCTGGGTCGTAATGTGTAAAACACAGCCCAAATAACCCCGCCTTTTGAAACAATTCGAACGAACAAGACAAGAGAAATACTGATACTCTTGTAAACTGCTCATTTCTTTCATCAAGTCAATCAGGTGCAGCTCTCTGCTCCATCTACGTTTGATTCTTCCCTCATTAAACCCATTCGCAGATCGTAGAGCCATCTGCATGTATTGATGTCAGCTTCTCTCTATAACCATTGTGTATTGTTCCTAATTTTGAGTTCTTTCGTCACTTGCTCGTTAGACCCGTCACTGCCATGGATCTCAGCACGATCATGGAAGTAGGTGCCACATATGCTTCTGTAGATATTCAGTAGATACATAACCAGAATAAAACTAAGATTGGGATAGGACAACAGATGCCCTGATTAATGTTATTTCCCTATAGTGGTGTTTGAGGGAAGGGTTCAAGTCTTTCACTGGAGTGCTGTCCAGGGAAGGGTTTAAGTCTTTCACTGGAGTGCTGTCCAGGGAAGGGTTTAAGTCTCTCACTAGATTAGTGTCCAGGGAAGGGTTTAAGTCTCTCACTAGATTAGTGTCCAGGGAGGGGTTTAAGTCTCTCACTAGATTAGTGTCCAGGGAGGGGTTTAAGTCTCTCACTAGATTAGTGTCCAGGGAAGGGTTTAAGTCTCTCACTAGATTAGTGTCCAGGGAAGGGTTTAAGTCTCTCACTAGATTAGTGTCCAGAGAGGGGTTTAAGTCTCTCACTAGAATAGTGTCCAGGGAAGGGTTTAAGTCTCTCACTAGAATAGTGTCCAGGGAGGGGTTTAAGTCTCTCACTAGAATAGTGTCCATGGAAGGGTTTAAGTCTCTCACTAGAATAGTGTCCAGGGAGGGGTTTAAGTCTCTCACTAGATTAGTGTCCAGGGAAGGGTTTAAGTCTCTCACTAGATTAGTGTCCAGGGAAGGGTTCAAGTCTCTCAGTGTCCAGGGAAGGGTTTAAGTCTCTCACTAGAATAGTGTCCAGGGAGGGGTTTAAGTCTCTCACTAGAATAGTGTCCAGGGAGGGGTTTAAGTCTCTCACTAGATTAGTGTCCAGGGAGGGGTTTAAGTCTCTCACTAGAATAGTGTCCAGGGAGGGGTTTAAGTCTCTCATTAGATTAGTGTCCAGGGAAGGGTTTAAGTCTCTCACTAGATTAGTGTCCAGGGAAGGGTTCAAGTCTCTCAGTGTCCAGGGAAGGGTTTAAGTCTCTCACTAGAATAGTGTCCAGGGAGGGGTTTAAGTCTCTCACTAGAATAGTGTCCAGGGAGGGGTTTAAGTCTCTCACTAGATTAGTGTCCAGGGAAGGGTTCAAGTCTCTCAGTGTCCAGGGAAGGGTTTAAGTCTCTCACTAGAATAGTGTCCAGGGAAGGGTTCAAGTCTCTCAGTGTCCAGGGAAGGGTTTAAGTCTCTCTCTAGATTTGTGTCCAGGGGGAAGGGTTCAAGACTCTCACTAGATTAGTTTCCAGGGAAGGGTTTAAGACTCACTAGATTAGTGTCCAGGGAAGGTTTTAAGTTTCTCAGTAGATTAGTGTCCAGGGAAGGGTTTAAGACTCTGACTAGATTAGTGTACAGGGGGGAAGGGTTGAAGACTCTCACTAGATTAGTGTCCAGGGAAGGGTTTAAGTCTCTCACTAGAATAGTGTCCAGGGAAGGGTTTAAGTCTCTCACTAGAATAGTGTCCAGGGAAGGCTTAAGACTCTCACTAGAATAGTGTCCAGGGGGGAAGGGTTCAAGTCTCTCACTAAAATGGTGTCCAGGGAAGGGTTTAAGACTCTCACTAGATTAGTGTCCAGGGAAGGGTTTAAGACTCTCACTAGATTAGTGTCCAGGGAAGGGTTTAAGACTCTCACTAGATTAGTGTCCATGGAAGAATGACTTCTCTCTAGTATATATTGCTGACCAGATATATGAATGATTCCATATCGTGTTGGAGAGTGCCACGCAGCAACCCAACCTGCTATCCCTTTATATCATTCCTTGATTTCCCATTTCCCAGCTCTCTGTTTATAGACTGCATCATCTTAATTTCCCATAAACCGTTCATTGATTTTCCATTGCACATCTCTGTACTCCATTCTTCCTCTCTGTACTCCCATTCTATCCCTCTGTACTCCCATTTTACCTATCTGTACTCCCATTCTACCACTCTGTACTCCCATTCTATCCCTCTGTACTCCCATTTTACCTATCTGTACTCCCATTCTACCACTCTGTACTCCCATTCTATCCCTATGTACCCCATTCTACCTCACCTAAAGAGATGTAGCCGTGCCACATTCTCCGATCCAGATATCCAGATACCAGACTAACACATCTGGGCTAGAAAGAACCTGCCCTTCCAACTACAGACGGTTTGAAAACATGGAAAACACGATCAAGGCGGCAACGGATAAAGAAATATTGTGTATTATTCCCTGGATGACCTGATGGATGACCTGATAGATGACCTGATAGATGACCCGATGGATGACCTGATAGATGATCCGATGGATGACCTGATAGATGACCTGATAGATGACCCGATGGATGACCTGATAGATGACCTGATAGATGACCTGATGGATGACCTGATAGATGACCTGATAGATGACCCGATGGATGACCTGATAGATGACCTGATAGATGACCTGATAGATGACCTGATAGATGACCTGATAGATGACCTGATGGATGACCTGATAGATGACCTGATAGATGACCCGATGGATGACCTGATAGATGACCTGATAGATGACCTGATAGATGACCTGATAGATGACCTGATAGATGACCTGATAGATGACCTGATGGATGACCTGATAGATGACCTGATAGATGACCTGATAGATGACCTGATAGATGACCTGATAGATGACCCGATGGATGACCTGATAGATGACCTGATAGATGACCTGATAGATGACCTGATAGATGACCTGATAGATGACCTGATAGATGACCTGATGGATGACCTGATAGATGACCTGATAGATGACCTGATGGATGACCTGATAGATGACCTGATAGATGACCTGATAGATGACCTGATAGATGACCCGATGGATGACCTGATAGATGACCTGATAGATGACCTGATAGATGACCTGATAGATGACCCGATGGATGACCTGATAGATGACCTGATAGATGACCTGATAGATGACCTGATAGATGACCTGATAGATGACCTGATAGATGACCTGATGGATGACCTGATAGATGACCTGATAGATGACCTGATGGATGACCTGATAGATGACCTGATAGATGACCTGATAGATGACCTGATAGATGACCCGATGGATGACCTGATAGATGACCTGATAGATGACCTGATAGATGACCTGATAGATGACCTGATAGATGACCTGATAGATGACCCGATGGATGACCTGATAGATGACCTGATAGATGACCTGATAGATGACCTGATAGATGACCTGATAGATGACCCGATGGATGACCTGATAGATGACCTGATAGATGACCTGATAGATGACCTGATAGATGACCTGATAGATGACCCGATGGATGACCTGATAGATGACCTGATAGATGACCTGATAGATGACCTGATAGATGACCTGATAGATGACCCGATGGATGACCTGATAGATGACCTGATAGATGACCTGATAGATGACCTGATAGATGACCTGATAGATGACCTGATAGATGACCTGATAGATGACCCGATGGATGACCTGATAGATGACCTGATAGATGACCCGATGGCTGACCTGATAGATGACCTGATAGATGACCTGATAGATGACCTGATAGATGACCTGATAGATGACCTGATAGATGACCCGATGGCTGACCTGATAGATGACCCGATGGCTGACCCGATGGCTGACCTGATAGATGACCTGATAGATGACCTGATGGATGACCTGATAGATGACCTGATAGATGACCCGATGGCTGACCTGATAGATGACCTGATAGATGACCTGATAGATGACCTGATAGATGACCTGATAGATGACCCGATGGCTGACCTGATAGATGACCCGATGGCTGACCCGATGGCTGACCTGATAGATGGCCTGATAGATGACCTGATGGATGATCTGATAGATGACCTGATAGATGACCCGATGGCTGACCTGATAGATGACCTGATAGATGACCTGATAGATGACCTGATAGATGACCTGATAGATGACCCGATGGCTGACCTGATAGATGACCTGATAGATGACCTGATAGATGACCTGATAGATGACCTGATAGATGACCCGATGGCTGACCTGATAGATGACCCGATGGCTGACCCGATGGCTGACCTGATAGATGGCCTGATAGATGACCTGATGGATGATCTGATAGATGACCTGATAGATGACCCGATGGCTGACCTGATAGATGACCTGATAGATGACCTGATAGATGACCTGATAGATGACCTGATAGATGACCCGATGGCTGACCTGATAGATGACCTGATAGATGACCTGATAGATGACCCGATGGCTGACCTGATAGATGACCTGATAGATGACCTGATAGATGACCTGATAGATGACCTGATAGATGACCTGATGGATGACCTGCTGGATGACCTTCTGGATGACCTGATGGATGACCTTGTGGAGGATAACGCTTAAGTTTTCTGCCCATCGCAAGCGAAGATGGCAACATGCTCAGACGTCTTCTTCTTGATGACGTCACTTCCCCGGTATTTGGATTATAGGGAGAAAGAAACTTCGCTGGTCGTCAACCTCACTCTCTGGTCCCGAGCTACTAAGACATAAGTCAAGACGTCTGGAGGTAACTCACAATGCATTCTGGTATCAACCCCTTGGAGACCAGGGATCTTGTGAAACCTGCAGGACTCAATCGTCTAATGCGATTAGAGAGGCGAGTGTCCTACCTCTCGACCACATGACACGGAGCTACGGACACGGAAAGGGAGCACGTCCTGGATTGTAAGAAGAGGCACTGCGCCCTACCCACCGCAGATAATCTTATGGATTGTAAGAAGTGCTTATCCATTTATTTCCTTCAGAAGTTCTTCTTCGTTAGTTCTCAATCTCCCGCTACCAAGCCCTGAACGTTCTCAATCTCCCGCTACCAAGCCCTGAACGTTCTCAATCTCCCGCTACCAAGCCCTGAACGTTCTCAATCTCCCGCTACCAAGCCCTGAACGTTCTCAATCTCCCACTACCAAGCCCTGAACGTTCTCAATCTCCCGCTACCAAGCCCTGAACGTTCTCAATCTCCCGCTACCAAGCCCTGAACCTTCTCAATCTCCCACTACCAAGCCCTGAACGTTCTCAATCTCCCGCTACCAAGCCCTGAACGTTCTCAATCTCCCGCTACCAAGCCCTGAACGTTCTCAATCTCCCGCTACCAAGCCCTGAACGTTCTCAATCTCCCGCTACCAAGCCCTGAACGTTCTCAATCTCCTGCTACCAAACCCTGAACGTTCTCAATCTCCCGCTACCAAGCCCTGAACGTTCTCAATCTCCCGCTACCAAGCCCTGAACGTTCTCAATCTCCCGCTACCAAGCCCTGAACGTTCTCAATCTCCCGCTACCAAGCCCTGAACGTTCTCAATCTTCCACTACCAAGCCCTGAACATGGCTTTGCAAGTATCAGGATCTAGTTCGGAGGACGGAATGCGTTGTGTCGCAAGTTTACAGCTTGGCTGCGATATTTGCACCATTCGGTCCGACACATCGGTCTTCGGCAGCTGATAATGATAATGATGATGCTGCTGATGAGGATGATGATGATGAGGATGAGGAGGATAAAGATGAGGATAATGATGAGGATAATGATGAGGATGCTGATGAGAATGCTGATAAGGATGCTGATAACATTTATGAGGTATTACTTGATCAGCTTCCATGCCTCCTCTCCAAAGTTCCTCAACACCAACAGCTCCAAAGCGTAGTTCACAAATCCGTACTGAAACAAAGGAGAGGAATATAAAACAAAGCAATTTGACTTCAGCGTTGTCTCTGATAATTGTTATTAGCTGCGCCATTTTGTGCCAGCTACCACAAGCAGTGCCAACTAATGGCGCTCGCTAGAAATGTCTGCATGTCGTGTTTGCTCTACAAAATGTCCGTTAATTATTCACTAAATTTCAAAAATCAAATATTGGCGTTATCTAATTACTGCTTGCCTTGCAAGTTTCGCGTTTGTTTGTTGAAGAAATCGCTGCCACTATATTCAAATAGTTTCTCCACACAAAATATAATTATCATGTGTGTGAGTATGTGTGTGAGTGTGTGTGTGAGTATGTGTGTGTGAGTGTGTGTGTGTGAGTGTGTGTGTGTGTGAGTGTGTGTGTGTATGTGTGTGTGTGTGTGTGTGTGAGTGTGTGTGTATGTATGTGAGTGTGTGAGTGTGTGAGTATGTGTGGGTGAGTATGTGTGTGTGAGTGTGTGTGTGTGAGTGTGTGAGTATGTGTGTGAGTGTGTGAGTGTGTGTGTGAGTGTGTGAGTGTGTGTGTGACTATGTGTGTGAGTGTGTGTGTGTGAGTGTGTATGTGTGTGTGAGTGTGTATGTGTGTGTGAGTGTGTGTGTGAGTGTGTGTGTGTGAGTATGTGTGTGAGTGTGTGTGTGACTATGTGTGTGAGTGTGTGTGTGTGTGAGTGTGTATATGTGTGTGAGTGTGTGTGTGAGTATGTGTGTGTGAGTGTGTGTGAGTGTGTGTGTGAGTGTGTGTGTGAGTGTGTGTGTGAGTGTGTGTGTGTGTGTGTGAGAGAGAATGTGTGCGAGTATGTGTGTGAGTGTGTGTGTGAGTGTGTGTGTGAGTGTGTGTGTGTGTGTGAGTATGTGTGTGAGTGTGTGTGTGACTATGTGTGTGAGTGTGTGTGTATGTGTGTGAGTATGTGTATGTGTATGTGTGTGTGTGTGTGAGAGAGAGAGTGAGTGTGTGTGTGTATGTGTGTGAGTAGGTGTGTGTATGTGGTGAATGTGTATGGATGGGGGAAGTGGTATATGTTAGAATTATTCGTAGTTTTGCACCCTTAAGGAAAAGAGTGAGATATATTTCTGCTCTCTGTCCGGTATGGGGATGACAGCCATAGGACCCCCGGCTCTATTAACAATGGTCCTCAGCTCTATTAACAAGAACCACCGGCTCTATTAACAAGAACCACCGGCTCTATTAACAAGAACCCCCGGCTCTATTAACAAGGACCTCTGGCTCTATTAACAAGAACCCCCGGCTCTATTAACAAGAGCCCACGGCCCTATTAACAAGAACCACCGGCTCTATTAACAAGAACCCCCGGCTCTATTAACAAGAACCGCCGGCTCTATTAACAAGAACCCCCGGCTCTATTAACAAGAACCACCGGCGCTATTAACAAGAACCCCCGGCTCTATTAACAAGAACCACCGGCTCTATTAACAAGAACCCGAGGCTCTATTAACAAGAACCCCCGGCTCTATTAACATGAACCACCGCCTCTATTAACAAGAACCCCCGGCTCTATTAACAAGAACCCCCGGCTCTATTAACAAGAGCCCATGGCCCTATTAACAAGAACCACCGGCTCTATTAACAAGAACCCCCGGCTCTATTAACAAGAGCCCACGGCCCTATTAACAAGAACCACCGGCTCTTTTAACAAGAACCCTCGGCTCTATTAACAAGAACCACCGGCTCTATTAACAAGGACCTCTGGCTCTATTAACAAGAACCACCGGCTCTATTAACAAGAACCCCCGGCTCTATTAACAAGGGCTCCCGGCTCTATTAACAAGGACCCCCGGCTCTATTTACAAGGACCCCTAGCTCTATTAACAAGGACCCCCAGTTCTATTAATAAGGACCCCTAGCTCTATTAACAAGGACTCCCGGCTCTATTAACAAGGACCCCTAGCTCTATTAACAAGGACCCCCGGCTCTATTAACAAGGACCCCTAGCTCTATTAACAATTACCCCTAGCTCTATTAACAAGGACTCCCGGCTCTATTAACAAGGACCACTAGCTCTATTAACAAGGACACCTGGCTCTTTTAACAAGGACCCCTAGCTCTATTAACAAGGACCCCCTAGCTCTATTAACAAGGACCCTTAGCTCTATTAACAAGGACCCCTAGCTCTTTTAACAATTACCCCCAGCTCTATTTACAAGGACCCCCGATCGGTTCTATTAACAAGGACCCCCAAGTACTGACCGCCTAGGAAAGCTGGTTAATGTGAAGTTGATGCCACTGATACACTTCTAGACAATCCGTCTACGCCCTTTTCTAGATATCATTCTAGGATCCCAGTTTAGAACATCTCTCCAATATGAAAAAGGAAATAGCAGTTTAGAACATCTTTCCAATATGAAAAACGCAATAGCAGTTTAGAACATCTCTCCAATATGAAAAACGCAATAGCAGTTTAACAATTAAAGAATGTGTCCCTTCCCACCCACCCCCCCCCCCCTCCCACCCGCCACCCCACCCCACCCCTCATCTGCATCACATTCCATGCCATACAATCCGGCTATTTCTTTTCCCTCATCTCACGTCTGCCCCGGCTCACAATCCGTTCATCTGCTCCTCATTCAACTGGCTAAGCACACCGTCCATCTTCTGCCGATCCAACATGTCCATCTCTGCCCCCTCAAAATTGGCTACATTATGTTCTCAATTGGCTATATTATGTCCTTGCAAACGGGATTGCTCCAAGGAATTGGGAAGATGCATGAGTAATCCCCTTGGGCAAAAAATCATATCCAGCAAATTATAGACCGGTGAGTTTAATGAGCATAGTCTGTAAATTGTTAGAGTCAATAATCAAATAAAATATTGTAATGCATTTAGACAAGTTTAATCTAATCAAAATAGTCAGCATGGGTTTACTAGAGGGAGATCGTGCTTAACAAATATTATAATTCATGGAGGAGGTTACTAAAATGATAGATAAAGGGGAGCCAGTGGACGTTATTTATCTAGATTTTGCAAAGGCCTTTAATAGAGTACCTCACGAAAGATTATTTAGGAAGTCAAAATCACATGGAATAGGTGGGGAAGTTGCCAAATGGATTGAACATTGGTTAACGGAAAGAACGCAGATAGTGGGCATAAATAAGGAGTACTCTGAGTGGTGAAGTAAAGAGTTGAGTGCCACAGGGCTCGGTTTTGGGACCAATTTTGTTTTGGAAATAAATGATTTAGACATTGATATGGGATCCATGATTGCAAAATTATCGGATGGCACAAAACTATGCAGTAGTGTCTCATCTAAAGCGGAAGTGAATATATTGAGGTCGGGTTTAGATAAAATTCGAGAATGGTCTGTGAGCTGGCAAATGGAGTTTAATGTAGATAAATGTACAGTCATCCACATGGGTAGATCCAATCTCTCAATCCTGGTATCCAATCAGGCACATGTGTCTGTTGCCAGGTAGCCAAATGATGAGTAAACTCATTTCACTGTGTAGGTGAAGGTACTATGGGAAAGTACAATGTGACGGTACTATGTGAAGGTACTATGGGAAGGTACTATGTGAAGGTACTATGTGAAGGTACTATGGGAAGGTACTATGTGAAGGTACTATGGGAAGGTACTATGGGAAGGTACTATGTGAAGGCACTATGTAAAGGTACTATGTGAAGGTACTATGGGAAGGTACTATGTGAATGTACTATGTGACGGTACTATGGGAAGGTACTATGTGAATGTACTATGGGAAGGTACTATGGGAAGGTACTATGGGAAGGTACTATGTGAAGGCACTATGTAAAGGTACTATGTGAAGGTACTATGGGAAGGTACTATGTGAAGGTACTATGGGAAGGTACTATGGGAAGGTACTATGTGAAGGTACTATGTAAAGGTACTATGGCAAGGTACTATGTGAATGTACTATGTGAAGGTACTATGTGAAGGTACTATGGGAAGGTATTATGTGAGGGTACTATGTAAAGGTACTATGTAAAGGTACTATGGGGAATACAATTATGAGCTGTCTAGTCCTGCATGAAGGCCAGCTTTCTGAGCGTTTTGTGATACGGTTAGGGATTCGAATTGGATGTCTCTTGTCTGTCTTTGTGCTGCTCACTGACTGGATTAGGAAGTCAACTAGATCAGTTAAGCAATGGCTGAGTTTTGTGGTTTCTACAAAGCAGCATGGCGATCTGGGCTTTGGCGATGACTTGGCGCTTTTGTTACACACGCACAGGTAGGTGGGGAATATAATAGGTTCAAACCTTTAGCTGGTGTTGTGCCGGATCATTACTTTAATGATGCCGATGATGTAATACATGTAGATGTGAACTGGCAGCTCTTGACTGCCCAATGCCTCCTACTTAGCTGTGACCTGGCAGCTCTTGACTGCCCAATGCCTCCTACTTAGCTGTGACCTGGCAGCTCTTGACAGCCCAATGCCTCCTACTTAGCTGTGACCTGGCAGCTCTTGACAGCCCAATGCCTTTCGGACAATCACACACGCCCTCCTCAATTGCTGTAGTGATGTGTAGAGTGTTGTTGCGTTTGGTGGGGTGTGGTGGGAGCAGCAGGTTCCGCAGATCGGCCAGCCTTGGTCACACAGTCAGGAGGTGCTCGATTGACCGCTTGTAGTCGTGTCAGAATCTGCAGTTTGTTTCACGTAGTGGGTCTAATCTATTAAAATGTTTGTTGAGACGGACATGGTCTATTCTCAGCTTGAAGATAAAACTCTGCCGTATAATTATGAGAGTGGTTAATTACAACAACAAAATTTATTTCACACCTCTGCTGCCTGAAATATCTTTTCTACTCGTCCCCTACCCTCCAACTCCCTCCCCACTACCCCATCCTAGCTCGCCTCTCTTTTCAACCTGCCGAACTTTTCTTACTTAACTGGGCCATCAGCCTGCCCATCTCTACCTGCTTCAACCGGGCCACCAGCCTGCCCATCTGCCCCTACTCCAACTGGGCCACCAGCCTACCCACCTCTCCCTACTCCAACCGGGCCATCAGCCTGCCCACCTCTCCCTACTCCAACCGGGCCATCAGCCTGTCCATCTCTCCCAACTCCAACCGGGCCATCAGCCTGTCCATCTCTCCCTACTCCAACCAGATCATCAACGTGCCAATCTCTCCCTACTTTAAACTGATAGTGGGATTACAGTAGAAGGAAAAACTCAGAAAAACTAGAATACAGTGTCTAGAAAAGAGAAGAATTCGAGGTGACAATACAGGTTTATAAGATGATCAATGGAAAGGATGCATTAGATTATAACAAGTTTTTCAAAGCACAACCGCCTACAAGAACAAGAGAGCTCATGCATAAATTAATTAAAGAAAGATCAAGTTTCGATACTAGGAAATATAACAATATATATAAACTGCAGAGTCTTCTAAACCAGTATAAAGACGTTAAGTTAGTTAAGAGAATGGTTGAGGTTTGGATTGATTCATCGATCAATCAGTTTATTTTCACACTGTCTTGCCTTCCCTAAGGCCCACAGAGAAAGTTATCCATTTACAGATGGTTGAACTGGAACGTGACGCGACTATAAAATATTTTCTGTGTGTTTCAACTTGATCAGAAAACGCTGTAAGCACTCTGCCAGGTCGACGCTAAATTAATATAATGGCGCACAATCCTTACCGGATAACGTTGTCGTCTATGGCGCCTGCGTGGTGGAAGCTTTGCCAGATTTTATCGACATTTTCATCCAAAATTAATAACCCATCAGACACACAGGCATAAATATGTGATGGAAGATAACACCTGGAGACAAGAGACTGTGACGGAGAGGCGAGATGATTGTAAACACGCCATTTCTGTGTCCACAAAAAGCAGGCATACAAAGCAAATTAGCGACAACAACCAAAATCAATAAAAACCTTCCCAGCTCCCAGTAGAGCACAGGTTTTCAACAAATGCACACCAAGTTCTTCTGTCTGAGCTATGACCTGTTTCTCTCTTCCTTGCTTCGAGTATGTTTGTGTCCATCTTGTTTAACGGACGGGGGGTGGTCAGTTCACTTCCTCGCTGTATTTACTTCCATAACAGTAAGTTGGGTACTCATTTACAGCTGGGTAAACTCCAGTGCACCGGTAACGGAAGTTGAACCCAATACCTTTGCCTATGTTGTTGTTGTTGATGTTGTTGAATACCCACAATGAGTTGAAAAAAAGGACGTTAAGTGACAGGTTGTCGTAGCTTTCCTCACATCCTGAACGTGCTGATGAAGGTGGACCGTAGTCCTCCAAACGATTGTGTTACATGGCTTCATCTGCGTGTCGCTCACTAACACGGGGATCACGTCGTTCCCCCACCTCGTTAGCCAGGCTGTCATTAAAATAGTCTCCATGAAGGTTTGCGTGGAGGCCGCGATAGGGTCTTGACCATTTTATTTTTCCTGACCCTGACTTACATGTCTGACCAGTATGTTTTGCCTGACCCTGACTAACATGTCTGATCAGTATGTTTTGTCTGACCCTGACTAACACGTCTGACCAGTATGGGTTGCCTGACCTGACTAACACGTCTGACCAGTATGTTTTACCTGACCCTGACTAACATGTCTGACCAGTATGTTTTACCTGACCCTGACTAACATGTCTGACCAGTATGTTTTACCTGACCCTGACTAACATGTCTGACCAGTATGGGTTGCCTGACCCTGACTAACACGTCTGACCAGTATGTTTTACCTGACCCTGACTAACATGTCTGACCAGTATGGGTTGCCTGACCCTGACTAACACGTCTGACCAGTATGTTTTACCTGACCCTGACTAACACGTCTGAGCAGTATGTTTTACCTGACCCTGACTAACACATCTGACCAGTATGTTTTACCTGACCCTGACTAACACGTCTGACCCTGACTAACATGTCTGACCCTGACTAACACGTCTGAACCTGACTAACATGTCTGACCCTGACTAACATGTCTGACCCTGACTAACACGTCTGACCCTGACTAACATGTCTGACTCTGACTAACACGTCTGACCCTGACTAACACGTCTGACCCTGACTAACACGTCTGACTGACTAACATGCCTGACCCTGACTAACACGTCTGACCCTGACTAACACGTCTGACCCTGACTAACATGCCTGACCCTGACTAACATGCCTGACCCTGACTAACATGCCTGACCCTGACTAACACGTCTGACCCTGACTAACACGCCTGACTCTGACTAACATGCCTGACCCTGACTAACATGCCTGACCCTGACTAACACGTCTGACCCTGACTAACACGTCTGACCCTGACTAACATGCCTGACCCTGACTAACACGTCTGATCCTGACTAACACGTCTGACCCTGACTAACATGTCTGACCCTGACTAACACGTCTGACCCTGACTAACACGCCTGACCCTGACTAACAAGTCTGACCCTGACTAACATGCCTGACCAGACGTTAGTCTTCCTTCCTTTACCTTTCCTTTGCTATGAAAAGCGAGTGCTCTACCACTGCGCCAATTAGACGTAATAACAAGTATATGTGACTATCCCAAAGCCTAGATGTACAAGTATATGTGACTATCCAAATGCCTAGATGTACAAGTATACGTGACTGTCCAAATGCCTAAATGTACAAATATATGTGACTGTCCAAATGCCTAGATGTACAAGTATATGTGACTGTCCAAATGCCTAGATGTACAAGTATATGTGACTGTCTCAATGCCTAGATGTACAAGTATATGTGACTGTCCAAATGCCTAGATGTACAAGTATATGTGACTGTCCAAATGCCTAGATGTACAAGTATATGTAACTGTCCAAATGCCTAGATGTACAAGTATATGTGACTGTCCAAATGCCTAAATGTACAAGTATATGTGACTGTCCCAATGCCTAGATGTACAAGTATATGTGACTGTCCAAATGCCTAGATGTACAAGTATATGTGACTGTCCCAATGCCTAGATGTACAAGTATATGTGACTGTCCCAATGCCTAGATGTACAAGTATATGTGACTGTCCCAATGCCTAGATGTACAAGTATATGTGACTGTCCAAGTGCCTAGATGTACAATTATATGTGACTGTCATAATGCCTAAATGTACAAGCATATGTGACTGTCCCAATGCCTAGATGTACATATATATGTGACTGTCCCAATGCCTAGATGTACAAGTATATGTGACTGTCCCAATGCCTAGATGTACAAGTATATGTGACTGTCCAAATGCCTAGATGTACAAGTATATGTGACTGTCCAAATGCCTAGATGTACAAGTATATGTGACTGTCCAAATGCCTAGATGTACAAGTATATGTGAATGTCCAAATGCCTAGATGTACAAGTATATGTGACTGTCCAAATGCCTAAATGTACAAGTATATGTGACTGTCCAAATGCCTAGATGTACAAGTATATTTGACTGTCCCAATGTCTAGATGTACAAGTATATGTGACTGTCCCAATGCCTAGATGTACAAGTATATGTGACTGTCCCAATGCCTAGATGTACAAGTATATGTGACTGTCCAAATGCCTAAATGTGCAAGTATATGTGACTGTCTCAATGCCTAGATGTACAAGTATATGTGACTGTCCAAATGCCTAGATGTACAAGTATATGTGACTGTCCCAATGCCTAGATGTACAAGTATATGTGACTGTCCCAATGCCTAGATGTACAAGTATATGTGACTGTCCCAATGCCTAGATGTACAAGTATATGTGACTGTCCCAATGCGTAGATGTACAAGTATATGTGACTGTCCCAATGCCTAGATGTACAAGTATATGTGACTGTCCCAATGCCTAAATGTAAAAGTATATGTGACTCTCCAAATGCCTAGATGTACAAGTATATGCTACTGTCCAAATGCCTAAATGTACAAGTATATGTGACTGTCCAAATGCCTAGATGTACAAGTATATGTGACTGTCCAAATGCCTAGATGTACAAGTATATATGACTGTCCCAATGCCTAGATGTACAAGTATATGTGACTGTCCCAATGCCTAGATGTACAAGTATATGTGACTGTCCCAATGCCTAGATGTACAAGTATATGTGACTGTCCCAATGCCTAGATGTACAAGTATATGTGACTGTCCCAATGCCTAAATGTACAAGTATATGTGACTGTCCCAATGCCTAGATGTACAAGTATATATGACTGTCCCAATGCCTAAATGTAAAAGTATATGTGACTGTCCAAATGCCTAGATGTACAAGTATATGCTACTGTCCAAATGCCTAAATGTACAAGTATATGTGACTGTCCAAATGCCTAGATGTACAAGTATATGTGACTGTCCAAATGCCTAGATGTACAAGTATATGTGACTGTCCAAATGCCTAGATGTACAAGTATATGTGACTGTCCCAATGCCTAAATGTACAAGTATATGTGACTGTCCCAATGCCTAGATGTACAAGTATATGTGACTGTCCCAATGCCTAGATGTACAAGTATATGTGACTGTCCAAATGCCTAGATGTACAAGTATATTTGACTGTCCAAATGCCTAAATGTACAAGTATATGTGACTGTCTCAATGCCTAGATGTACAAGTATATGTGACTGTCTAAATGCCTAAATGTACAAGTATATGTGACTGTCCAAATGCCTAGATGTACAAGTATATGTGACTGTCCCAATGCCTAGATGTACAAGTATATGTGACTGTCCCAATGCCTAGATGTACAAGTATATGTGACTGTCCCAATGCCTAGATGTACAAGTATATGTGACTGTCCAAATGCCTAAATGTACAAGTATATGTGACTGTCCCAATGCCTAGATGTACAAGTATATGTGACTGTCCAAATGCCTAGATGTACAAGTATATGTGACTGTCCCAATGCCTAGATGTACAAGTATATGTGACTGTCCCAATGCCTAGATGTACAAGTATATGTGACTGTCCCAATGCCTAGATGTACAAGTATATGTGACTGTCCAAGTGCCTAGATGTACAAGTATATGTGACTGTCCAAATGCCTAAATGTACAAGCATATGTGACTGTCCCAATGCCTAGATGTACATATATATGTGACTGTCCCAATGCCTAGATGTACAAGTATATGTGACTGTCCCAATGCCTAGATGTACAAGTATATGTGACTGTCCAAATGCCTAGATGTACAAGTATATGTGATTGTCCAAATGCCTAGATGTACAAGTATATGTGACTGTCCAAATGCCTAGATGTACAAGTATATGTGAATGTCCAAATGCCTAGATGTACAAGTATATGTGACTGTCCAAATGCCTAGATGTACAAGTATATGTGACTGTCCAAATGCCTAAATGTACAAGTATATGTGACTGTCCCAATGCCTAGATGTACAAGTATATGTGACTGTCCCAATGCCTAGATGTACAAGTATATGTGACTGTCCCAATGCCTAGATGTACAAGTATATGTGACTGTCCCAATGCCTAGATGTACAAGTATATGTGACTGTCCAAATGCCTAAATGTGCAAGTATATGTGACTGTCTCAATGCCTAGATGTACAAGTATATGTGACTGTCCAAATGCCTAGATGTACAAGTATATGTGACTGTCCCAATGCCTAGATGTACAAGTATATGTGACTGTCTCAATGACTAGATCTGCAATGAAAGACCTAGATTTACACGTAGTCCTCCATGGAAATGGGCTGTTTTCATGGCAGTCATGCTAAGAAGTTGAGGGATCGACGTGATCCCCGTAGTAGTGAGCGACACACATATTAAAACCAAGCATAGTACAACCGCCTTGAGAACCCGGTCCACCTTCATCCGCACGCTCGTGATGTGAGTAAGCTACAACAAACCGTCACTTAACGTCCTTTTCAGTTCAGTTCAAGTGCCATCTCAGCATCGATGGTCGGCTGCAATGGATCTCCAGCGTACTCTATCTCCTGCCGTAATGCTGCAATCCGACAGGCTTTCCCATTCCATCTCCTGGCCTTTTGCTCCCACTTAAAACTTAAGAATAAATCTACTCATTGTGAGAATTCAACAACAACAACAACAACAACAACAACAGCAACAACAACAACAACAGCAGCAGCAACAACAACAACAACAACAGCAGCAACAACAACAACAACAACAACAACAACAACAATAACTAGTTTCCTTATTTGCAATAGTTGACCGTGAGAAAATCTCGACCAATGATAATAAATCAACTCGACCGAAGTCTTCTCTAACTCGCGTTCTTCTTACAGCGAGGCATATTCATCATTCCGTGGTCTGTCTTTTCGAACATTTCTCATTATACATTCTACATACATGTTGTATAGATAAGGTGAGAGGATACATCCCTGTCGGACTCCCTTTTGTACTGCGAACCAGTCTGATGTTTGCCCAGATACTCGGACAGCGGCCTTTTAATCTTGGTATTATGTTTTAATATGAGGAATAATTTGCACAGGGAACCCCATTTCCTTCTTGATGTTCAACAGATCTTGATGTTCAACAGATCTTGATGTTCAACAGATCTTGATGTTCAACAGATCTTGATGTTTTACCATATCGAAGGCCTTGGTGTAATCAATGAAACATGTGTACAGGTCTATATTCAACTGTTCACATTTTTCTGAGATATTTCTCATATTGAATATGTGATCCATGGTCCCTTTGTCTTTCCTAAAACTTGCCTGGACTACGTGAATTTCAGATTCAAACCTTTTCTCTATCTTTCGAAATAGGATCCGCGAGAGTATCTTGCTAGCGTGGCTGATCGACGCGATAGTTCGGTAGAGAACATTGAACGTTTCGATACATTTACGATTGGTGTGTACGAGATTCCAAAGTTACGATACGGAGACGACACAGTGATACTATCAGGAAGTGCAGAAGGGCTAGAGCAGCTACTTTCAGCCGTAAATGGACATAGTAAAGATCAAAACCTGTTCATAAACATAAACAAAACAAAGATAATGACCACCGATAATACACAATGTCAGCATAAATTTACAATGGGTGGTGAGGAAATAGATCAGGTTACACATTTTGAATATCTGGGCTCCAGAATCGACAAAAATGGTGACTGCTCGAAAGAAATCAGATGAAGACTAGCCATGGCAATGCAGAGACTGCACAGCCTGAAGAAATTATGGCAGGGCACCAACAAAACGATAAAAGTAAAAGTCTTGAGAGCCTGTGTTTTTCCTGTGGCAGCTTATGGCTGCGAATCATGGACGATTACCAAAACTTATAGACAAAGAATCGAATCCTTCGAGTCAAAATGTTACAGAAAGATCCTCAAAATACCCTGGACAGAGAAAAAGACAAATGTAGACATTCGGCAAGAGTTGAGCATAGAGAAGAACTGGTTTATCAATTCCATTTTGGCTAGAAAATGCAAATACTTTGGTCACATCAAGAGACACAACGGTCTTGAGAGAACGGTGATGGAAGGTATGGTGCCAGGCAAAAGAGGAAGGGGTAGACCAAGAAGACGATGGCACCAAGATATCCAGGAATGGCTGGGTATGACTGTGGCGGAAGCTGGAGTTTTGGCAAGAGAAAGAGTTTCTTTCAGATAGACTGTGATTTTTTTTTTTTTTGCTTAGATGTATGCCTCACTAGTTTCTACTGGCGGAGGCGCGCCATTTTCCACCCCAGACCGTAGTCCATTGGGCGATATCAGGACGCATAAACCAGTGCTTGGATGCATGTGTGCATCTGTATTAACCTATGCTAGGTTTGTGCGCCCTCAGAAGCTAGCCCAACCAAAGTGCAATGGAAGGGCCTCACCACGAGGGCGCGTGTGAAAGTTGTGCAAGAGTGTGACTGTAGGACAGAGTCAAATGAAACAGAGTGAAGTAAGAGGAGAGAGAACGGGAAGAGTGGACCCCAGGGTGAGCCTCCTCGTGTCATGACAGACTGTGATGGGAGCGACGCTCTACAGAGGACTAGCTACATGATGATTCGTTGTCTGTACTTGGAATCCAGGCTACCTATCTCTTTATTCTCTTTTACCTTGCCTGTACAAGTAATGCAGGCTACCTATCTCTTTATTCTCTTGTACCTTGCCTGTACAAGTAAAGCAGGCTACATATCTCTTTATTCTCTTGTACCTTGCCTTTACATGTAATGCAAGCTACCTATCTCTTTATTCTCTTGTACCTTGCCTGTACTTGGAATCCAGGCTACCTATCTCTTTATTCTCTTGTACCTTGTCTGTACTTCGAATCCAGGCTACCTATCTCTTTTTTCTCTTGTACCTTGCCTGTACATGAAATCCAGGCTACCTATCTCTTTATTCTCTTGTACCTTGCCTGTACTTGGAATCCAGGCGACCTATCTCTTTATTCTCTTGTACCTTGCCTGTACTTGGAATCCAGGCGACCTATCTCTTTATTCTCTTGTACCTTGCCTGTACTTGGAATCCAGGCTACCTATCTCTTTATTCTCTTGTACCTTGCCTGTACATGTAATCCAGGCTACCTATCTCTTTATTCTCTTGTACCTTGCCTGTACATGTAATCCAGGCTACCTATCTCTTTATTCTCTTGTACCTTGCCTGTACTTGGAATCCAGGCTACCTATCTCTTTATTCTCTTGTACCTTGCCTGTACATGTAATCCAGGCTACCTATCTCTTTATTCTCTTGTACCTTGCCTGTACTTGGAATCCAGGCTACCTATCTCTTTATTCTCTTGTACCTTGCCTGTACATGTAATGCAAGCTACCTATCTCTTTATTCTCTTGTACCTTGCCTGTACATGTAATCCAGGCTACCTATATTTTTATTCTCTTGTACCTTGCCTGTACATGAAATCCATGCTACCTATCTCTTTATTCTCTTGTACCTTGCCTGTACATGTAATCCAGGCTACCTATCTCTTTATTCTCTTGTACCTTGCCTGTACATGTAATCCAGGCTACCTATCTCTTTATTCTCTTGTACCTTTCCAGAGCGCTTGATACACACTTGTGATTGCTATATTGGTCACCACTCCGTTTGTTTATTAACCTCAGAGTAGTTTCCCTTTGTGTCTCAACTACCCGAGTGGTCTCCCGGGATCTTTGTGTATGACAAGGACAAGAATAGCACCACTGCCACACTGAGAGCATGTCGTAAGCAGCGACTAACTGTGTGACATAACACCGACCATGGTTAGGTGGTTTGTTAAGAGCAGCATTGGTGTCGCCTAACAGGCTGCGGGTCTACTTTGCTATAGTGTTTCTTCTTCGGTTTTTTTACCTCGTTCGTTCTCAATATCTCGCTTCCAAGCCCTGAAAAGGGCTTTGCAAGTAACAGGATGTTGTCCAGAGAACGGAATGCGTTGAGTCGTAGCTTACAGCTTGACTGCGAAATTTGCACCTTTCGGTCCGACACATCCGAATTCAGCAGGCATTTTTGAGTAACAGGTTTTCACTCTTCGACAGGTTCTCTTTAGCCAGTCTGCCATGTTGCAACCTGATATCCAGGATCACCACGTGGAGGTGTAGAAGGGTCTTGTCAGCAATGAGTCGCTGGCCCTGACGCTAGCAGTCAGTTATGAGTCGCTGGCCGCTGCAGCATCTTGATCCACTTAAATGTTTGAGTCTGGTAAGATGGACTTGCATATTGGTTAACCACCATAACAAAACACTGGTTGCATATAGACTCTGCAGTCTTCTAAACCAGTATAAAGACGTTAAGTTAACCAAATTGTTGTGTCCAAATATTTTCGGCCCTTAATCAATTTTAAATTTCAAAAGCACACAAGAAAAAATGTTTAATTCAATTGGTAAACATTTAATACTAAATCTACCAATCAAGTGTTTGTCACGCCTTCTGACGCTGGTGATCAATTTTCTCCACAATTACCGTTTGTTTAAGATTCTTCTTCTTCTTCTTCTCTTCCTCTTTCGTCTCCATACCTGACTTCAATGACTCAAGGCAGCCGTAGACTTGAGGCTTCGTGCACTTCCATACAGCTTCTCGTGAAAGGCCACTGGCTGTTGCCAAATGCTCTTACTCTTGTTGGTATAGGCAGGACAGCAAAACGTGTTCAAGCACTTCAAAGTAGGCCGGGCATCTGCTTATCATTAAAAATGCCCTTCGCGGAACGGCCCTAAGACTCGATCTCTGGCCAGATCTCCCGTCTTAGTAAGCTACGGAACATTTTTCATGTCGTGCGTCTATCCCGTCCTTGTTACGCCCCAACTCGTTTTCCAGACTGCTTTTCTTCTCTAACGTTTGTCCCGAGCAGAGCATTGTGTCGTAGTTTACAGCGAGGCTGCGAAATCTGTTCCTTTCCTCCCGACACATCCGATTTGGGCTGGCTTTTCTGAGTACCGTGTTTGCCTCTCTACTGCGATCCCGATCCGCTGGCCATACTACACCCCACTATTCAACAGGGCCAGGCTGTCTGCCAGGTAGCCGAAACCTGTTTCAATCCGTATCTGTCCTTTGGTCTGGAGTACCATGATGGTAGAAAGGCGTGTTGTAGGCCATCTCTCCACCTCACTGGCGGACGGTCACTCTATTTAGTTAAAGTATGTCATAAAAAATACATCTTAAATCATTTACAAAACTTCATACAATTCACTAAATAAACATCTAAATTAAAAAAACACTTCTGTAACCCCTTCTGGCGCCGCACCACGACCCCGAGGAGTCAGTCGAGCACCTCCTGACCTTGTGCCCAAGGCTGGCCGATCTGCGGAACCTGCTGCTCCCACCACATCCCACCAAACACATCACTACAGCAATTGAGATGGGTGTGTACTTTTGACCGAAAGGCATTGGCCTGTCAAGCGCTGCCAGCTCACATCTAAATGTATTACATCATCAGCATCATTAAAGTAATGATCCGGCACAACGCCAGCTAAAGGTTTGAACCTATTATATTCCCCACCTACCTGTGCGTGTGTAACAAAAGCGCCAAGTCATCTCCAAAGCACAGATCGCCATGCTGCTTTGTAGAAACCACAAAACTCAGCCATTGCTTAACTGATCTAGTTGACTTCCTAATCCAGTCAGTGAGCAGCACAAAGACAGACAAGAGACATCCAATTCGAATCCCTAACCGTATCACAAAACGCTCAGAAAGCTGGCCTTCATGCAGGACTAGACAGCTCATACGTACGGCTCATAATTGTATTCCCCATAGTGTCTTCACAATTTCTAGAGAACTTGTCACCACAACTGTTTGTCTATGAGACATCCAGTGGGGTCTCTAACGCGTCTCCCCAAAACGCCATTATCTTCCATGGGTTAAATTTATTTGTCGTTATCATCAGCATGTGCCATTAATCGTGGCGTCGACTCCATCCACTGACAGTTGTTCGTTGAGGACTTCCGTACTCTATAAATATTTTCTGCTCAATCAAATTTGTCATACAATCAAATCTCTTTCTTCTGTCTTCTTCTGTCACTATCTTAGTCAATGTTTTCCATTTGCCTCAAGGTTTGCCCAGGCTGTCCCAAGGTTTGCCCAGGTTTTCACAAAGTTGCCCATTGTCACAAGGTTTGCTCAGATTGTCACATGGTTTGCCTAAGTTTTCAGAAGGTTTGCCCAGGTTGTCAGAAGGTTTTCACATTGTTACAAGGTTTACCTAGGTTGTCACAAGGTTTACACGGGTTGTCAAAAGATTTAACCAGGTTTTCAGAAGGTTTGCCCAGGTTGTCACAAGTTTTGCCCAGGTTGTCACAAGGTTTCTACATTGTCACAAAGTTTGCTCAGGTTGTAGCACGGTTTCCACATTGTCACAAAGTTTGCCCAGATTGTCACAATGTTTGACCAGGTTGTCACAAGGTTTGCCAAAGTTGTCACAAAGTTTGTTCAGGTTGTCACAAGGTTTAACCAGGTTGTCACAAGGTTTGCCCATGTTGTCAAAAGGTTTGACCAGGTTGTCAAAAGTTTGTTGAGGTTGTCAAAAAGTTTGCTCATGTTGTCACAAAGTTTGCTCAGGTTGTCAATAGGTTTGCTCAGATTGTCACAAGGTGTGCCCATTGTCACAAGGTTTGCGCATTGTCACAAGGCTTGCTCATGTTGTCACAAGGCTTGCTCGGGTTGTCACAAGGTTTGCCCATTGTTACAAGGTTTGCCAATTGTCACTAGGTGTGTCCATTGTCACAAGGTTTGTCTATTGTCATAAGGTTTGCCCATTGTCACAAGGTTTGTCTATTGTCACAAGGTTTGCTCAGGTTGTCACGAGGTTTGCCCATTGTCACAAGGTTTGCCCATTGTCCCAATGTCTGCCTATTGTCACAAGGTTTGCTCAGGTTGTCACAAGCCTCCCCATTGTCACAAGGTTCCCACGCTGTAAAGAATGTTCTGTCCAATGCCCCAACATCTGCCACGACACACCTCCCACCCCGAGAATGTGTCTTGGGACGTATCCTCAATGGACGTTTGTATTTGTCCAAGACGTGCACGTCATTCTCCTCGTATTCTACTGCCTGTGTACATTATGTGTATTGTCCATGATCCGCTTCCATACAACAATATTGGTCCCAGGTAACACTCTACGTCAGATTGTCCGAGACCCGTTGGAAGTTATTTATTTAGGCATTGTCCACGATTCACATCCAAGCAACCATATTGGTTCTACATAATGCTGAAAGACTATCTCTGTCTCTCTTATTGCTATTGTCTGGAAATTGGTTAATTAATTGTCCATGATTCACATGCACATCATCAAATAGTGATCGTGATACCAATGTAAGAAACACTTTCTTCCATCCATTGCTGTGGGCAGGTTTGTATCTACGTTTCATAACAGGTTAAGGTAGACCCTTTAAGATACTGCTATCGGGGAGGACGTGTCAGCGTCCTAGTTAGACTAGCCCTCAGCTTTTCGTGACCAGTTGACTCCCTCATTGTCTTTCCTTGCCTAACAGTAAGTCAGGTACCAATTTACAACTGAATCGACTGGAAATTGTCAATAACGAGGATTGAACTTGATAAGTTTGCGTGATAAGCTAGCGCTCTACCCCTGCACTAATGAAGCGTTCACAATTCGCAGTATACATCAAAACGTAACATCGAAAAACTTATATAAAGAGATTAATGACTTACCATTTCTGGCAGTTATGTTGATTGCTCCGTGCAGGTATCTCTAAGCTTGGGATTCGTGCATAGAAACACGTTCAATCGATGTACGCATGTACGCTTCTAAAATGACCAGTTTACCTCGTTATAAACTCACAAAATATCAACTCTACCTAACCTTCTCCATTCGGAATATGTTCCCTTTTTTCTCAACACAATCTTCAGTCCAAAATAAGATTCGTAACACACACATATGAGCAATATTTGCGACGATAGCTCGCTCACAGCTTAATCCCAGCTGGTATATGTCTGAGAAACTTGATTTCAGCTACAGCTCTCGCTCGGGCCTCGGGTTTGTGGTGTCTCTGTGTCTTGTGGGGGTAATAGGCGCCCGCCGAGCTATTCAACTGGGATATTCATATTTGTGATTTGGCCTGACTTGCCGATTTCAAAGTCCACACGGAGAGACGATTATTAGCTCAG